>VWZV01008007.1:1241229-1292103 GCA_013397155.1 Irena cyanogastra | reverse complement strand
GGGGGGGAGGCAGGGGAGGAGGTATTAATCCTTGACTGTCACAGTTGAGAATGCCACAATACACAGAGTATCACCACACAATTTCAGAAGGCTTTAAGCATTCACCCAGAGTAACATCTTAACACATCAGAAGGCTGCAAGCATCTGCCCTTCTTGTCCTTCAGCCCAACCTTTTACACCCCTCATGTTCATGCAGTGCACCTGTGTGCCCTCTGTTCCCTTAGGTGGTTGCTCAGCACACCTGGGCACTCCATGGCTCATTGCTGTCAGTGCTGCTCACCTGCTGCTCACAGCTGTGCCCATTGGGGATGAGGCTGGGCCACAGCCCCATTCCCAATCACCATAAACTGTGTGCCTATACTTGACATATCTAATGCCTCACGAGCTGCTTAAAAAACACACCAAACCACAGGGCTGTGATATATTTACCAGGAAAAAAGCCCTTTGTCTGGTTCTTCAGACAGGAGACGAGCACTTGTACTCCACAGTTTGCTGTCCCTGTGTCCAGCAGTGTCCTGCACCCCAGGAACAGCCATGTCAGTCTATAAACCAGTCTCCTAACAGACTCTATGAGCCCAAACATAGCCAATTTTTTGGGTTTTAAACCTAAAAATAGCTACCCTGAGATAAGAACAGGACCAATGAAGGTGCTGCTCTCCCCAGGGGACCTCCCCAAGATGGGCAGCCCTGCAGAGGGTGAGGAAGAAACTCAAAATGACACCAAAAGCAAAAGAGTTCTTTTTGGAGGTTCTTTTTCAGGTGATGAACTGTAAAAATGAGCTCCAGACAGCCCATTCCCTTAATTACAACTAATACTAGCTGAGCACAGATGAAGCACTTGAAGCTCCCAACAGCAAAACCAGAATTATCCTGTCAGCTGGGAGTAAATGAGAGTAAAATTGTGCCCTGCCATCTTAAATCGTCCTTTGGTTCGAATCAAGTGAATCTGAGTGAAGCAGAGCAAAATAACAGCGCAAGCTTCATCATTCCACCCAGAACAACAGATCAATGAACGATTAGGGAAGCTGATGTTTCTTATAAACACTACCAAGGCTTCTTAACATCCATCAGGAAGGCTGGGCTGTGGCACAGGCACCGAAGAGAACTCTATTGTGGGGTTTATTTCAGCTGCAGACACATTTATCTAGTGACTGAACCTGATCTGATAATGTCCCTGCTGCCTCAGCTGATCAGACACTGGTCCCCAGCATGGAGTCAGAGCAACAAAAACCTGCCACAGGGGTCAGCTCACACTTGTGGGACCACTGACAATTAATTTTCTATTAGAGTGTTTTTCCCCTTTGCCATAAAAGCTAAGAACATTTTGATCTACTTCAACGTCACTTGAGAGCACCTGTAAACACAAGTGCAGGAGGGGAGGATCACCTGAAGAACAAGTGTGTTTAATTCACAAACATTAAAGAAAGGAAGAACTTTCCACATCTCAGGTGGACTAGAACAGAGTATCTCCCATTTTGCTTTTTTATCAATTAAAAAGTATGCATTTGTATCTGATAAGAACTGCCCAAATTTTGAGGAAACAAATTTTATTACAAGAAAAAAACCCCACAATACAGCAAAGTCAACACCTGCCTAACTTTAAATAAGTTCAAAAATTCAGTCGGGTATGTTTGTAAGCATCTTGGTAACCATCAATCAAATTTTTTTTCATACATTTGTACCCATGCAATGCAACACACCCGTCACTGCCACAATTAAAAAATTAATGTTTACTGAATAGCCGTAAAGTAGTCTCTAAGCAGCTACATCACTCGCAATTCTAACTCTGGGAGAAACAATAACAACCAAAATGTGGGAATAGCAATTTATGGAGCTCAATTAGCTGTTCCATGCATTGCTCATTGAGGGTTATGAATTTCTAATGACACGAGAAGCTGAGATTTTTAAAGCAGTTCAGGTATTTACAGGATCCAGCTTCTCTCAAAGCCCCACATGGGAAATATGTGGCAGAAATATACTGACATTTCTCCTGTCTGAGAGGACACCCCATTTAGAGACTATGTCAGAGCTAACATGGCTTGCATATGAGGAATTCTGTCCCACTACAAGCTCATGTCTTGTCTCCTTCCACACTGCACATCCTTTAATTACATCAACACTCGTGAAATTGTGATGTTAAGCCTTCCTGAGCACCAGTGGTTTTCCACGTACTCTACACAAGCTTCAGTAAAAATCGGTTAAGTTTGAGCACCGTGATCAATACCAGAACACAGCTTGCAGAAAACATTTTCTAGTGCCTGGTCAGGAGCAAGCAGTGTATCCTAACTAGAGCTGCCTTGGCAGCTGCAGAAAGATTACTGTCCACAGAACTAAAGATGCAGTTTTTATTCAAACTGGTTAATAAAGAAAGAGGATCTTCTGGTATTCTTTCAAGTTGCATTAGGGTGTCTTAAGAGCAAAGGAAGGGCTTGGATTTAATTTTGTTAAGAGCTGTACCTGCACTGCTGTGTGCTGCAGGATCAAACTGTGATTCAGTTATTTATGACAGTTGGTAGGAACTTTAACTCATACTCTTTCCCTCACAGACATCTGCTCTTCTTTGGTAGTATGCTTGCAAAACATCCTGAGCAGCAGATCAGTGAACTAAACACAGCACTCGATTCCCTCTGCTCTAAAGCAGCAGCAGCAGCAGTCAGATGTATCTTTTCTTAAGGCCACTGGAAATTTGTATGGATTTTGCTACATAATTTACAGAACCCATCTGGGGAGTTGTTGAACTAAAACTCTGTTTTCTGAATGGCTGGTCTTTATATTGCATTATTCCAAGAGTGGGATTTTTCATACATTAAAATAGGAAGATTAGCTGTGCAGTTATTTATTTACTGAGTTTGGTGCAGGAAACACATTGTTGCTGATCTGAGGTAAGTTTGGCTGTGTCTGAGCAAATATATGTCATACGAGGGTCTAGGGAGGTCTTGGAAGAAAAACAAATACCAATCTAGAAACCTTTAAACTGCAGGACAGTGTCCAAATCTGGCATTTGCAAAGAAAGGTGAAGGGTAAAAACACAGGGACCCTTTGAAATACATGTCTTGACTAATTTTTAAAGTATTGATGAGAAAACAATTTGGGATTTGAAAAACAAAATAATAATAAAATAATAAAATAATGTGGGAATGAGAGCATTAAGTAGAAATAGGCAAATAACAGGACCAAAAACCCCAACCATTTTGCTTTGAAATTTTGAAATACAGTTTCTAATGATGTACCCAAGTATTCTGCCTGCCTAGTACTTATTCAACTGAAGCTCAGGAGCCAGCTTGCCCCATGTGTCTCTACCCACTTTTCAGCTGAAAATATCCTCTGAACAGAGAAACTGAGCAGGATTACATCAGTACCTAAGAGTCTTCTCAATGTTTCCAGTATAATACGCAATTCCTCTGTATATCTGCTTAGAAGTGTCTGCCTAGAAGTTTGAGTGCCCAGGCTGGCTGAGAGCACACAATAAATCTTAAGCTGTTTATGTTGAGCAGCATTATGACCTAGACAAAGCCTGCACCCTGTAACAACTCCATCCTCACAGCTAACATCTGTCTGTCCTGAGGAACGCTGTGCAAGATATACGTTTAGCCAGTCAGTAAGACTTTTGACATTACACTGTATTCCCTGATTGGCTTCAACATATTTGCAGCGTGCTTTCCAGGAGAGTTTATTGTATCATCTCCCAAGGGAAAGTCTAGTCCTAAATGAGATTGAAAAGACTACAATGAGAGCATTATGCTGTTACAAAATGCTTTACCACTCAGACCGTTCAGTAGACGCTGCATTTTGCAGACACTCAAAGCACATCAGCTTATAGCTGCCCAGTTACAGAATTTCCAACAGCACAGATTGATACCTTTTGCTTTCTCTGCTTTTGGGAGCTTCAAATAGAGTAAATCACAGTTTCTTTCCAGGGAACATCAAATTGCACAAACTGCTACTTCATAAACTAAATAATATCAACACTCTGGAAGGATTTTAGGAGAGTAATAACCATGTGCAAAGACATCCTTTTTTATCAATCTCCCTCTGAGAGCCACAGATCGTGAGAAGCTGAGTGCATCCAAGGGTCTCGGGACACTTTCATTGGAAAAGCCAACATGAGGGCTGTGCTGTCAAAACTTCATGGTCACATTTACACTGCCTGTACTGCCACAGGTATCCTAAGATGGCAGTGGGCTGAACCAAGGTGGTGTATTCATTTTCACAGAACAAGGCATCCTGTACCAAAGAAGAAAAGAGCATTCGATTCCTCACTGTCTCCTCATGTTTTTGCTCATGTCTAAGCTGAACTAAGTCTTAGCAGGCTGCTTACTTGGTCCTCTGGCTCATGAGACTGGTTGGAGTACCACAGGGAGCCCATCTATCCATTCCCAAGTCTTCCCAAGGGAAGAAAATGGAAGAAAGGAAGGAAGAGGAGGATGGATGCTCAGTCTCTCACAGCTCAGAAGCACTCCTGGCTTCTCCAGCTTACAACCTGACCTTACAGCCCATGGCTGAAGAGGAACAAAACACACAAAAACCCCACAAAAAGCAGAGGTGAAGAAGGATGCCTTCCCCATGATGGGTTTGAAAGGTCGAGTGTCTGATCAGAAGTCAGATGGAAGAGGACCCATGACAAATGCAGTGCAAGCTCTAACAGGGTGCCCAGAATTGCACGCCATGGTAAGCAAGGTGCCTGTGAAGATGCTAGGAATATTTTGTGGTCATTTAATGGAACAAGGGACCTTTATTTGTTCATTTGATACATGGTGAGTGACAGGCTTTGTACATCAGATATTGTGATTGCTTTTTTCCCACTACACAGCCAGGCTAGTTGGCATGAATTACAGGAAAATCTATAGTTAGACAAGTAAATTAAATGCATTTATTAACATTTCTTCAGTCTCTACTGTGGAAGCAATGGGAGCTCTTGGCTGTCGCGGTTCTCACTCTTTGGAATAATACAGAATGAATTAAACATCCCAGAGATCTGGTACAGAGGTGGAGCTGAACAACAGGACTTTTCTATTTTTTCTGTTTAAACTGCAGGTGAAGGTGCCCCGCCACTCCTGCAAGCAAAAGGCTGTTTCTATTTCTGGACACAGGAACTGACTACACATAGTGAAAATGTGTTAACCTTGCCAAATTTCAGCTCAACATTCTCAGTCTGCGTTTTTGCAAGAAGCAAATAGCTGGCTGTCCAATCCTGGAAAAGCAGTTTGTTTATTTTTGGAGAGCTTTGCTTCCCTTTTCCAAGAAAATAAGTTTCCTAAAAACCCCCTTTCAGTTTGTTTCATATGTGCAACATCCACTTTTAATGATGCGTTAAAAAGCATTTCCTGGGAGGAACTGATTTTATTGGTGCTCTAGGACATTTTTGCACACTGAAATTAGTGAATATTGGAGTTGTTAACTGTTTGTCTGGTTTCACTGAAGAAGAGAATCTTCATCCAGATATTGGATTTTAGCAACTCTTATTTCTAGCTGAGCATATATAAATACAATGTGTGAGCTCAACATCACACCTACCTATTGAAACTATTTCAGCCTTTTTAACTCTAATCTTTTCAAGAATGGAAACCCTGAAGAGATTCATTAATTGCTGGCTTTTGATTAAGTTTATTTCCATTTAGATAAAAACTGAAGAGGCTTCTTGTTTTTAAAGCTGTGTTTTTGTTTTGTTTATCTGGAAACTGGAGAATAACCCTGTTACTCAGGCTTTAATAGATTGTTAAAATCTCCTTCAAGGATAGATCCATAATTTATAAGATGTGAGCAATTAGTAAATGATCTGATTTTCAAATACAGAGGTATACTTTAAGAAAGAAATGTAAACTCCAATTTTCAGGTTATGCAGGGTGCCACCAACCAGTAAAACAACCTTTAATCTGCAGTGACTGCACAAACCCTAAAATAAGATTTTCCTCTACATTAATTCCACTACTTTTCTTCAAGGGGGCACATTAAAACTTTCCCCACTCATTGCATTTTCTGTATGGTTTCTGAACCAAGCCGGATGCACAATCTTATAGGAAACAGGAATTTTTTAAGTCATGCCCAGAATGACCAGACGTCTTAAATGTACCATTACTACTACATGCAATTATTGCACCAATGAACAAATGGTGGCTCCTTCAAGGTGTGCAAACACCTTTTTTTGAATTACAGGTGAGTTTATGGAAGGGGGTGTTGGAAAAGTTGTAGCGGAAATGATTTCTCTCTTTTTGAGACGCAAGAGCAGAAAAAGACATTTGGTCTTGACATAAACATTCTAAAAAGGTTAAAAATTAAGACTTCTGGAGAAAAGGTGATTTTATGAAAGGAAAAAGATGGGGTACAGGGCAAAAGAGAAGAGAAGAAAGAGGAAAAGCTCATGATCAGGAATGGGGAAGGACAGACCCAGACACCCATCATTCTGGCACTATCTAATTTCTGAGTGCCTGAGTTTGCAATCTTACTGCTTATTTTTATATCAGTTTGTTCTTTTTTTAGGGGAAGTATGGCAGGAAAAGTGTAATACTCTGTACAAGATATAATTTCTTTCAGTACTCATCACCAGCAAATGACTGGGCAAGCAATCTTTTGCCAAAAACTTAATTAGAGGAAACCTCTATATTTAAAAATGTTCCTTAATGTGCCTAACCCCACACAATAGCTTATTGAAGGAAAAAAAGCAGAGTGGTTATTGTCACAGCTAAGGATAGAAGAAAGGCTCAGTCATTAAAGTCATCACAGAAACAATGTTATTAACTACACAGGAATAATCTCAAGGGAGTTCTGTGCTGACTGACAGTGATGAAATAATGCAAGAAGCTAAAACCAGGGCATCTCTGCTCACCTGTTTTTATTAATACCCTTATTACCTTTCCCTGAAAGACAGCTTTTCAAGAGCTATTATTGTGCTTAATATTAAATCAAATTAAGGCTGGCATATTGTCAATTATGTCGCCTGAATCCCAGAAGAGAGGGTGCTCACCAGTGCACCCCTCAGCTGGGATGTGCCCTTCATCAGGAGCAGTCCAGTGGCCAGACCTCCAAGAGTCAGAGAGCTCAGGGAAAAAGAAAAGCTCAAGAGAGAGAGAAAAGGGAGTGTTCAAGGACCCAAATACATCAAAGGGCCAGCAGTGGTATTTCATTGATATTAATTACTTTACAGTCTGTAAACTCTGCAGAAAGTGCCAGCTGCTGTGAGCCAGGACCATCAAAGGTCAGATTATCATGAAATCATTACAGGAGAGGCTGTTTTTAGTTAGCATATAATTGCTAAACCTAAGCACACTCCACAGAACCAATAGGAAAATGAATTATTTAAATACTCTTCTTTTTAACAAATAGTATTACCATTTTAATTACATCAGTATTAATTTAACTCTAAAAGGTGCCTGAGGATTTTGCAGAATTAAGTTTTGCGTCTGTGGAGTTTTCAGAAATAGCAGAACTTCTGCACAACACAGCTGTGTGAGTTTAGCTATAGATGGCTTTTTACATATTTACAGATACACATAAACGCTTTTTAAAAGTGTGTTTGTATGTTTTATTCCTGCAGAATTTCTTGTCTTCGGATTTTTTGGGTGTCTAAAAATGCAGTCCTTAGGTAGTTTCCTCAGTGCATGCTGCTGTGAGATAAGGGGGAAATCCTGGCTCAAATGACAGGTTTTTCTCAGTTCTCATTCTCCCAGCACCCAGCCTGGCTTGAAAGCTCAATTGGCAGCTCCAGCACCAGGTTTAAGTTGCAGGCATTTCTGGCTCCAAATGACTTTTCTTTTTACCCAATTCTCTTCTACTTGTAGTTACCAGTGCCTTTGAGAGGCAACTGGGAAAACAGAAGATAGCAGGCCATGGGTGTTTTACTGCTGGAGATGGAGCCTCCAGTCTGTACTCAGCACCAGCTCCCTGTGTACACACACTTCCTAAAGTCCCGCACACTTCCAGATGTTGCAGCTCCTCTTTCCACATTGCTCCATGGCCTTCTCACCCAATTATTTTTCTCCTCCCTGTTTTCTTACCTGGTGCCAGACAAAAGAAGGCACTTGGACTTTGACCAGCTCATTATTTATTCCCAGCTGCTCTGATTTTCAGTTACTTCCCTGCATGGTCCCACGGGTTAAGGTGTTTGCCCTTCCTCCCACCCCAGTCTGCCCAACCTGAGAACTCCCTACCAGATACACCAAACACACCTTTCAGGCCCCATAAACATTTTCCTGAATGAATAAATCCATTCGTTTTTCTCAATTCAGTAATTTCATTTGTTGAATAAATTAGTTTTGTGACTATTAAAATAGACAGTGTAGATCCTGATCCTTTGAATTCAATAAGCATAATTTTACAGGCTTTGAACCATGTGCTTAAACAGGCAGGGTATTCCCAAAAAATCATTTGGTCTCACAAAAACCCTTCATAGATATTTACAAGATGTCTCAAACCCAGCCTTTTCTGTCCCTTAAACCCATGAGATGCCACAGACTTGTTCAGTGCTGAGTACATCAAACATACTTCAGTATTTGGAAGAGTTTGGATATGTAACTATAAAATTCTGCTTCAAATTCTGTGTGTGAGCTGGCACACCCCACGCTCTGGCAGTTCCATGGATCGGGGCAGGAGTGGCTCATGTTTAGCTCTGAGACTCACAGATGCAGGAAGTTATTTACAGTATTTCTCCTAATAGGTTTCCATGGATGACTAACCTTTAAGCTGAATTCTTTCGCATCCTACTTTGCCTATGCCTGTTACAGTACTTTTCTATCCTTACTTGACCCTGCCAGTCCATGAATATTTGATACTAAATTAAAGCATTACAAACCAAGAGATAAATTCTACCCAGGGTGCAGCCCTCGCAGAGCTTAATTACATTTGGTAGTGTGAATGTTAAAGACCTGACACTGCAAGAGCTTTGGGCTTTGGCTTCTGTTGAACCAGAGTTTGAGAACGAAGGGAACTGTCACCTGCCCAAGCCTTCTCAAAAGCCAAGGGAGCTTATTTTACGTGTGTGCTGCCACTATCCTTTACCTCAAACTACTGCCAGGTATTGGCATCAATTAGTAGACGATTTAAGCTTTTGTTCTGTACACAAAACAAGCCAAGCTCAGCTCTTCTCTTTCCTCCTCCTTTAGAGACTCTGTTCCCCTTCCACCAGCCCAGTAGTTCATCTCTCTGCTTCACTGGTCCCCAGGAGAGGATTTAGCAAATTTTCCTTTGCCTTCAGAAAACTGCCAGCCTTCTTGCCCTCTCTTGTGCATTTAGGCTGTACGCTTTCCAGAAAAGGGAAACGTCTGTGTCACCCAGTGCCCTTACACTGTGTAATGGAATTCTTTAACTGAAATGAAGTTGAAAAGTCAAGAGGAAAACACAAATTATCAGTAGTTACAGAGAAACAGCCGTGATCTTTGCAAGCCAATGCTAAGAGCTTATTGAAAAGAGCTGAAAGTTGCTACTCCATACAAGCATTACTTTCAAATTATTCATTAAAACAGAGCCAGTGGTAAGGTGTGCACACCCCAGCAAGCCTGCCATTTCCAGGCAAGTTTCACTGGCCTATCCATGTTTTCCTTGCCAGCAGATCACATTTGGTTTGCACCAAGCCAAAGTTAGTGTGTCTCACCAGCACCTAACTATCGGAAAGCACTCCTTTCTAAAGAGATCACTACAGTCCTGGCACTCTGATGCTTTCCCTTGCCAGAATGTCAGTCAGAATGGGACAATGGCTACATGGAACCCCAAAAATCCCAACGGCTGGGTTCAGAGCAAACTCCAGGGAACAAAGAACTGGCTCTCAACCCAGCTTTGGCTCTAAGGGATAACATTTGCTCGAGAAGCTTCACTATCATGGCCTTTGCCACTGTCCCTGCAAGTATGAGACTGGAGATACAGGTGTGAGACAAGGATCTGGAAGGCACCGGAGGCTCATCCTCATGTCTCCTCACACGCTGGTGTTTCCAATAACACGGCAAACTGCATTTTCCTTTTCTGTTGTAGTCAAAGTTAATTCACAAGACACCTACAAATTAAATTAAATTAAAATGTCCTTTGCTTTGGCTGCTCTTGATGAGATTCATAACTAAAGCTGAATCCATTAAAACAGACAGAACTCCAGCAATTTCAGTATCACTCACCAGTGGCCATGAAGTCAGGGGAGATACCTGAGGCCAAATTCATCTAATTGTTCCACGAGAAATCCTTATGTTTAATCACAGGCTCTTTCAAAGGAACTCCCAATAGTTTGAACTAATTATCTTCATGCTATATCCTTTCATGGAATTGGAAGTATCTTTGCCAGCAAGCCATCCCTTCCTGCACTGCAGGACACCCAGGGAACGGGACTGGATAGAGCTGCTGATGGGATTGCATGTGTGTGTGCCCACAGAGGGGAGGGCTACAGAGGAGGAGCACAGACAAAAATATTTGCCTTCTTCCAGGGCTCCTCACCACAGGTATTTTCCTTCTATGGAAGTTGTGCTGGGATTAATTTCAGCTGTACCAACAACACTGAGTATTAATTTCAATATTAGCAGTTATGCGACTGGCCAAGAAGAAGGAAATATTTTCCTTTCAGAGAGGAAAACAAGCTCAGGACTAATCTAGAGAGCTCCTGAAGTGCTGGGTTAAGACCAGGAAGGTCTTAAGGACACCTTTTGATGTCACCAGAGGCTTTACTGTACTTATCACTGCTGTAGCCATGTCCTCCTCCATGATGTCCATCCTCCCTGGGCAAGGCTCAGCCTAGGTCTGGGCAGGATGACAAAGAACCACGTGAAAGTCACCTACACCCTGAGACATCAGCTGAGGAGCCACTGAGGGGTCTGAACACTGAGTCACAGCACCGAACACTCTGCTGGGTCACAACCAAGCAGCTCCTGAAGCAGATCAAGGATGGATGATGAAATTTTACTATGGGTCAATATGCTAATATTTCCACAAAGACAGTGTTATACCAGGCATGTGTGTTCATCTTTTACAGTTACTGTCTGCCTTTCCTAGGCCCTGCTTCCCCAAGCCTTAGTACGAATCTCTCTGGCAGCTGCTGAAGGGCTGATCATGCACAGTGGCCAAATACTCTTCCTGCTCTTCATGTTCTCATTGAACTTTTTGCCTCAAACCACAGCACGTGGCTAATCAGCATCATTTACATTTCCATATATATAACATTTGCTATTTCTGAGGCACAGCTAAGAAAGCAGCTCTTCAAAACTACTTCCATACACAAGAAAACTCAGTGCAAGGAAGACAGGCTGGAATAAGGAGGGAGGGAAGGAGTGCTGCCTTCTAGGTGGGCAAAAATGCTGACATGACAGATCTTCTCCCTTAATCAACTTAATTTAACTTCTTGAAAGCTCATGATGACAAACTACCTGGACTGGAGCAGCTTGGAGGTGATATCCCTCAGCGTCCACTGCAGTAAATTATTACCTAGCTCTGCTGATGGAGATAGAGAGAGGTGATAGTGTTCCATAACAAAGGATAAATGGAAATATCCACAATTTCTTTCCACTCTGCAGCCAAGCTGCTAAGAGTGCTTAGATTAGGAAGTCAGTACTATTAAAATAAAATGTCTCTCTTTCCTTTTTTTTTAATTTTCTCCCTAAGGTGAACAACGGCTATAAAACCTCCATGTATTTCCTAATAAATAGTAAGCTGTTCTAGAATCAGATAACTGAGTTTATGCTAAGTTCTAAAATGCATTTTTTGAAAACAAATAGTCATTCAGATATCAATAAACATTGTGCACTTTATCATCATCCTGCTGGGTTTTCATCTGGCAAATGAGCTGTTTATGTTATGTATCTTCAACTCCCGATTTGTCAGTATCCCACTGCTCCAATTCCCATCCTCTCCTCATCTTAGAGGTGCACATGTGTTGCTACTGATGCAGCTTGCAGCTCTGCTCCTTTGTATCTATGCATATTGCTCAGCAGATAAGCTCCTGCTCACCACTCCACAGGCACAGGCTGGGGACAAAGTATGGGACACCATGGACAGTTCCTGCAGCCCTGTAAACAGCGATGTGACCCACAGTGACGTGACCCACAGTGACGTGACCCACAGTGACGTGACCCACAGTGACTCCACGGTGTGGTTCACCTTTGGCACCTCTGGATTTAATTACACACTCAGAAGGACACAGCCTTCCACATACGCATGAAACGCAGTGCACAGCCTTTTACCAGAGGTCTGGAATTGCTGCAAGGCACCAAACATGGTTCAGGGACTGGGACACAAGGGAAGGAGGTCAGGCCCAAGTAATATGGAAGGAGCAAATGAGAGCCAGGGAGAGAGATGCCTCCATTCTGCACTGCTGCACTGAGGTCAGCACAAGAAACAGGATGCCAGGAAAATGTTGATTAAAAGCAGAACATTGCTTCTCTTTGTGAAAAAAAAAAAAAAAAAAAACACCAAAAAAATCCTGGTGGTTTCCGGGAGTGAGCCAAGAATCTGCCTGTGTTCATAATGCAGGCAAGTGCAGAAGAAAAGTGCTGGAAAACCTTTGATCCTGTGCTGTGTCACTGGTGAGCATCCACTGAAGCTGGCAGCTACCCTGGCAATCCCCAGGTGAGACACTGTCCACCACACCCCTCACTTCCCACTGCTGGAGCTGCAACACTTCCCTTCCTACCACCTTCAGCTCTGCCGAGGCTCAGCATGACAGCTCCTGGAAAACCCAAAGGAGGATTGTAGGATTGTACCAGCTTCTTTTTGGGAAGCACTCAGACCTCTGAGTGGAGGAGAAGGGCTGCTACTCACTGACACAAACCAGCTGCTTTCCGCCTGCCCTCTCAAGACAATAGTGCTTGCTGGGTGCCGTGACAGCTCCTGCATCTGCAGTTCCTGCACGGAAAATAATCCCCTGAGCCACCAACACATCAACCAGCTCTCCTCCCTGATCACCCATGGGCTGAAAGGGCTGTGTTTGACACTGGCTGGCACCAGCACAGCTCCTGCACAGCCAGGTAACCACAGGCATTTATTGGATTTTTTCACTTGGCTAGGTATTATTAGAACAGCACAAAGTGCTGTTGCCTCCATCATTCACCATAATCACATTTCTTTTCTCTGAAAAGCCTCAGATCCTGGGTGTTTCAGCAATGGCTAGATTTGTGGCACTGGCCTTTTCCCCTCCTCCTGAAGCCCATTTGTCAGCGAACATTAGTTCCCAAGCTGCAGACAGAGCTACGACATTGACTCGAACAGCAGATATCATGCCTGCTTATGAGGTACTAAGACACAACACACAACTTCTACCTTTCTCCAGGGTTTATTTCATTGAAGCAAAATCTATTTAAACTATTCCATTGGCATCATCCCCCTCACCCATTACAACAAACCTCTTCTTTGAGTGGCACAGGGACAGAAAAGAAAAGCTGGGGAGACTGCAGGGCTCTACTCAAGATCCAGAGGTGGGGGAGAGCAGCAGGTTCATGAACAACAAAAAGCACAGCAGCTGGTTTCCCCTAGTGCTTCCTGGGGGAAGTTATCTTGAGACTAAAAGTGTGGTGAAGATGAACTCCAGTAAACCTCTGTGAGAAGACCACAAGTATCCCATCAGATATCAATGAATTCAGGTCCCTGTCATCTACCCTGTGATTATTTTTCCAATCCTTGCTGGAACACGCTGGCACTGGAAGCTGACAAATCTGTTTGAAATCAGAAAATGACAGTTAACAGGGAAAGTTATCGAGTAACAGGTACACGCAACCCTTGGATGCTTCAGGAACCTGTCTGGGTAAGGGAGACAGCACTAAAGAAACAGCCCTTCCCTTAGTGCCACGGGCCCAGTGGGGAAAGGTAAAGCCATCCCTGCTGAACATGGAACAACACAATAATCCAACATTTCCCATAAGACAAAGGCAGAGGAAGAGAAGACACCAATTCAAGAGCCAAAATGTCAGTGTAATAACAAAATGATCACTCCCAGCTTATGCCTGGCACTTCCATTCCTCAAACACCAGACTCACTCGGATGCATTTAAAAAGCATTGGCAATTAAAGATGTCAGTGTGATTGACCGACCAGAAAACCGTAAATAACAGAGCCCTAAATTGCATCATTTGGGTAAATATGTATTTATACAGTTTGGAAAGAAAAGCCTTGTTATTCAACTGTTGGACAGCAGCAGCGACACAGGAGCTGTTCTGGTTTATAATGCAAATCATGTAATTTGGGACACCCATTATGGGCATTAAAAATGCAAAGTAAGATCCATGTGAAATGCTGTTAATTTGCAGTAGCCACTTTTCAAAGTATAATTTCTCGGGCATTTACATATTTTTTCAGTAAAAAAAATAAAATTGAACACTATTTAGAACATTTGCCATATCTTGTTTGTTGGATCAAGATACTTTTGAGCTACAGAAACAGGAAAATAGCCATGGAAACTGGTAAATTACTGATTTTCTTCTTTTAAGAAAAAATCAAATATAAATTAAATATAGGATTCTCATATTTCTAATAGGGCAAAAATTTTTAATTACAATCTGATGTCAACTGAATTATATCCTCATCTTTGAAAATTCGTGGCCCCTGGAAGAATATTTATGCTGAGAAAAGAGAGGCACAGAGCACTGAACAGGAAGAAACTTCATTTTAAACCAGAGTTATACTCTGCCCCACACAACCTGGCCTTCAGCAGAGATCAAGAGGGATGAAAGACCAGTTCTAACCTCAATATTACGAAGGCTCAGCTGGCCCAAACAAGAGTTTCACAGTTGCTCCAAACCTTTGGTATAATTCTGCATGTTTCAGCTCTATCCGTCCCATTCCATGTGCCTCAGTGAAGGATTTTCTGAGGACAATGGCCAGGAGGTGCACACATCCACCACACGTGATTGCCTGCACATTTGTCCTGTAGGCACCTCAAGAAACTGTGAACCTTTCCACACCAGGGACTGCTGTGTCTCCTGGAGAGGGGGAGCTGTCTTCTCCATTCTTTCAGAGTTAACAGATTTAATCTCTAATTTGCAGATCCTTAGAAATATCACAGAGACTCTTTGTGGGGATTCAGAGGATCCCTCTGTGCCTGTGTTTGCAATGCCAGCTTCACCAGGCTGCTCTCCCTCAGAAGGGAGCCTGAAATTGGGGTCTGCTCGCCAAGCAACATCCTGGCACAGTGAGAGAAGGGGTATCCAGAAAAACTGAAGGACAAACAAGTGAAAAAGGTATGTTTTCATTGCAATGCCACTCCAGGCAACCTGGTATTTGGGAATATAATCTTGAATGGCCAGAAAATGCAAAATCAGTTCATACATAAAGTCAGAAACTGAGATTTTATTTGTAGGTCTTTTTCTTTGCATTAGTTTTGCTGTAATTGTCCCAAGTGCACACCTGAAAAAGCCATCACCTGGCCTGGGCTGCTCTCAGCTGTGAGCATCCCTCTCCTCTCACAGGAGCTGAAAGTCTGTGGTGCCTAGGGACCCCCTGCAGTCAGAGGCAGGCAGAGGCCAGCAGTTCTGCACGGCACTAATTCCCAGAGCTGAGCCAGAGCTCAGGAACAGTATCTCTGTGTGCGAGCCTTGACCTCAGCTCTGCCACGGCAGTCAGTGTAACCCACGGCTAGACATTTTGGCATGTGCTCCAATTGCTCCTCTCCAATCCAAACCCCATCCTACACACTGGGGAGCAGGCAAATCCACAGGCTCTGACAGTGTTTGGATGATGCCCAGCAATACTTGCTAGCACTCATGGAGGTTATTGCACAGAAAGTATTATTTAAACCTGGCTACTTTATTATTTTCCCAGCGGCAAGTCAAACAATAACCCTTGAAGTGGTGAAGCCAAGCCACAGTCTTTGTCAGATTAACCTTCCTAGAGGCCCTCTAAAATCAATTGCAAATGTTAGCTCTGAAGGACCAGGCAGATAAAAGTTCTACCCCCTCCCCTAACTTTCATTTCAAGTTGCAAAACCAATCCACAGTCCCATTACAAATCAGATCTGAAAAATGCTGCTTGATTATTTTTTAAAGAGCTCAAACTAGGTCACCAAAAATAGAGTCTCTAATGGGCTAAATGCAGAAAACGACTGCTCAAAATTAACAAGTTCCTGGGCTCCAGGACCACACAAAAGCTTTTTGAGTTGATTGCTTGCAACTACACAAACTGTATCCTCTGCCACACATGGCAAAAACCCAGCCTGCCAGATGCTAGGCGATCATTTGTGCAAAGTGTAAAGTAGTTTTCAAAAAACCATAAAGGGATTTTTATTCTTAGAAAATAACTCTCTGGCTTCTTTTCCTTTCATTAGGAAGTGCTTTATAAGCACAGCTCCTGAGACTGGCCGTCTGGGCCAGCACGAAGCACAGCCTGTCAGCTTCTGCTGCTGCTCTCACACTGCTCCCAGGCACGTGGCAGGGGGCAGCATTTGGTCCCTGGACTAACAGACCCACTGGAAGGTGTCCCTAAGGATATCCCTCCATGGGCAGCACCAGGCAGTAGATATGGAGCAGTTTTTCCCCCATTAAATGGTCAGAAGCCCTGCCAGTCTTGATGCCTCAGGTTTTAGCTTTTGTATTTTTCAGGTTCTGTGCTGCTTTAGTGTGTAGTTCTAAGCTTCATATTAGGGGAGGGTGAGCTCTTTTCACTGAGTAGGGAGACAAAACAATTCCTTCTCTAGTTGGGAACCAAGGACAAATGATCCAAATTTCAGGCCCAAGAGCACAAACAACGGTGGAATGAAGAGAGAAAAACAAGAAGAATGGGACTTCATCATCTAAAGCTATAACTGGACAATTAACTCCAATATGCAAATGGAGCAGAACTTATAAAAGTGTGAGACCTCGTGACTGGTCATCCATTTTGTGACCATTTTGGGTTCACCTTGGCCTTGTGCTGCCCAAGGTGTATCCATTGAGGCCTTCTAATAAATCCATACTTTATTCTTTAACTCTGCCTAGCCTCTGTTCTAGGTCAGCCTTCAAAAAGCAACAGGCTGCCTAGCTGAGCCACCCCACTGAAGGGCAGGTGAGAATCAGAATGCAGGGGAATATTCACCTGTTTGTAATTAAGATTCAAAACCAGGATGCCCTCAACAATAATGAGGCCAGCGACCACCAAGGTCCATGGACCACAGCTTAGGGGCTGCGGCATCAACACTGACAGCTTTTCCATAAGTCCCAGTAATGCACAAGCAAGCACAGGATCTTGGGGATTATAGGAAATGTGGTAGTATTTTCCAGAGCCACCATTTGATCACATACACACACACCCCAAAACCAGGGGCTAAACCCCAGATGAACAAATAGGTCCTAAGTGTACCTACCTTAGGCACTGCACCCTGCCATACCTCCTCCCCCAAATCCAAGGAACAGCCAGCACACCACCTCCAGCACCTGCAGCACTGCCTGTTGCCCTATACTTAAACTGAGCATTACTTTGAAGGGAGATAAAGCACTGGGAGACATCCTGCTCTGGGAACAATCTCTGGTTTCACTGGTATCCCTGGGATACTGTGCAGCACCTGACCCTATCCTGGTTGCTTCCTTCCAGCTTAAGTGGATTAAATGCAGAAAACTGTGATAAAGACTCTCAAAGTCATATTGCATAAACTTCTGATAATAAGGAGAAAAAAGCTTATGTCCCCCAATTGCTTTCTCAAAATAACCCTCCATCTTCTGAATAAACATTGCCATGGATAAAAGGAAGCTCTGCCAGATTTATAGAAACAGAGAAAACACCCTTCTGTGAAGTACACACAGGTCTCAATAGTAAACAGCTGTGCTCATGTTTTGGACATGAGTCACTCTCTGCACAAAGCTCATGAAAAATCGATCAAAGGCAAGGAGAAGGAGGAGGCCAGGGCAGACAAACATGTTCAAGACAGCAGAGCAAGAAAATGTCTGAAAGCCAGAAAGCTGAATTGGTACTTCATAGCCCCACCTTCGTCAAATGGTCAGTCAGAACATTTCATCTCTGCCTGTTTACTCTCTGTAACATTTTGCCTAACACCTGAGGATTCTGCCTAACACCCGAGACCCTTGGATAAGGGATGCTTCAGCACGTGCCAAGCAGGATCCCAACTCCTCTGAAGCAACCCCTGTCACCAGGAATGTGACTTGGAGATCTTCAAAGCTGAATGTGTATACTCAGGAGCACTAACAAGGAGGATGTGGTGTGCTCTGGATTTCATTTTTTCTGTACATGCCTACCAGATTGTGTTTCTCACAGAAATGTCACTTTTCTGCAGACAGACTGACCTTTGCAAAAAGTGAAGCATTAATAATTTTTTTTAAAAATATCCATGGCTGAAGCCCAGCCATATATTAGAGAGAACTCTCTCCATCTTCTCAGATTCGCCATCTACACAGTGAGCACTTGTCCTCTTACATCATGCTACGCAACATGATGGAACAACACATTGATAACTACATGAAGTGTAAAACAGAATGAGAAAGCTCTAGGCATACCTTCATTTTAAAAATTGCACATTTTTTTGCAAATAGTGCATATCTTGGAGTACCCAGATGAGGGGATGTTACTGACTTCAGGGTAGGTGACATAAAAATAACACAGTTTTGCTATTGGTTTTAAGGCACATCATTAAAATCCATGTCTATAAGGTCAGGTTGCAATTTTATTTGTAGGAGGTCAATAGAAATAGAATATTAACATTACAGGGCATGTTTTACACTGGCATGTTCCCATATTTTCCCTTCAATCCAGTCAGCTGCCTGGTGCTGCACAGTGCGTGGGAGTCCGGACAGGCTTTCCCCACACTAAACACGAGTGTGGCTTTCCAGCGTGGGCAGAAGTCTGCACAAAACCACCACGGGCTACTTGTGATGCACTTCCACCAAAAATGTCTGTGGGATTGACATACTTTAGACTGTAGGCACTTCTGCCATTCCAGCATACTTGTGTGTGTGTGTGTGTGAGCACTGTTCAGCTGGCATTCCATTTCTGAATGTGGACGTAGGAGTTTGTACAGGGGAAAATTAATCTTACAGGACCATAGCCAAAAGTCTTCTCAGGCAAATCGCCCCCTGATTTCAAGAGAAAGAATTGTCAGATTTTTAACATTTTTTACTCAAAGACCTCTCTGTCTTTATAAGAAGCTGATACCTTTTAACACACGCTGCAATATCCTTGTTGTCACATAACAGAACTTCTTAAGCTTTAAAACAACAAGAGGTCATGGATGTGATACAGCGAGTCTAAGAGAATGTGCATGGAGTTTATCAGGTGAGAATTCTAATCCCCATTCATTAGGGGGGTTAATTTGTCAGAGCAGACACTAAATTGCCCAAATCTCAGCTCCTAACCTTCTCTCCTTCCATCTTCCAAACACCATTTCCCTTCCCCTAAGCAAACGGACCGCCAGCATCTCCCATTTCATGGCTTTGGGCAAAAGCTGCAGCTTAAAATCTCAGTTCAGACCTGTGGCAGAGAGAAGAGCGAAACCAGAGATTCTCAATCAAGCTTTAGCAAAATTCCTGATTCATACTCTGACTTTAAATTGACAGCAACACACAGTGCTCCTATGCTCAGGCAACCACCCTGTTGTAACCAGGTTATGGACACAGCTTTAGGGAGGAAGATGGACTTGACTTTAGCAAGATGAAGTACATGACTCACCTGGCAATTCCACACATGGGTGTTACAAGTGGTCCTAGCAAAATTTTACAAGTCTCTAGAATCACAAATTATGAACTAAAGTGCTCCTA
Organism: Irena cyanogastra; assembly: GCA_013397155.1. Taxonomy (NCBI): domain Eukaryota; kingdom Metazoa; phylum Chordata; class Aves; order Passeriformes; family Irenidae; genus Irena; species Irena cyanogastra. The sequence goes on along the minus strand of VWZV01008007.1, from coordinate 1,272,476 downwards.
AACAGCACATCAGATGGGGACCTATGAATACACAACAGCGTCAGAATTGCTGATGAGATGCAGGGAAGGGTAAATTTCAGCAATTACCCTATTCTTTCAGCTGGAGGGAAAACGAGCAAATTATCTTTTGCCCCCCCAAGTTGTGGATCACAGATCCTCTGAGAGAGCCACAGCTGTAGCAGGAGTGCAGAGTTAGGAGATGGCAGATTGCTGTGGGCAAGGGAAGGATGGGGCAGCCAGGACAGGCCCATGAATAAGCAAAGCCTTCCAGCCATTCAGTGCTCTGAAACAAGCCACTTCTAGCACTTAATACTTGAAAAATGCAAGGTTTTACCACACCACAAGCAACACTTGTGAGCCCTTCCTTTACAAACATTCAGCAAAGCTGCAACTTTCAAGTCTCAAAAGAGAGGCACAGGGAGGGTGTCAGTGCTTTCATTAGCTATTTTACTCACAGGAATACTCATCAATAGCTGCACAGTCAGTTTTGAACTTCAGCAAAGCATGTTCTCTCCATAAAAGAGTAAATAAATTAGCTTTTCCATCAATGCCTCTTGCTTTTGCTTGACAAAGAGCAGTTTTTCATTACTCAAATTGCTTTGTGCATTAGTCAATGAAGCCCAAAACATTAAATTCTGCTCATGAGTTTGAAAAATTTAGGCCAGATAACTTTATCTCTATTAGGCACATACATTACAGCACTCCTGCATCTCCCCACAAAACCCACCCATCCTCTGGAAGCCTGTATCCATTTCTCCTGGCTGCCATCATTAACCAGCCAGCAAATCATTCCAAAAATAAGATACCAGCATCCAAGCACCTGCATGTTTTGCCACACACCAGACATCCACATCCTTTTCTAGACAGCAGTACAACATCTTCCTTTCTAATGCAAACTTCCACCCACCCACATACCCCACATAATGACTCAAAAGCAAAAGCAGTGGATTAATTATGCCTCTGATGTTCTCCAGGTTTTGTTCTTGCCATTATCCAGTTGTGAATGATTGGTGTCCCTGAATTCCCAGAAGCCTCTTTCAGCTGTGGCTCTCAGATGGGCACAGCACAAACCCCAGGAATGCCAACAGAGCAGTGCGGAGTTATGTCACCATGAGATCTGGCCCAGAATTTATTACATACCATCCCTTCAATCACATTTCTACCCAGATACTTCCACAGAACCGATTTTTTTTTCACTCACTTTCTTACCCTTAGAAACCTCTTTACTCCAAGACTAGGACCAAAACTACTGAGAATTTGTTTAACTGATGGTGTAGAATATAAAGCGTGCTTTTCTTCAAGGGGTAATTAAGTATTGAAGAAGCATTGAAGATCTATTCCCTTTCAAGCATCACTTTAAGCACAATAACCTAAACACTGGAACACAGTGATTCTTCTTCTTTTTTTCTTTAAATGAAGATGAAAATTACCTCAGAAGCATGTAGATAGCTACAAAAAACCCATAGCTACTAGTGTCCTTTTCAACTTCATTCATGACCACAAAAAGCTTTATCCTCCTTCACAAAGAAGCTTCTGCTTTCATGTTTTTGCTGTGGGCTCTTATTTTTTAATAAAAATAACAACTAATTCAATCTCGGTGCTGAACTGTTTGGGGCTTCATTTCTTATTAGAGACTAATTTTGGAGTTCTGCCACAATTTTGCTGTGTCCAAAGTTTATCTGATTTTTATCGACTCCTTTAATTAAAAATGGTTTGCAGTACAATATTAATTGATTTTGTGATAAAATAATTACTAGCAATTAATTCATTTTGGAGTAATTAGCATACGTAATTTTTCCTCCAGCTGTCATTCTGTACCAGTCAGAAGCTATGCCCTTAGGGCAGGAGAGGTCAAAGAGCAATGCTCCTTTTTCAAGGTGTCCAGAGAGGATGCACACTCTCTTCCCCTCATCCCAGTGCCTCTGGAAACAGGGATTAGTATTCCAATCACTCCTTCCTTGCCCCAGATTAGTCATGTATCTCTATCCAGTGATCACCAGGCAAGTTACACAACCTCTCTAAAAGAAATAGTTTGGTGCTTCATGGAGGCGCTGCCCGGGAAATACTAAGACATTGCATTTTAATTTAATTATAGTCTTAAGCTACAATAATTTGCCTACTGGGAGCATCATGCACACTCTATAAAATGAAGGAATTTTTTCCCCATTCCCAATACCTCACACCTCATTTTTACAGTGAAATCCTCAGATCAAGCACGCATCCCTGTGAAGTGCATAAGGGTTTCTCCAAAGAGAGCTCACACAGTGCAAACTTATGTCAAGTGCTTACTTTTTCCTACAGGCCTAAAACTAGCTGATGCCTCATGTCTTATTTCAGAGAGAACTCCATAATTACAACTCAAATAACCTTTGGCTTCCAAGCGAACTCCAGAGAGCAGCTCCTTTGGAAGCTGGGATCTGCACACCCCATGGATGTGCGGGGGCAGGCAAGAGGGGGCTGCACACTGTGTGCTGCCAAAGGAACAGCCGCAGAGGCGTTTTGTGGGAGCTGGCAGTCCCATGGCTGTCCCTGGGAAGCAGTGACCCTGGGGCACAGATAGCCTGGGAATGCTGCGCAAGGAAATTGCTTTAGAAGCACATGGCAGTTCTTAATACAGTGTCAAACACAGGGATAGACCCTGGCACAGCAGGCACTCAAGGACTGTCAGGCTTCCATTTGAGAATCTTTTTCTGAGGCAGCGCAGCTTCTGAGAGAGATTTTGCTGCTGGTGGATGTGACGTGGAGCGGAACAGATTTTAGAGCCTTTCTAATCATAGAATGGTTGGAATTGGAACGGACCTTAAAGCCCATCTTGTTCCACCCCCTGCCATGGGCAGGGACACCTTCCACTAGCCGAGGGTGCTCCAAGCCTCGTCCAGCCTGGCCTTGGAAACTTCCAGGGATGGGGCAGCCACAGATTCCTTGAGTGCACCAAGGCCTCAGCACTCTTAGAGGGAAGAATTTCTTCTGTATACCTAACCCAAATTTCCTCTGTTTCAGTTTGAACCCATTACTCCTTGTTCTATCACTGCAGTTGCTGAGGAAGAGTGCTTGGCCTGGCAGGCCCCCTTGAGATACTGCTGCTTTTAGGTCTCCACACAACCTTTGCTACCTAAACCATGCATCCCGAGGAATCTTCCAGACTATGGAAAACCGACAAGAAACCACCCCTGGGAACTCCTCATACCATGAATACCTCTAAGGCAAGTATCTCTCTGAAGAAGGTGCTCTGAACAACAGCATCCAAACTGATCCCAGGCACATCCCGGACCTGGCCCTGTAGGATGAAGCAGGATGTCCAAAAGCAGAGCAAACTGAACACCAACTTTAGCTGCTGTGGTGGGGACATCAGAAAGATTTATTGAACAGATGTCTTCTTTTTAACTGTTCTACCTTACTAACCTTTTTTATTACAGGATTTTGTATATTCTAAACAATGGTTTTCAAGCTGCTACCTTTTCATTGTCAACACAAGACATATTTCTATCTGTTGCCAAGATCTAGGGCTGTCTTTGCCTCACTGTGAACTTTGAACACCCCAGAGGCGAATTATAATTGCTCTGGGAATTGCTTTTCCTACCAGCTCATTCTTTCAACAGAATTGTAAATCTTTGACTGCTTTTCTCAAACCTTCCTCATGCTTATGTCCAGTGTTCGGCATCTAGTAACAGCTCCCTTGGACATACAGATGTTTTCAAAAGGTTGTCTCCTCCTGAAAACCACTTGTTATTTGCAGAAGAGTGGTCTTGGAGGACTTTGCCAGTGATCCCTGATCTATTACACAGAAATTCACAGCCCAAAGGATTTACTTGATGCTTTGTGATAGCCATAACCCAGAATTCTGGGCACATTTGAACTAAGCCACGACGAAAGCAGGCAGTTTCAGAGAAAATTCATTGCCTTTTGTTGCACAAGTTTCAGACTTTTTCATTATTCCCACTGCCCCCCTTAGGAGGCCATAGAAAACTCTGGCAATGTGCTTGTCTCTTGTCCTGATGGGGGAATGAACGATGATGTCACCTACCATTTCTTACTTGTTTCTACTCAGTTTTGATTCCCACCTAAATGTTCCTCTGAACAATAAGGATGAATAAAATCTATACCTGCTCTGTTACAGATTACGTAAAATAGGACAAGAACGATGACAAAAACTCACACCCTGAAACTGCAGCAACCATTTCACAGTTGTTCAGCCCAGAAGAAATGACAGTCACAGCTTTTCTAAAGGAGGGAAAGGCAACAGAGATGGATTTCAAGCTTTGAGCTAGAAATGCTCCACTGACCCAAGCCCAGCTTCCTGGCAGTGCCTCTTTCTCTTCCTTTTATCCGTTCATTTAACTGACAATATTTTCTTCTTTCCTATTTTTCTGTTTTCTTTTGCGGCAATTTTGAAAATCCCGAAGGAAAGAAGAATATTTATGTGAGCAAAAAATTGAAATATTTCTGAGGAGCTGAGTGGAATTACCTGGTTCAGTTCAGTTCATCCTCAGCTTGCCAACGTGTTGCTTTGTGGCACTTGTGATTTATCCCTTTGCTGATTTCGAAGCCAAGCTTGCTGGATACTTTAACTTGTCACCCCCTATCAGGCTTACCACAAACGTTGAAGGAGCGGAACCTCCCCAAAAGGCAGAACTATCAATGCTGCATTTATCTTTGTTTTATGCTGCTGCTGGTAGTAGTGAGGAAGTCTTCTGCTGCTCTTCAATAGCTCATTATCCAAAATCATTTGGCAATGACTTAAAATATATTTAAAAAGCCCTGAACCTTCAAAATAACCCTGCTAAGATTGAACGATCAAAGAATTGAAAGACAAAATACACTTGGACTCACTGACCCTGCAGCTAGTGAAAATCAACACCAATAAGGGTGGGAGGAATGAGCTGTGACAAGATGAAAAAGTACCTCTACTAACCTTATAAAAGGAAATCTATTAAATGCTCAAGGAGATAAATAAAATCTGTTTCATGCAAGAATAATCAAGGTCTTATTATAACAGGAGGAATAGGAATTCCCTTCTTCTCTCTTCTCTTTCTTCACCCTGACTGCTGAACCTATGGAAACAGAAGCTACCAATGAACTACCTGAAGTGGACAGCTTTGGGCCAGTTCAACAAATGCAATTATTTTGACTGTAGGTAGACTAAGATCTATCTAGGAGGTCCAAAGTAGGTATTTAATTTGGAAAACCAAAAAAGAAGTCTTTAATGAGATTCTGGGAAATGAACAGATTTTAGATTCCTTTCATGAATCAGAAAGGGCACTATAAAAGGAACCAGGACAATCACATGGATGTTCTGTCATCCTCCTTTAGCACAGCTCCTCAGTGAACAGATTCCTCACCAGAAATGTGTAAGTACCTAATAAAGATATAATCACCATTACTGAGCCTTCCTCCACCATTGTCCTTGAAGAAAGCTCTTGATGAAGGCACCAGGGAGCCCTAGACCAGGGCCCTGCAGATGTTCCATGCACTGGCAGAGGACTGGCACATCTCCAAAGAGGCAAGTGCATAAGGAAGACAAAATTTTGCACGACTAGCCAAAACAGATGGAAATAATTAAAAAGGGCTTATTCTGGGTTCGGTTTTTTCAGTGAATTTTTTCTCCCATCTACTACCTGGAAAAGGGACAACACAGGGGCGGGACGGCATTGCATGAGAGACAAAATGGGGCAATTGAGAAACAGAAGTTGTAGCTGGGTGTCGCAACATTCCATTGAAATTCCCCCTGGCTGGGGGTGAGAAAAAGATCAGGGGGCTCCCTGGGAGGCTTGGCTGGGTTTTGCTCAGTCCTGTTTCTGGGACTAGGGGATGAAGGAGCTGTTTACCTGCTTCCCTGCTGCCCAGCCCTCAGAGCTGAGGACCAAAACACAGGGATCGGCTCTCGTCGGGCCCTCTGCCCACACGCGTCACCACGGCCACTCCTGTGTGCTGGACCCGGAGATCTCACTCTGCTGCGGGCTCCCTGCACTGCAACTCTGCTTATTCTTTTTTTGTTTCTTGGCCATTTGGAAGGTCTGGAGCCAAGGTATGGGGTGTCCCCCTACGGGCCACCACAGCGCAGGAGCCGGGCCATCGCCACTGGTTGCCGCTCGTGACCGCCCACCTCAGCCAGGCCGGCATCACCGCAGCCCTCAGGGCCCACGCCACAGCACCCCCTGGGAATCACCTTGCCCGGGCCCTGGGAATCACAGCGCTCATGGGAATCACCATGCCCGGCCGGGAGCCCGCAGCGCCCCTGGTGGCCATGCTGGGAACTGCACCAAGGGGAAAAGCGCCTGCAGGGCGGGAAGAAACGGTTTGGTGTTTTCTGTTCCTGCTTGTCCGTGCTTCGTTTGTTTGTCTTGTTATACACATGCATACTGGTGATGATCTGTTATTCCTTTCTTCACATCTTTCTATGTAATTTCAAGGTTTTAATAATCTAGGGGGAAGGGGGGTCACATTTTCAGTTCCAAAGGAATCTTCCTTGGCAGACACCGGTCTTTCAAACCAAGACAGGGCTGGAGGGAGAAAGACTGAAAAGAAGATAATGAGCCAAGGCACTGGATATCATTATTGGTGGAACAAGACAAAGGCAAAACAGCTGCGCAGGACGACAGGCTTGCTACCAGCAAGCTGGAAAAAAACATAAAATTAACAGGTCTATAATTTATTCATCCTTTGAATGTTAAGATTTAGGTTCAATATTACCAAGCAGCAACAAGTGAATGCCGCACATTTATTTATGTCACCCTTCAATATGGAGCTTAATAGATTGATTTACAGAAAAAGCTTGTATGACCTAATTGTGACAGCACTTTTTGGGGAAAAACAACAAGCTTGTAACCAACAGAATCGGTAATGCACTAGATGATTCAAAGTATTTGAATCTACATTTACAGGCCCTAGAATGTCACTGAAATGTTAAGGACTGGAGCAATGTGAAAAGCTATTCCATTTCATATTTGAGGCTCAAGATCAATCATCCTGTGGGAGCACTGCTAGTGGTGACTGTGCCCATTTCAGATTCCTCAAAGAAACAGCCTTTCACACACCCACACCAATAAAACAGCATATTTACATGGCAGAAAATGTCCACAGCCACAATGCGAAGCACAAACTACATAAAAGCCACATCAGGACAGAGTTCCCACTGAAGGCATAGTCAGAAATTCCGGTAAACTGATGCAAAATGTCAGATTTCCGAGAGGCACCTGAGCCAGGAGCTGCAGGAAGGAGCTGGTCACAGCTTTCTGGAAACCAGTTTGCAACTTGGCTCTGTGATTTCTATTCCTAAGAGTGGGCACAGTTTAAATACATATTGTGAGGTTCACATGTAATTTTGTGAATCATAACCATAAGTTTGATTCACCTTCATTTATTGAGTCAAGTTTTATGAGAATTTGAATTATGTCAAAAGAACTATTTGCATATTTAATATGCACACAGTTTTAGCACAAAAACTCCATTTGATGATTCATAAGATAAACATTATTTGTCTTCAGTAACTCATGAAAACCATTTAAAAAATTAGCTCCAGTCACTCAGTAAGAGAACAGAAATTATTAAGGATGATCCATGTAGATTGTAACAAAGACTGCTGTGATTGAACACAACTTATTTGCAAAAATATCACTCAGAATAGTTCAGTGCCAACTCATGGCATTTTTCCAAAGTACAGTAGATGGCAAATTCTTGCAAATATTAGATTTATGTGAAGAATATGAAACTGGCCATCAGCAATTTGTTAACCACATTAAGAGAAGAAACCTCACAACATTAGAAAACGCTCACTTTAAACAAGTAAGTACTTAAGAGTTCATCTATATTTAGCACAGTGAAGCATGTACTTGAGTCCTGCAAGCCAAAGACATTTACCCACACACTCTGAGTTAAAGAGATGTCAGAAAGCTCTGCTGGATGGTCAGCCACAGACTACAGGCAGGAATGAAGGGTTGATACATATACAAGATGGACTCCAGGCATCATCAGTGATGGGAAACAGCAATGCAGTGCCATTCAGAAGAGATAACAGCATGCAAACACGGTGTTCAAGAGTCAAAGGTGTTGGACAAGTTCTTAGCAATCTACACAATCTGCTGCATCCCTGGTCCAGAGGAGGGATTTTGTGCAGCATTCTAAGAAGTCTTACAAAGGGCACTAACTTTCAGCAGGAAGGTTTAAGCAGCAGGAAGGTTTCTTGCTTTAGAGAACAGGTTCCCTAGGAAAATAAGCATGTGAGTAAAAAAAGTATTACATCTTCTAAGAACTAAAAAGTTTATTTTGAATAGGATTAAAAATGCCTAGTATGACTCCATACTGTACATTCCCAAAATCTCTGGGAGAGGGCCCATCTCCAAGCAGGAATGAAGTCCTACCAATTTAATCCACTAGAGACTATTGCTTAAGTCCACAGTATTTATTCAATGCATCCAAGTGTCTCTCAACACTAAAATTTCCTTCAGGCACCACAAGGGTCACCAGCACAAACAGGGGAAATGTTCGCTGCCTCCAAATTCTTTCAAATAGTTCAAGGCACTAAATTTTCTCAATGAATTTCCTTTCTGGCTATTTTTTAATCTATGCGAAAAGAAAGCTCTCAACTGTTTTTATATTAAGTACACAAAGACTGTTTACTTATGTCATTACAGCACAGTTTGAAAGTCTTTGTAATTTTTCTTTATTTTTAACTTTTGGGGCAGGGGAGAACCACCAACAACCAGATTTATGAGGCTGGCATGGATTCAAAGCCAAACTTGATCAGAAAAAGCTTTGAATAGAAGACACAATAACTAAGCCAGCGCTGTGAAGCTTTTGATATATGTGGTCTTCCCTCAAGCCATGTAATCCTACCGGAGAAACTTCAGCCTGTCACACTCTTTTAAGAAACATTCAAAGGCTCCCCAAGCCCAAATCTCTTTGGAGTGATTTGAGGGCATCATCCATGCTAAGTGCTATCTTCTCCATGCCTCAAACTCAAGGTACTTGAAGGTTATCTTGGGGCAGCAAGAGAGGCACTAGGAGAAGAACACCAAACCAGGATGCACCTTCTGAAGCTTCGCTGCAGGTCACGTCAGCAGCAGCCAACTCCAGCTCCCCTCTTACAGTCTTAGGGCTACCACTCACCACCACTCACTTCAGGGCTAAATCTCCTGCAAGTGCCAAAAATTAGTCAAAAAATAAAGTCAAAAGTCAGAGCTGGGTTCATTTGTGTTGATTTGTGATTACATACACCAAGTCCTGGCCTAGACCCACTGGGATCAGCCTAAGCATTGCTGGCACCAGACCAAAGCTCTCTCCCCTGAGTCTTGCCTTAAGGTGTAGAGGCCCTTTTCTTTGGAAAGGAACAGATTTGATTCTAACAACACTTTTGCATGATTCACTGCCACTTCTCTTAGCCTACTAAATTCTTCACTAGTTTGCAAAACAAACAAGGGTTAATTGCATTTTATTTTGTCTATGGCCTTGTTAACATATTACAAGAGTATAACAATGAACATTGGCAGCTTTATCTCAAGCTTAAAGTAATACACTCTCCAGGTCTCAAGGCTTTTTCACACAAGTGAAACAAGGGCAAAGTCCCTCATCGCATTCATCTCTGAAGGGACTGACCTGAAAGCCCTTCGTGGTGCCCATGCTCAAACCTTGACTGAAACACCACAATGTTTTCTTTTCACCTTGGTGGGTCACTTCCAACTGATAGAATACAAATTGGAGGGTAAATAATCTCACTTTGCAGGATCCCCTGGAGAAGTTTAGCTTGCACTCAGATTAGAAAGGCCTGGTCTTCTCTTGCCTGCCATTTATCCAGCTCTGGAAGGGTTCTGCTGTGGCTAAAATCTCCCTATGGGTCTCTTAAAGACTTGCTCACTGTTTTCTCAGAACACAAACACAAAAAAAAAGCAGCTCTTGTGCTTCCACAAACAAAGCGAGTCAACCAAGTACTACAGAGTACATGAAACTACAACACATTTTGGGGCCCTTTGAACTCAAACACAAAGCCAGCTCACCCACTTGCTTAGGCAAAGGGAAGGTGCCAGTGACATGGAAATCCTTCCCAAAACACTGTAGGACTGGCTCAATAGATGGTGGCAGAAGCAGACAGCACAGAACCCTCTGCAAAAATTCATCAACAGATTTGATACAAATATTGAGGCAAGGATTAGAGAACTTTAAACTATTAAAAAAACCCCCACATTAATTAAACATTTTTTCAAAGCTGAAGAGGGTTTTTGAGTAACTATTTTTATTACGTTCCAAGAAAATTTTGCCTGCCTTAGAAATCATGGTCTTTGTGCCAGGACACTTAAAAAAAAAAAACAAAAAAACCAAAAAAAACCAAAAAAAACACCCACCACTGGATAAAGCTGGGAGGGGTTTTATTTCTATTTCTTGGCTTTAAAATCTGTGGAGGTTTGAGTAGTAAAGTTTCCAAGGTTTTGATTGGGTTTTTCTGGGGTTTTTTTGAGGGGGAACTTAGACTTTGCAGATACAAACTGATTCCCCTGAAATTCCTCCCCCAGTCACTGCAATTGGCACAAGTTCCAATCTGTCCTACACTCTTTTATACTTCAGAGATTTTGCCTCACCTATAGGGACAGAGACTTCAAAAAAAAAAGACTGGAGACTCCTTCAATGCCCCTATCTCCGGCAGATATATTTCCAACCCATTCCTACACCCCATAACAGAGGCTTCTCGATGGATCTGATAGAGATATTTATTGTCAGCATTTATAAACAAACCCTTCCATACCTACACAAGGCTTGCATACAAAAAGGTGAGGAACGTCAAAGTCAAGTCTCTATAAAATTAAGTTAAGGTCTATTAAATCTTTGAAGAGACGTTTCTACATGGGTTTGAAGGCAAGCTTGAATTCAGGTGATGTGACTTTGTACCAAGGGAATGGCTGGGATCCCTGGGATCCTCTGCTAGCCAGAATCACAATTTCTAACACAGCAATTTCATAAGGAATTGTGGAAATTCCCTCACCCTACTGTGTGAAAAAGGCTTAGAAAGGGTAAGAGCAATATCCAAAAATGAGACACTGCCAGAAACAGAGCTGGCCAGGAAATGGCAGTGTTAGAAACAACACACAAAACTGTGAAAGGCAAAGACCTTCAAAGGGATGGTGCAGTATTTCCTTAACAAACCCAAAATCTGATCATAGAGGCAGTTTTAGAAACCTCTGCTTTGTTAAGGAAAAAAAATGTTGCATTGAAAACATATGGAGGGGAAAAAAATCACCCAGGTGGGTATTCCTTATTTTAATCTTGCTCACTCAAGCCAAGATCACTTGATCAGCTTTGAAGCACATGAACTGAGCTATTTTGGAGATGCTGAGCTATGCTGCAGCTGATGGTGCTGCCTTCTACCCCTCCAACTACCTCTGGGAGACCTGTAGCTGGGAAAAATTGGAAATCTGCTCCCTATTCTTTAGCTGAGGACCATGGCAAACATTTTGCATCAAATACAAAACATAATAATTATTGAAAAGTGCTGCCTGCACTATGAAACCCTGTGATATCTTTTCCCAACTGCTCTGCATCAAAGTGCATCCTCTGCAAACAGACAACTTGCACTTGCTTGATCTGCTGTCCTGAGCCTTTAGCTGACTCCCTTTTTGTGACTGCTTGCTGTTCTCTTGCAGGATCTAAGAAAAACATAAAATGTATCACTTTTAGTAAATATTTTTTGCCCACCAAGGCAAGACAGAAGTGCTTGAAAGAAAAAGACAATTATCTCATTACATGACACCTCTATAGTGTTTTTTCTGACTGTTTTTTATGTCACCCAGCTTTCTGCCTTTGAAAAACACAAGATTTTAAACTACACCTTGTCTGCAAGTATTAGGTTCTTGTTTTATACTGTTTTGCACGACATAACCCTGACAAAGGAACATTTTATAAAGCAAGAGAAATCCCACTTGCCCTGCTTGTAGCGATGGTCACTTGGCAAGTGGCTGCTCACAGCCCTCCCCAACTTTTCAGTCCAGATCTCCCTCCCAGCCTCAGCAGAATGAATAAAGATCCAAAAACAGTCAGAGAGGAAAAACACCAGGAGCTATTTAAGCTGGCAGTGTCTCAGGTGAAGGACAACACGATTTGCCACTCACTTGCAATTACTGCTTCACAATTTGGGCAGCTCAAAGCTCGTCATTCCTTCTATCAATTGTTTTCCCCAAAAAAATCTGTTGCTGCAGCTTAAAAAAAAAAACTTGCAACAGGCTAGATGCAGATGTCTGTTTAGGTACCAGCCTGTCACTGAAGGTAAGTGAATTTCAACTGGCTCAGTCACAGGTAGAGGCACAGAAAAGGGAAAGATATCTAAAGGCACAATGGAAATTAATAGAGTAATCCCTCCAGATGGCTCCAACACTGCCACATTTCCCCTGGTGAAAGTGCCACACCAGCCCTTATCATAGCCATGAAATGGGATAGAGTAAGAGCACATCACCTCGCTCTCTGCTGTCCTTTATTCCAGCACCTCTAAATATTTATGGAAACTGATAGCCGAGGCACTGCTCTATGGCCAGCTTTATCACGTTTTTCCACACAGGAGGATGCTAATAATTAGGATCCTTCCAGATTTTCAAAATAATTGCAAATCTCCAACATACAGGGCTAATCTTAGCTTTAAAGAACTAGTCCTAAACTACTGCTCTCATACCAGGGATGAGTTTCCTCTACTGCAGCCTGATGTAGGCTGATTCACAAGAATAACAGGAAAGCTGCAGCAAGGCTCAAACTTCAGAGAAATCCTGGTGGTTTAGATGCTTACCTAAATCACCCCAGCCTCTTCTGCAGCAGCAGTTCTTCACAAGCAATCTTTGACAGATTTTTGGTACTCCTGATTCCTTTTACTGTATCTGGTATTTTTGACAGGGGCAGATGAACTAAACAACTCCCCACTTCATCCTCTTGCTGCGTGCTGTATTCCTCTTGGATGCTACTTATTACCTGCCCTGCAGTAGAGGCTGGGGACAACGCTGACCCAAAGGGCAAGTCCCTCCCTTGGGTAACTGATGGCCACAGTCCTGAGCCATGAGAAAACCATGAAATGCAGCAATCGCCTGTGAACAGCAAGCAGAGAGCTCAGGTATGAAGCTGAAAAGCACTATCAGCTGGAGAGGACACATTCACACTTACTGTGCTGAGGGAATTGATCTGGCAGTGTTGAGTGTTTAAGGGAGTTGAAATTACGGTCAGATTGAAGTTTTCCGGGCTTTCATCAAGAGCTCTCCCTCCAAAGACGTGGGAGGCAGCATCTGAGGGACATCTGGATGGAAGGGCTCATAGGTTACATGACATAACAAAGTGAAATATAATGGGAAGAGTGAGGTTAATTAAACATTTCTGAGCCTTTAAAAAAGGCTAAGGCTCCCCCTCAGCTGAGGCAATGTTTTGGGACAGAGTGGATGGCATCTCCACTGCTAACAAACTGGTTTTCAGTCTTCTTTAGCTTTCAAGTGAGTTAATTTTCCTAAAGCATTCAGATATGCTGCAGCACAGGCACCTTCTCACAAGGCGTGTTGTTCTAATAGATCAAAAGTCTATGTTTTCAAAATCTCATTAAATACATATTCAGCTGTCAGATGTTAGCACACATTACAAAAAGGAAATTGATGGTTGACTCTGAAAACCCAGCCTGATGTGCTGTCCCTAATTTACCCTGGCCCTTTCAGCACTCTCTTTGGAGTGTGTGATCCATTACAGCACATTCACCATAATACCAAAACGCAAAAAGCCGATGAGTCAAAGACAGGATGTCAGATCAAATTTTTCAGGCTTAACTCAGGATTTAATTGCATTTAGAGGTTTAAGTCAGACTATTACAACTGTCTTTAGGGTAATCTCCTCTTGTAGGAGGGAGTGTGGATGTCCCACACCTGTGTTTATCACTGGATACTGCAGTGAGACAAACCCCTCTTTTCCCCATTTTCCACTGAATAATCAATTTATCCTGCAAGTCAGAAATCATGGGCATTGCTCGTGTCAAGGCAAGGGGCTCACCTCCTGCTCAGATATAGAAGCACATGGAAAAACTGCTGCAGGGATTTCTCAAAGAGAGTGGCTTGGAAATTATCACTGAAGTCGAAGCAGAAGTTTACAGAAGCAAGGCACTGAGAGCCCCTTTCTGCAGGATTTTGTGTGTCTAATTAGAAGTTAATGGTTAGCATCAACATGTTTGAGAGCTCAGCCCACATGAAACATGAGGCATGTGGCTTGGATCCTGGCTGTGGGCTCTCCTTCACCAGTGGAGTATGTCTGACAATATTAAAGCTGCTGGGTATCAAATGCAAATGCTTCCATGGGACAGCAGTGCACTGGATTTTTAGGCCAGTACCAAGCTGGTGGCTCAGTGCAAGGATTGCAGAGGGAAGTGCAATCAAATCTGCCACTGGAATGAAGAAACTGGAGAAAAAGGCACCTGAAAAAGCAGCCTCCCTGGGACAGGAAGTTTGGCTGCTGCTTGGCATACAGAAACCATCACCAACATCACTCTAATGGCTGAAATTTTGAGATTTTAAGCCAGGCACCCACCAACGTACCTCAGTGGGGATGTACCTGTCCATCCTAACCCTAAATCACAGAGTCATCCCAGAATGGCTTGGGCTGGAAGGGACCTTAAACATCATCTACTTTCAGACCCTGCCATGGGTAGGGACACCTTCCACTATCCCAGGTTGCTCCAAGCCCTGAACAACCTGGCCTGGAACACTTCCAGAGATGGGGTAGCCACAGCTTCTCTGAGTCATCACTCCCACAGCCTCTCCAACCCCTGGACTGTTTGAACTGAAACACCACAGAGAAGAACTCCCTCTTCTGAAATATTTTTTCCTGTAATGATACTTAGGTGGAGTTTTTTGGACTGTGTCATCATGCAAATACTGTACAAACATTTTTAGACCCAAGACATAATTCTGTGCCTTTTTTCAAATTTATGAATCAAAATTATCACAGCCAAGAAGAATCATCTTGCTTGTTATACTCAATCTTTTTAAAAGAAAATACTGAGCTGTGTTTGGCTGCTTGGACCAACTAGTTCAGCAAAAAGTGAAATTTCTTCTCTTGATCTTCAGATAGCCTTTGAATTAAATACTTGTTGCAGCATGAGAAAGCTTGGGTTGTTTTTGTCATCAGATTTGAGATCAAGAAGAGATGAGATGATCTAGGATGAAAGGCAGAAATGCCAGATGAAGGACTGAAACCTAAGGATTCAAAATAACTGCACAAAGGTGCTGGAAGTAAACCATGGATAACTCCATGGTGCTGGGCTTGGTTCCAGCACATGCATTCTCTTAGTACCTTGGGCTGGAGGCAAATAAACACCAGGCACAGACAGAAGGTTGGTTGTGCATCATTGGTTGGGATGGAGCCCCTCAAACACCCCCAGTGTGGGGGATGCCCATCCCCAGTGCCTGACCCTAACTGGAGGTTTATGGTGTTTGGGGGATTTCTAGATGCAGCCCTCTCCCTTGTCCTTTGGAAACTTATCCTGAGCAATGTTTCCAATGCAAATCTCAGCCTTTTTCTTTTTGGAAACTTTTCTTTTTCTTTTTCGTCTTGGAAACTTTAACATGCACCAGCCCTGAGGTAAAACAGATCCTTGGGTGTCCTGACACACTGTCCTGCTCCACTCAGCCTCTTCTCACCTTCTCCTGTGCCACACCTTGGGTGAATTAGGGCTCCTCTGTGTGATGATTCTGTGTTGCCACAGTCACTATGACTGCAAATCCACAGCCACTGTCTCTTTTCTCTGTGGCCCAGCTTTTACTCCTAAGTTATTTTCTTTTGGTGGGCTTAAACCAATTCAGCCTGGCTGCAGTAGGATACTGCAGAAACAATTATGCAGACCTGATAACATCAGTGATAAAACATGCCCTGCCACATTTTCTGAGCCCAGATTTACAAAGGCAGTACAGCACAAATGGTATTTCATTGCTGAATGTTCTTTTTATGGAGAACACTCTCCATTTTGGGCAGGAGGGAAGGTATGTTTCAAATTTCATTTTTCAATTTACAAGCCCCCTACGTACTTTTCATCAGGATCACATCAGGGGCACCCTTGCATAATCAGACAGAAATGGGTTCAGCATAGGAAGAGCTCTGACAATCTGTGGGAAGTAGGCTAAAGTCCATAATAACTATGAAAAACAAACTGAAATCAAGGTAAATCAACAAAAAACATAATGGAAAAGGTGCAGATTAGAGATAATCAGCTATTTTTCCAGTGAAGCAATTTCACACGAAAGAAAGAAAGAAGGGAATGCAAAACCGAACTTCCAGCCTCAATTTGGCTCATGTGGGTTCAGCATCTTCACAGCTGACAGAGATCTAAACTCTTCCTCAGTCTGGGAAAACGCTGGCTCAGGTCTCCAGCCCAAGAGAGGCAGCTCCAGCAGCAGGCAGGTGCTCTGGGAAGGCTGAACTGGGGTGCTCCAGATAAAACTCAGTGCTGAGTATTAATGACTCTGAAACACCTTGTAAATGTGTTTTCCATCCTTTGATTTTTAGTAATACCACAAAGCTGTTTCTCTGGAATAACCATTGAAGAATTACCTTGTAAGACACCCAACCACTGACATTTTTCCTGTGTCTGTGCCATTACCAATTTGGTAATGTTGGTAAATTCAGTGGGGATGCCTAAGGTGCTTCAAATTGCAGTTGGGGTGTCAAAAAAAAAAAAATTGCCCACACTTATTTCTGGTAAAACTCCACTAGCAGAGAAAACAGCATGTCTAAGAGCCCACTCATTCAAATTTGACTAAAGAAGTTAAACAGCCTCACAGCATCCAAATACTCTTAACTTATAAGCAAACAAACATTATAGAATTAACAAAGAGGTGCCAATCTAATTAAAATCAATCCACAGATATCTCTAAACACCAAGGGAGCCTGATTAGAAGCTGTTTATAGTGGCTGCTTAAGCAAATTGTGAAGGAGTAATAATTCTGATGTTGTCACTTGCCAGAAAGATTTTTCTCACCTCCAAAATATTCTTCTGGCTTCAATTTATTTAAAGCTCACACTTTAAAATGAACCACATCTTTTGTGCCATAATTCCTTAAGTAGGGGGGTTGAGAAAATTGAGAATTATAGAAGTGAGTGATTCTTGTGTGCTGCCACACACTTGGGAGCATCCTCACGTGCTCATGAGGCTGCACAAAGGGTGAAGAAAGGAGCCTTTTGGGGTGCCCTGCTCCTCTGTCACCCACCCAGGAAAATTATTCCCAGGAAAATGCCCAAAGAAATACAAAAAGCAAATGGGAACCTATTTCCTAAGACACAGTGCTCTGATCCACTCCTGTAATTGGTGTCTGCAGGAAGGGCTGTGGCTGTAGCTGAGCAAGGGCAGAACCTGAGCACAGCTGCCTCACTGGGAACACAGGACACATCACTCCCTAAATAAGGAGGGATTTTCCCCCCAGCTTCTTTCCAGGTGTTTCAAGAATGCTGTTTTGTCCAAGAGAGAGAAGACAGCAGTTCAGAAACCACACAGATCTGAGAGAAGCATGAAACTGGGGCTGAGAGAGAACACTTCCTGGAAGAAAAACTGGTTTCAACAGGACAACCAGTCCATGCTGGCTGCTCTGTAACTCAAGAGAAAAATTATGAGTCCCAGGCAAACTTTTAGACACCCTGAAGATAGCAAATCTTGAAAACCCTCAAGCAAATGGCAATGCTTGGTCTTGGGGTGAAGGTGTTTGTCCCCTTGCATGACCTGTGTATTCCATGACTAGTCTGAGTCCCAGGCAAACTTTTAGACACCCTGAAAATAGCAAATCTTGAAAAGCCTTCAAGAAAAGTGACAATGCTTCACTTGGGGTGAAGCTGTTTGTCCCCTTGCATGACCTCTGTATTCCATGAGTAGCCTGAAGACAGGTTTTATTCAAAACCCCCCTTGGCAAATGCACCAAAGTGGGTAAAAACTGAAGCAGGAGACAGAGGTTGTGCTAGCCACTCCTCAGAACCAAGAAATCCTTTAAAAAGATGGGGATCAAAACACAGCAGCTCCAGGATTGCCTGGTCTGGACTGCCTGAAGATTTCCAAGCTGGTCCATGGGACCTTCTGGGGCTGTGACAGACACGAGATCACTCAGAACCCAGGTGCCCTTCCTGCTGACACCTTACAGTGTAAAAAGTCAAAGGGAGGAGGTGGCAGAGCTCCTTCAGCACCTGGACCCACTCTCACCCCTGTATTTATGTATTTCTGTCTGAACTGCTTTGTTTCCCAGCCACAGGACCAGCAGCCCTGGGAGATGTCCATCTCCACTCCGCCTGCTCCTGCTCCTCCCTCGGCCAAGCCCAAAGGTTGCAGGGGCAGAACGTGCAGCCTCAGGCTCTGCAAGGACATCTGCAGCCCCCAACAAACCCCTCCCTGCTGCTCTTTTAGGCGCTGAGTGGGGAAAAAAGCACAGTCTAGAGGCTCAATCCGCGGGTGCCACCCCTCCCCTGCCAATGGCACAGCTGCTGAAGAGCATTTGTTTTTAGAAAGGGTTTTTTTGGTATCCAATTCACAAAGCTTTGCTTTTTCCTTTTTCCTTTTTTTTTTCCTAATGTGTAAAGTGCTTTGTGAATGGGCCAACTAAAATTATTTATAATGAGCTAATTTCCATAAAATTGGGCTAATTAATTTCCATGCTGCCTGATGAAAATTGCTAACATTGGCTTTTTACTGACAATCAAGGTCCTGCAGGCAGTTTCACACCCATCTGACTGGAAGCAGGTCCAGGCTGGATCCTTAGCAAGTGTAAATCAGCAGATATCTAATGAAACAAGCAGACCAGTGTGCTCATTACACAGGAAAATATATATTTTGGGCCACTTCACAGCTTACACGGGGGTAACGGTGTGTTATCTTTAATTAAGAGCATACATAAATAGAGAGGCACAACATAAAGTTACTTCTTCAAATTCCTGAAATCCAAGCAAAGACTCAGCTCCAGTGAAATACTTTTTCCCCCCCAGTAGAATCAGGGAGGATATCAGGCTTGGTACAGCAGTGAACTGGGAAGCATCAGGAGGGGCAGCTCAAAGGGAAAAGAAAAAATAACCTTACATGAGTGCTTCAGTGCCCTGAGGGCTCACAAACAGCCAAGGGATTTGTGCACTCCGAATGGATTTACATATGAAAATTGCCACTAAAGGGATTAATATTACCTTTTAAAAGCCATTTCACACAGTATTAGTGGGTCCAGCTATGGCTAATCCTGCTGGGAACAGTTGACTTGGCAAAACAAAACCATCATGCCTTACATCAACGGGGTTTCTCAGGATCAGTTAAAGAGAGCATTTTGCAGAGCTCAGGAGCAGGAAAGTGCCCCTTGTAGCAACTTTGTGCAGTGGGCTACACTTTCATAGTATTTCCTCAATCATGTTAAGCTTTAAGTACCTAAGTCCAACACACCACCAAAGGCAACTACTGTTGGCATCTAGAAACGCATGATTGACTTGTATCATGGGCTTCTTGGACTCCTAAGAAAAATTCCATTGATACTCCCCTATCATTTTGACTGAACTCTTCCCTATGAGCTCAGAGGTCTGAGTGTGTGACTGTCACACCCTCTGTAATGTTAACATTCACACCTCCAGCGTCCCTGGTAACACACACAATCTTTCCTAGAGAGAGGAATCTTTCAGGCTAACACTCTGGATCCCCTTGTTTGCTGTACTACAGAACACCTACGCAAAGCAAAACGGAACAACTTGTTTTTCATGTCTAAATGCTGCTAAATGACACTGTCTCAAGCTAATTTTGCCTTAGGCTTATTAACACAAATTGAATTTAGTGCTAATCAGATACCACGTTGGTATGCAATATGGAAATGTGTGATTTGCACTGACTGCTGTAAAATACAGTAATTGTATTTGTGCAAGACATGGATCTTGTAAAAGAGCCCACAATTACTAATAGTCACACATCAGCTGTAACTTACTGGGTAGTGCCTGAGCAATTTATCTGTTCTTGGCCTCAGGCCTACACTTTCAAATGATTACATAAATTAGGGGGAAATGTCTCAGCTTTTTCATATATCCTGTGCCTTCTTACCTTTAATATATGTACTGAAGGCTGAGATCTCTCCTTCAGCACAGCCCACCATGCATGGGGTTCCTCTTGTTATTGACATAAATGCCAACCTCTTTTGCAAAGAGCAACCCTTCTCAAGGGGACCGGAGCTACCCATTGCATTGTGATACACACACTCAATACATTGCATTTATAACATTTTAACAGCACCTGGTTAAACACTCAGTTTCCAAGCATTCACAGCATTCCCACCACAAGGAAGTGCAACTCCATGACTTCCACAATTTTGACATCCAAGATTTACCTTCATCTCTGTCAATTGATGGAAACTCTTCAAGAGTTCATTCAAAGGCTTCATTTCTATGCTGTCTCTATGCTCCCTTATTAGTCAATCACATGCTAGTCACAACTGCAGTGAATATATATTTAGCTAAAACACTGATATATGTCAAGCTAATAACTCTTTCTCCTTCCATTTCCCCTCTTGCCCTTATAAAGGCACTTTATTCTAGTGAGATATTAATTATGATTTTTCTTTCCCTGGATGTGGCTGCATTTGTCTTCTCCCTCTATTAACTGCTTCATAACAACTCATGAAAAGACAGTCAATAACTCTCCACTCCCAGAAAGTCTGAATGGATGACTTGCAAGAAAAGAAGAGAAATTAAAAAGATGCACGGTGCTGGAGGAGGAGGACATGAGTATTAGGCCATGGTGATGCTGGATGACATTTTCCAAAGGGGCAAAGGGACATGGGGCAGGCTGTGGGATTACCCACAGAGGACAGAGGCAGCACTTCCCATCTGCCACTAGATCTGACCTGGGGCTTAATTCCCTTTTGCAAATGTAAGCCAAGTACTTCTGAACAGGGCAGCCCCAGCCATAACCCCAGATATAAGTGCATTAGAATGGAATGCAAAACATTAGGAGGATTAAAGGGCAAGCAAATACCAGAGGGATGCTGCAACACACTCTGTAGGCAGTCCAGAACCACGTGGGACATGGTGGTTACAACTAGCAAGGACAAAGCCAAAGTAAAGAAGACCACAATAAAAGGGTGACCACTGAAACGGAGAGGAGAAATGATAAAATTATTTCCAAGACTAAGTGGTAGAGAGGAGGTGGATTGCAAAATCCTGTTCAGCCACACTTCAAACATAACAAACAATGAAAAGCTGCAAAAGCCAAATTAAACCCGGTAAATTTATCTAAAAAATTAATTCCAATGCCCAGGTAGCTGTGGCTCTTGCCTAGTCTAAGGTACCATTGAATTCATGCATTTAGGAAAGGATTCCAGTCAGGATCCCAAAGCTGAAGAGACAAGCAGAGTCTTCTCAGGTATAAAATCAAATCTTTTAAAGGTGTAATTACAAGAGCCAGGTCTGGAGCACTGAGCTATGCCTGTGATCAGGGCCAAGAAGGAGCTTTGCCTGGGGGAAAGGAGTCAGTGCCTGCATGGCACACCTTTGACTTCCCCTGGAGAACCACCTTTCCTCTGCTGCTCCTGCTGTTTCCTGCAACCACCTCTCCTATTTTCATTCCCACATTTCAGTTGCTAGGTTTGGCCCCAAACCAGAAATGCAGAGGTAAAGAAGCTGAATGATGAGTATTTCAAAATCAGCAAGTTCAACCCTCCAGAACGAATCCCATCAAGCCTGAGGAACCACTGTGGGTGGATTAACAGGATCGCTCGTACTGGCTGTGCCATGGCACCTTCACCCTTGTAGGATTTTGGGACCCCCAGGCTAAGAGCAGATCCTCAAACTGAGATGAGCAGTGTCAGTTCTTGAGGGGCTCCATTTAGATCAGATTCCCCCAAGCTGGCAACATGGTGCTGAGGAAATCCTGAGCTATTTGCACAGTTTCAGCTGCAATCCAGCAGGAGATACTCCACATCCATCCATCATTAGCACACAATCAGACTGAGCACTCCTGTTTCACTGAAAGGAACTTTTCCAGAGTGCTATTGATATCACACACTGAAGCCTAAACAGACAGACTTGTTAAGAGAGAACACATCTTCCATGCCTGTGACAGAGGTGCTCACGGAAATACAATTAAATCTTTTCAAGACAGAGAAATGTGCTTTTTACCAGGGAACAAACTTCCCCAGCTTCTAACAGCGAAGGGCTAGCCAAATTTAATATATCATTCTGCGCAATAAAAGGTTTATTTTCTGCAGAACATGGCAAATTCAATCTAGAAAAATATTAAAGTGTATTAAAATGTGCTTTTTTTGATCCCGTAGCTTTATTCCATTTTGCCTACAGTTGGTTGCATATGAGGTATGTCATTATAACTGTATTTTACGGTTATTTTTTTCCCAGAGATATTCAAAATACATAGGTGTCTGTTTTTCATTCATTTTGAAGAGTAACTGAAGCTGTACCCAGGCAGACTGAAATGCTCAGGCTGGGTTAGCTGCCCTGAAACACAGCCTACTGCTAACACCTGACCTTAGTAACACTGTGCTCTTAAACAACAATGAACCGAGGTCCTAAACTATGGCATTCCAGATGAGGATATAAGACTTTAATCACATTTATTTGCTTCACTCCTGAGGCAGAGCCAGCTTAACATACCCAGGGCATGGTCACTGGAGCCATAAGAGCTCCAGCTCCTCTCTCACCCCCTCAAAACCCTCAGCCACTGTCTGCAGGATGTACTTAGGTTGCTTGGGATCAAGGTGGAGGGAGGTGTTCTTGCTGGCCTTACAGCATGTAATCCCCCTTAGAAATTTAACAACCTCCACCCTGAAATTCCACTCGCCTTTATGATCATGTGGTTACTCCAAAGCTTCTGCTCTCTGATACCTGGATGTCTTTTTTTAGCCTAGAACTCAGCTCACCCTTATCTAACTCTGCCCTTTTAGCCATCATGCTTCTTTTTACTCTTTCGAGTTTATTCCTTCCCTAGCAGCAATCTAATTTCCTTTCAGCCCTCCTTTACCGCACTTCAGTGATTTCAGCTCCTGATCCTGAGGGCTCTGCACTGGCTGCTTCTGCAGCCAAGCTCCTTGCAGCTCACCTCATCCAAATCCCATTTTCTTACACTGATCCCACCTTTCTGTTACCATCCAGTATCTGTTCCCACACCTTTCACCAGAACAACATCCTCCTTCCTGCTGCATGACATGGTTTACCTTAAAATAACATTTTAACATTCCATTTGAGTCTAACTGAGCAAACACTCTGAGCACTTAGGCTGGTTATAGGACTACACATTGCACCTGGAGAGCTTGCAACAAGATGCAACACTTAAATAAACTGAGTGCTTAAAGAAATAAATAAATTTATTTACTTAAATAAATTGAGCAAGGCATCAAACAGACCTGCAAATCAGCACACCACTAAATGAACTCACCAACCCAGTGCTGCTGTTGCCCTGATTTCATCACAAATTATGCTGCTGGCGATGACAATCACTTGCTAGGTGGTTTGATATTCAATAGAAAGCTGTGCTGAGGTGAAGGAGGGAAGTTCAGCCAAAAATGAAAAAGTGCTGCCACCAGTACCATTAGCTCTACAGGGAGGTGTGCAGAGTGCAGGCTGGTAAAAGGCAGCGGTGCTGAGATGCCCTGATGGACCTAGGACAGGGAACAATCCCACCCTGTGCCACGCTTTAGGTGCAGACTTCACTGGGAGATACCCTGACAAAAATTACTGATTCTGACAAAACCTGCCCACCAAGATGGGAATAAGGACTCACAGAGCAGTACAGACATACAGGGAAGTATATGTTCATGGTTAAGTGCATCCACATGTTTACAGCATTGGTGTAGTGACTTTAAGCACTCCTGTGGGATGAGGGAGAAACTCTTGGGCGTTTTGTGGGGAAGGGCTTCAGACACAAAGCTGGATATTTAAAAGTAATGTTTATGTTGCAAGTACTTGCTGCCCAAGACACAAGGGCTTCCTTAATAGCTTTGTACAAAGCTGAAAACAATCTGGTCTGCTTTACCAGCAAATGAAAAATCAAATCCAGATATATCACCCCCTCTCAAGCACTGTTCCTTGATCCCGAGCAGGTTTTTCCTACAGCGTAAGTCAAATTGCACAGGCGGGAAAGACCTCACATCTCTCTTTGGAGCACTGATCAATATGAAAATCCTGATTAGTCCTTAAGTGGTTCCCCCCAGTGATGCTGGTGGCTGCAGGCAGGGATATGCCAGGGGCAGCCCAGCACCTTCCCCATGGCAGACCTGACTGGGGACACGTTGGATTTGATTCAAATAAACAGAACCCTCAGCCTGGGAGCTGTCAGAGCCAGGCCAGTGCTGCTTTCTCACAGGGATTTGGGGCAGCAGGAGCAAGGGGTGGGCTCAGAGGTGGTCGTTTTGCTCCAGAACTTCTCCTGTGCTTCAGCTCTTGACCATAGGTCAATTTGCAGCAGCATGTGCTGCCCTTTAGTGCCAGACCCATATGCACCTCAACTGCCTCTGCAGCAAGGAGGGTCCACAGGGTCTTCAGCATTGTCCTGGGTTGTAAGATATGGTTTGGGGGTATTCTATTCCCCATCTGTTAGAGATGGGGAAGTTATCTCTGTTAATTGGACAGTTTTCTTTAGCTCTTCCATGACCCATCCTCCCTCCAGAAGATCTCTGCTGTTAATGGCCACTGAGTGTCACTGCATGGCTGATAAAATTCCATCCTCCCATTGGGAGATGCTTCCCCAGGGGGAGGAGCCAAGCATTCCTGCCTGGATAGAATCTGACACCTGGAACACCACAGCAGCCTTTTCCACTGCATTCCCAGAGGAAGCCCAGGCTCATCTACACCAGCACTGGAGCTTCAGAGGAAACCTCCACCCTTGTAAAGGATCCCTGCTCCAACAGAACCACCCCTGTCACTGCAGGAGAGCTGCAGCCACCATTGAATGGCACTGCCACCAACACCCTGATCCACAAGGTGTCAGGTCCATTTCTGACACTGTCAGTGGGGAGTTTTTTTGTTTCTACTATTGCATTTGTATTTTCAATTTTCCTATTGTTATTCCTACTCCCATATCTTTGCCTGAGAGCCTCTTAATTTCAAAAATTACAATAATTCAGAGGGATAGGGTTTACATTTTTCCATTTCAAGGGAGGCTCCTGCCTTCCTTAGAGGACACCCATCCTTTCAAACCAAGACAAGCATAAACAGCTTAAAATAACTATTGCCAGGCTGCTGGCCTGTTTGGCTGCAAGCACCCCAACAGCTTCCCCGCTCAATGAAAGATGTCCAAGGAAATAAGAAAATAACAGTATCAATACTGAGTATCACCTCCTGCGGCAAGTGCAGGGAGCTGGGGAGCAGGGAAGGCATGTCCTTCAATATTTAACTTCTTCACTCTTTGTTCTGCAGCTCGAGTTGAACAATACGTTAATTACCTGATGAAGCGCTATAATTACTCTAACAGCTCTGCTCTTAGTTATAATTACTGCATCAACACTTTCTTTTTCATATGCTTCAATCTATACCTATTACATTGTCATGATGAAGACACATTAACATTATAATACCGTATAATTAGCTGATGAGCAATTAAATTATTCCACTGCTCTTGTTCCTCTTTGCCAAGAGGTTGCTTTCCAAGCACTATTGTCTTCTTTTTCTCTGGTCTGCTTCAGAGGTTGGGGTTTTATTTGCTCCATTTTTAAAAAAGGACCTCATATGCTCTATTCAAACAGATTTGATTTAAAATTCTGAGGGAGCATGGTAGTTAAGGTCCTAGGAGAAGTTAATTTGTTTAAAATATTTCAAACTTCCCTCCAGTTCAAACTGAGTTTGTTTTCCAAAAGCTAGCAAGAATAGGAAAGTGTTAGAGAAATATTTGTGTAAAAAATAAATGCATTATTAATTACTTCTTCAAAACACTTCTTAGCCATAGCACAAGATCTTGCTAATAGGGAGGAAATGGCTAAACCCCTCAAAATCAGTTTTATCCTCATATCTATTTATTTTATACCTCAGTGAAAAAACCATAAGCATTTTTGCACTTTTTTTCTTTAACACCTTAAAGGAAAGCATAGATAATAAGCTCACTGTATTTGAGAAGTCTGACTCAACCTAGACAGCAGCACCAGGAAATTCTCACAGCATTTAGGAAATCTAACGAACACTGCACAGTACACAATAATGTGTAGACTTCAGCATTTATCTTGATTATCAGTTGGTCTTGTAGGACTCATTTGCTTTGTCCTCTCACCTGATTTTTGTGGCTGAAAATTGTCCATTTGCTTTTCAATCAGTTAAAGCAACTCATATTATTGTGCAGCCTCCCCCTCGTCTCTCCTGGCTCAAATCCTTTTAATGTAGTTGTGAGATGTCTCTGGCCCTGCGTTGGTGGGAACACCAGACACATCAGTTTTGGGTGGCACTGGTTTCCATTCTGGGATTGTTACTTCCTTTCAGCCACACCTTCCTGCTGCGGCTGTTGCTCCTCAATCAACACTTTGCAATCAAAGAGTCCTTTTGATTTAGTAACACAGAAATATCAGCAAAGCACCTCAGTACAAAGAGAGCACAGCAGAGCCTGCTGATGCCATCTCACCAGAAGTCTATCCCAAAACAACACTGACTTTCTACATCCATCTCCCTTACCCAGGTTTTTTTTTTTCCATCTCTCTTACCTCCACAAACCCTTCATTTCCATTTAAAGATAAAGACAAGTGCTTAAAACCAAACCCATCATTGGCTATGTTGATTAAATTCCACCATTTCAGATCTACCCACTGATTCTTCTCATTGCCATCTAGCACAGCAAAGCCAAATTTTTCAACTTCAGGCTCAAGCTGTTACTTGGTCAAAATTTCTCATTTCCTGTAGGCACCTGCCCCTGAAGTGCGCATGGCTGTGCCTACCTTCATCTCTACCCAAGAAAACCTTGAAAGACCTGGCTAAATTTGTCCCAGTGAGGGTTGCTAAAAACATATGGCATCTGAATAAACATCCAGTGGATGGAAGGTTGGCAGAGAGGAATTTGCTTTGACTCTTTGCTGAAGGCTCCCTGTCTCTGCAACACCTGCACCCACCTCACTACTAATAATGCCCCTGTTGGTGTTTGGCATCTGTCCCCCAAAGCCTGGCTTAGTCCTGCCCCCCCCAGATCTTCAGCCCCCAAGGCAGGGACAGATTTCCATGTGAGCAGTCTGCTCCCAGGAAGGGTTGGAGTTCACTCCCCTCCTGCCTGCATTAGTCCTAACACTTCTGGGTGGAGCGTGAGGGTCTGAAGGCTTTGTCAGATGGAAAAGCACCAGGAAAAGCAGTGTTTATCCTCTTTGATGCTAGTGCTGCTTCCCACAGTGCTCAGGATAAACGGAGTTAATCCCAGACTGAGGGACAGACTGCTCAGCTCCTGCAGCCACTCAGAGCTGTGATCAGATCTGGATGTTTCTTTTCATCTACTGGCAACTCTGCATTTAAGTAATTTTAAAATTACACAGATCAACGATGTGTTATTTGTTTTATCACCCTCTTATTGTCCATGAAACCTCCTATTTGTTTTCCACCAGGTTCTTTGCAGAGATGCTGGAAAAGCAAAATACACTGCTGGAAGAACACAAACTGCTGAAAAGAAGGACGTGGGGCTGATGCCTTCCCATCCTCTGATCTGCCCCATACTGCATCCCTGCACACACAGGTCCCTCCATCCATGCCAGTCCCAAAGAAGCCACAGGCTCATGTTGCCACCTGGGCACCTGGAAGCTGCCTTGTACATGAATGAGGGGAAAGGGAAACATCACTTTGTCTTTCTGGGTATCTATCTGCTGGAGAGAGCACAGAAAGTTGAACATCTTGGCAACATGATGTTGTTTTGGGCCTTTTTTTGGCAGGGGTCTTCCCAAAAAAAGCCATTTGGCAGATGTGACACAGAACAGAGCCAGCCAGCTCATTTGCTCAGCCTCGATTCTTATGCTTCCTCCAAGGACTTCACAGGAGCCACAGATGTGCCTCAGGCAGGCTTTAGCACCACAATTCCACTTCTAGCAGAGCCCTCAGGGAGACTGTCCTGGCAAAGAGAGCTGGCACAGGCAGATCTGAACACCAAGGCACCCAGTGCCTTCCTGCAAAGGACTCCCCATTAACTGCCTCCACAGGCATTACAGAAGGGTTTGGGTTGAAAGGAACCTTAAAGCTCATCTCATCCCACCCCATGACCTAGGCAGGGACACTTTTCACTATCCCAGGTTGCTCCAAGCCCCATCCATTCTGGCCTTGGGCACTTCCAGGGATGGCAGCTCAGCTTTTGAAAGATTTCCAGTCTCCTGCTGCAGTGATCATCACCCCAGTAATGCTGAGGTCCTGTTCTCCCAAATGGTCAGGGATGTGGCTTTTCTTACAGCATTGGCCAAACTCAGAAGTAGATTTAAGGGCACAAGCCAGTGCCTGCTGGGTCACCACCCAGGGAGGAAGAGCTGAACTTTACACTTGATTTTTAGACAAAGGGTCAGTGCCAGGCTTTAGCAGCAATGCTGGCCTGATCTGACCTCCCTCCCCCACTCCCCAACGTGCCTTTTTCAGCACTCACAGATTTTGTGCTTTAAAAAGCATCCCATCGTTTTTGCCCATGCCATTTATTTCCCAATGTTGTTTCAAACTGTTTGCACATGGCCCCTGGTATCTCAGCGGGTGAGCACTTTACAAATAAAGCGATGAGGGGGGTTAAAAGAATGAGACTTGATAATTCACACTAGGAGCAGCCAGATGTCTTATTGCCTTGGAAAGAATCAAAAAGGAGAAAACAGATCATCCTCACGTGGGTTTAGATGTACACAGAACACTTAAAAAATGAAAGCAAAATGACATAGCAGATGCAAAAGCTGAAAAGCTTAACACAAGTGAGATGAAAACCAAGTATGCAAAGAAATGATGGAACAAGTGTTTACTCATGCTCTTCACTCCTTCACTGGTACCCACTCTCAGTAAGGGTTTGGTAGCCTAAACCTCTCTTCAAGCAAACAGGTCCTGCATACATTTTGCTAAAACAAGGCAGATTTTTTTTAGTTCCTAATGAAAAACAGGGTTTGCACACCTTAGCAGTGTGGTTTACAGGAACATGGCATGAGAAAGGCAAATCCTGCCTTGGTGCACTTTGCTGATGCTCCTGCATTACTGTAAAAGCTGAGTTTAAAGCTTGTCTTTGCAAAGGAAAAGCAAAACAAAAAGCCACCAGCTGGATGACACAGTGCTGCTCGTACAAAATAACACGTGGCCATACTATGGTGCCTAAAATAAAATTATCACACATGGTATCAAGTAAACCCAATCCAGAGCAGGAAGGGAGCTGCAGAGCCTGTCTCTCCCACACCACGGTGGGAGGGGGATACAGCAGGCACCCATGCAGGGGCTCTGGGCTCCAAGGAGGGGAACCAGAGGGTTCTTTGTGTTTTTACATGATCCTCCAACACTGAACGGACCCGGAGCAGCAAGAATTCTCCTCTTGAGATCACCTAATTCAGAATGATTCGATAAAACAAGCCAAATTATTCAAAAGCACCACTTATCACTTCCATCCTTAAGCTGAGCTGCCATTGGGGTTCACCACACAATGCCTGAGATTCTGGGGCTCTCAGCCCCGCTGAGATTGGGAGGACTGTGGCCCCACTGGATTTTGGAGGACTGGATGAAAAACGCCCCTCTCCAAAGCCCCCACAGCAGGCTGCAGAGCTGGCCATGACCCTTCCGTGCATCCCTGGGTGCTGGGGGACAGCACACTGCCATCTCCCATGGAAATCATGCTAAAGGCTTTGCAGCAAAAGATCTTTTCCTTCACGGAAACTGAAATTCCGCAGCATTTCCACATCTGAGCGAGCGGGGTTTAGCTGTGAGGCATGGAAGGGGAAACAGCCATGCACAGACCTCAGGACTGTAAACATGATCACCTTCTAAAAACCATCTGGAGCCTAGAATTAAGCCTAAACCTAGTTCTGTCTCAGAATCAATACATAAAATAATAAAATAGTCCAGATAGTGGACAAACTCAAACTTGTAGGGAAAGTAAAAAAGTGACTTCAGTATCTAAAGGTGCTCTTTTTCCTTCTTTTTCCCCTCTCTCTTAATCAAGAAGAAAGACATTCACTGAGAACCTGAGTTAATGCTCCTTGAAGCCAATTTTCCACTGAATTTCACAAAGCTGTGGATTTTGCTCCTGGTGAACTTGGTGGTAGTTTCAAGGATGATCTCTTCAAATACACAGGTTGCAGGATTAAATGCGCCTCTGTATTTACTTAACCCTTTGACACAACACTTAGCAAAAACTTGGGCACAGACTTTCAACACTCACAGAAGCACAGGCCCTCTGCTCCCTCTGAAATCATACTGAAGGCTGTGTTTGTGGGATGTCAGAAGAAAACCAGCTGCTTAGCACATAAAACCTTGCACAGCACCAGTGAAGCTCAGCTCAACTATACTGGCAGCAGACAGAGCCTTCAGCACCTAAAGGTATTTAGTGAAATTCCACAAATCATTCAGTTTGGACAGAATTTGTGTGCCCAGTATTAGGGCAGGGGTTGTAACACATCCAAACAAAATCAGGATATGCATTTTTTTGTAGTTTAGAAAGTATTTAGATTGTGTGGACTTAACATGGCTAGTTTTGGGACTGAGGTCGTTAGACACCCAATAAAATTAGGAAACAAATTAGGAAAAACAATTAGGAAAAATTCTTGTGATTCATACTAGAAGAATCCTGATAAACTAGCAAGCTTTTGGCTTTTTGTGGGTTTCACCTGCACGTGCTCTGCTTCAACTGCATTAGCTGGCAATTACACCAGATGTGGAAACTGGCAAAATGGAATGCATCCTTGGGCCAATTCTTCCTCCTTTTAGGTCCTGGCTATGACTCCTTCCTTTAGCTGTAGCTGCTAATTGGGTTTCTTGGTCATGTCACTATTTCTTTCACATTGGCCACTGTCAAGCAAGAAAGTGCCATGGCAGACGCATTCCAAGATTAAATAAGTTACAGTTTTCAAGGATGACTTGTACATATTCATACGGTCAATCCTGAGACAAAAACCAGAAGTCATTTTGAAATGGCTTTTACCTCTTATTGTAAAGCTGTAACTGAGGAGTAAAGCCAGTTAAACAGCCAACAGTGACCCCGTTTACTTCTTTGTGCACAATTCCTTCCAATAACCAGCATGGGAAATGGGGGGGATTCCTCAGTCCGGCCGTGCAAAGGGAATTTGTTTCACAGCACATTGACATCTCTATAGTCCTATTAAGCAGAAATCTCATCATTTACACAAAAAAAAAAAAAA
>VWZV01008007.1:1218400-1241188 GCA_013397155.1 Irena cyanogastra | reverse complement strand
AAAAAAAAAAAAAAACCAAAAAAAAAAACCCAGAAAAAAAATCTCAGCCATATTGACAGTCACCTCCAGCACGACTTCGGTCAGATCAAGGCCTCATCAGCATGGCAGACATTGCTGTTTTCTGAGGCAAAGGAATTCATGGCCCTCTCGGCCTGTGAGGCTGCACAGAGCTGGAGAAAGAGGCAGCTCCCCACAGGAGGCTGGGACACAATAAATGCTAAAACCAGTGGGGACGAACACTGCCCCTCCTTTGGGATAAATGGGAAAACCAACTGGGCCGGTGACATGGCAGGAATAGAAGGCATGGCCACGTCCTGGGTGTGTGGCAGGAACAGGTGTGGGAATTCAAAGACCCCGGAGAAACAGAGGAAGGAGCAGAAACACAAGAGAGGAGCCCCCTCACTGGAGAAAGCCAGGCCTCACACAGGGCCAGCACGGCTGGGCTGAGCAGAGACTGCTGGGTGAAGCTGGGAAGAGGAACTAAAGCAATTACCTCCTGTGGTTTTCTAAATCCCCCCGCCTTCAGAGGAGAAGGGCTCTGGGCAGTGGCAGAAAGTCCCTTGCGAGTCTGGCTGCGCTGGCTGGAGGCGCCGGCCATGTGCCTCGGCCTGTCTGTGCTGGGCCTCGGCCTGCAGCAGCAGCGTGGGCAGGAGGTGACAGAGCCACACTCCCAGCCCATACAGGCCCAGACAGGGAGCACGGTGCTGCCACCGGAGCTGGCTTTGCTCTGCAACACCAGACACTGCTCTGCGCTCCAGGGCCAAGTCTGGGGCAATGGGGCTACGGGGGTGGCTTCTGGGAGAAGCTGCTGGAAGCTGCCTTCATGGCTGGCAGGGCCAGTCCCTGGTGGCTCCGAAGATGGAGCTGCTGCTGGCCAAGGCTGGGCCAATTACATTACAAGTGGTGGTGACACTTCTGGGATAACAGATTTAAGGAGAAAGCAGGAAAAGTTATGGCGCAGTTGTAATTGTGACCAGAGAAGAGTGGAGTGAGAACATGGGAGAACAACTCTGCAGACATCAAGGGCAGGGAGAAGGAGGGGCAGGAGGTGCTCCAGGAGCCAGAGCTGAGATTGCTCTGCAGGCCCTGGTGAGACCATGGTGAAGCAGCTGTGCCCCTGCAGCCCCTGGGGATCCATGGGGATGCTGAGATCCAGCCCCAGCTNTCTGGGATAACAGATTTAAGGAGAAAGCAGGAAAAGTTATGGCGCAGTTGTAATTGTGACCAGAGAAGAGTGGAGTGAGAACATGGGAGAACAACTCTGCAGACATCAAGGGCAGGGAGAAGGAGGGGCAGGAGGTGCTCCAGGAGCCAGAGCTGAGATTGCTCTGCAGGCCCTGGTGAGACCATGGTGAAGCAGCTGTGCCCCTGCAGCCCCTGGGGATCCATGGGGATGCAGAGATCAACTCCCAGCTCCTGGGGATCCATGAGGATGAAGAGATCCACCCCCAGCTCCTGGGGATTCCTAGGGATTTGGAGATCCACCCCCTGCCCCTGGGGATCCATGAGTATGAAGAGATCCACCCCCAGCCTGTGGAGGAGCCCCACACCAGAGCAGGGGGATGCCTGAGAGGAGGCTGTGACCCTGTGGGAGACCCATAGAGAGAGGAGCCCACTCTGGAGTAGCCTGTCCTTGAAGGACTGCATCCCATGGGAGAATGACCCACCCTGCAGTCTGAAGAGGACTGTTGACCATGGGATGGACTCATGGTGGGGAAGTTCACAGAGAACTGTCTCCTGTTGCAGGAACCCCATGGTGGAGCAGGGGAATGACTCCTCTGCCTGAGCAGTTGGAGAAACCACAGGTAATAAACTGACCATAACCCTCATTCCTGTCTCCCTGTACCATTGGGGTAGGAGGTAGAGCTGGAAGGAGGGAGGGGTGGGGGAAAGGTGTTTTTAAGGTTTTATNGGGAATGACTCCTCTGCCTGAGCAGTTGGAGAAACCACAGGTAATAAACTGACCATAACCCTCATTCCTGTCTCCCTGTACCATTGGGGTAGGAGGTAGAGCTGGAAGGAGGGAGGGGTGGGGGAAAGGTGTTTTTAAGGTTTTATTTTGCTTCTCATTATCCTGCTCTTTGTTAGTAAAAAATCCAATTAATATCTCTAACTCAAGTGTGCTTTGCCTGTATTTGGTGAGTGATCTCTCCCAGTCCTTTTCTCAACTTAGGAACTCTTTGCCCTATTTTGTCTCCCCTGTCCCCTGCAGAGGAGAGTGAGAGAGTGACTTTGGTGGGTGCCTGGAGTCCAGCCAGGGTCATCCCATCAGGAGTTACCCACACAAGAGTTACATTCTCAGCCCGAGGGGTCTCTGCTCAGGAGACAGGCAGCTGGAGGTGGGCAAGTTTTAAGCCAGGGCACAGCAAAGCCAGCGTAACAAGGTGTCCTAAATCCTCAGCAATTCCCATACAAACAAATGTATCTGGAAAATAAGCATTGAAAATGCCTGTCTCCAAAATCCACCTCTTTTCTTGGACAGAAGCGTTGCTAGACAGAATCTGGGCAATGGAAGATCAGGAAGGGCAGCAATATGAGGATTCACTGTAGTGTGCAATCAGCACCGCCCAGGCACAGAGGAAAACAAAGGTCCAGAGAGGAAAAGTAACTGTGCTGCAGGAATTGCGTTGCACCATGCTGCAGACGTGAGAGGGAAACTACAACATGCATGGCAATGCATCGCAGCACACTGGGCTGGGGTCACCACTTTCTGGCATGGCCAGACTTGAATTCCTACCCAGAGCTCCTGAAGCAAGTGTGTGTGGACTGCCAGAGGTGCACACACAAGACAAGACTCACTTTAAACCTGGAAGTTTCTTCCTCTGGGCAATGTTTTAAGCAAAACATTCCACTTAATAAAACCAATAGCCAGGCACTTGGCACCTCTTTGCACCTGTCTCCTCACAACCCAGCCCAAGTGCCCCTAATCAGCATTCCTCCTGACAAGTTTATACTCTAATTGATAAAAGTAGACTAAGTCCTATTGTGCCAAAAGGTAGCATAATTTCAATTCCCTCTATTTAAACAATTGATAGCTCTCATACAGAAAGTACAGCACTTGAGGTAGGCAAATTACTTTTAATTCCCTACTTTTCTACTGTGTCAAGTATTTTCTTGCGGATAAGCAGACTCCCCCACCTATTCTATTCTGTAACCCTTCTTTCATTCATCATCATCAGTCTGAAATGAGGCCCTTGAATATCCTATTATTCAACACAGCATCTTTGTTTATGCCTGTTTATGCTTAACCCCAGAGCAGCCTTCGAGGAGAACATACCAGCACACACCTGTGATTGAAACTGCAGTGCAGAAAACAAAGAGAGAACTGACAGTGGCCTATATCACAAGGGGAAGAATCCTATTTATCCTCTTTAATTCTTTCTAAAGAATCCTATTTAAAGCCCTATTTCCCTGAGAAACACAGCAGAAATGTTGCCTCTGCCACCAGAGTGGGACTTCTAACAAAAGTGTGCTTGTGCTTTCCTGGGGACAAAGAGCTCTGCAAGCAGAACTTTGCTTTTGACTCTTAGCTCACCCATACTGTGAGAAGAGTAATAAAATTTGCACAGAAACGGGGACTACCAGGTAAGAAATAAGTAATTTTTAGGAGTGGCAGACCAGAAAACATGTGTCTCAAGGAACACTGTAAAAAATGCTTAGCTGTACACCCCGAACACTCAAATTTTATACAAAGAAAAATGTTAAAAAGTGCCCCAGATTTTAATTTTCCTCCTCAGTTCAGCCACTTGCAGTCTTTCCTATAGTAAGAAGTAAGTAGTTTTCATATCATGCATGGTAATAACAATGTTAAAAAATCTACCCAGCACTCCTCACTGAATTAACTTTTACAGCTTTTTCTTGCATTTCAACATCATTTACCACAGCAAATTTTGGTGCTGCCGTGTTCATACAGGGTAATGTGAAAAGAGCAGGCTAGAAAAGAGACAAAAAAAAAAAAAACCCAAAAAAAACCCAAAAAAACCCCACACAACAATCCCCCCCAAAAAATCAGTTTTCAGTTTGTAAAGACACAAAATCCTTAGAATTTTTTTGAAGGAGAGATCTGCTGAGATGAGTGATCCTAGAGAGATGGGACAAATAAGCTGCTATTCCATAGGATTCACATGTATATACTCTACAAACACATAAATATTCCTATTTTCAAGCAAACCATTGCTGCACATAGTTCAAGCATGCATGGCTGTGGTCACATATCCATGGCATCAATCACAGCAGATGGTCTAAGCCTTCCCAAAGTTATACACCACATTTAGATTTAGTAGGAAAGACTGGCAATTGTTAGAAAAAAATGTTCATTTTCACTGCACTCACTGAAACAGCAATGTCTTTCCTCAAAGGTATAGAGAAAAACTAATTGAAGTCAGAAGGACAAAGGTGACCTGGCTTTGGCCACATCAAAGACCATCAAACCAGAGTTCTGGAGCAGAGGAAACACAGTGATTTGCTTGCCTCCCTGATGGTTATCAGCCCTGTTTTTAGGGGTTGTGTATGCTAAGCATGCACTCCCCACACACACAGCATTTCCATCCTACTTCTCTAATTGGTCTAATCATGCATTTCATTATTAAGGTAATTTCTAATGTCATACATTGCATTAACCAAGTCCTTCAGTTTATTTTCTTCCCCATTTTTTTCAGCTAATAAAGGAGAGCAAGGAAGAAGAGGAAAGAAACTCCCCATGTTCAACACTGTTAAAACTTAACCAAGCTCTGTGCAGGCTTTTCAAGTTCACCCTTCCCGGAATTAGGGCAGCTTAATTTCATTTTTACTGCTCCTGCAGACTGGAAACAATTTCTCTAGAGGTGGGTTTACAGGGCATTGGGACACAGTTTTCCAGCTGGACAGCTGTAAATAGGTGCCTGGGAAATGCCTGCATCCTCAGCAGCTCCCTGCAGCCCTGCTAGCTGGAGTCCCTGCCTTTCAGAGCCCATCTGAGATGGGGCAGTTGTCACTCAGCATCAAAGAAGGGGATCCTAAGCCATGGGGCTGATATTTTCCAGCTTGTAAATCCACTAGAAATACCTTCCTGCCCTTCCCCTCCTCACCAACTCCACAGCTTTCTTTGTTTTAAATGCATGTGCCTGTTTATTTGCTGTCAACTGCTACGAGCCTGCTTCTAGCAGGACCTTAAATGAGCAGAAGACATTGTCCAACATGTTGGCTCAGTTCAATAATCATTTCAGCTGACGGCTGCTTAATTTAGCTGGCAAAACATCAACAACTAAGCTGCTAATCCAGACAAAACCAAATCCCTAGGGCACAGTATCAAGGCAGGGTGTGGGGGAGGAAGGTGGACAAGACAAGCACTTGTGAGCTCCCAGCCCAAATCCCTGCAGAAGCCCAGAAGCTCTCTGTGTCACTGGGGGTCTGGGTAACTGTGCTGTACCCTGAGCTGTTTGTGTTGGTGGTTTTTCACAGCCAGGACAGGACTGCTGGGATCCCTTCCTTGAGATTTTACTGCAGCATCAGCCTCATTCCATGGTTGAGACAATTGGAAAATGGCAACAGCTCACGTACAGCCAGCAGCAGCCAAAGATTTCTTTGTTACAGGGTATTTTAAAACTTTCTAGCCAATGGCACATTGCTAAAGCTTACAGACAGCTGTTCTAGCCAATCACTAAAAGCACAGGTACACCTGCTCCACACAATGCTTGTTTTCTATTAACAACACACAATACTTCATTATTAAGCTTAAAACCTTCTGCTATCTTGCTAAACTTAAGGTCTATCATAGCCAAGCCTAAAACTCAAGCTATTGTTTCATGTCCTTGCTTGCTCTACCATTGTAACTTTTCTACTTTCAGACCTTGCAGCTCTAGGTTCTTGTTGCAGCATGTGCCACAGCACAGGCCATAGTTGAGACGGCCACAATACCATCACATCAATACACAATACCATCATATCAATACACAATACCATCATATCATTTCAGAAAGCTCTAAGCATTCACACAAACAGAATAGTACTATACCACATCTGAAGGCTTCAGGTATCTACTCAGACAGAGTAACATCATTCCTCTTCAGAAGGCTGCAAGCATCTGCTGCTCTTCCTGCTCTTTAGCCCAGCCTCTTATGCCCCTCATGGTTCACACATTGCACCTGTGTGCCCTTTGTTCCCTTTGGTGATAGGTCAGTACATTTCAGCACTCCAGGTCTCATTGCATTCAATAGCATTCACCTGCTTCTCTCAGCTGTAGCCCATTGGAGATGAGGCTCAGCTGCAGCTGCACTCCCAGTTCCCACA
Source organism: Irena cyanogastra (assembly GCA_013397155.1). Lineage (NCBI taxonomy): Eukaryota > Metazoa > Chordata > Aves > Passeriformes > Irenidae > Irena > Irena cyanogastra. The sequence goes on along the minus strand of VWZV01008007.1, from coordinate 1,234,921 downwards.
AACCAAGTACCTACAGGTTCTCTGTTTCTGAGGCCTGCTTTCACAGCTTCCTGAAAGTCTCCTTACCTTTACTATGTTCCCCACACTTTTTGTGTGGTGCTGACAGCCAGGCACGAAAGAAAGCTGGGAAACAGAAACGTGCTCTTTTGTAATCTTGCTGCCTCGCTTGGGACACTTCACTCTAAGTGATAAGACCAGATCAGTGGTGATGGCATTCATAACTGAGAGCAAACATGCGTTATCTGGCTTTCAGTAGCTTCCTTGGGCTGGCTGCTCAGTTTGCTAATACCTTTAAAGACCTCATATGGGTATTTTTGAAGGAATTTTGAATGAGTTAGAGACGGGACTTCTGAGTTTTTTAGATGATGTGATTCATTTTCTTATTTTCTACATAGACAGGAAGGGTGAGTTTGGCTCACATCTTTATCACATGGTTTAGAAGGTTACAAGGTTCTTAGTTATAAGACCTTTTAAGGATTTATTGATTAATAAAACACTGTTAATAAGGATATTTATGTTTTTGATTCAATCCTTAAATATTTCAACTTATGGCTTATGCTACAGTGTAAGCTTTTTTAGCCAATCATGTTATGATATATAAACCTATAGTACTGTATTCTAAACTCCTTGTTTACCTTTGTAGTTACTTTTATTTTTTCTATATCTTAAACTCTAAAATTCTAAACTTTCCTCTTCTTAATGTGTCTCTGCTTTAAACTATAAATCCACATGCTCTCTTCTATGACCTAAGTTTGGAAGCCTTTTCCAAGGTCTCAGATCAAATCCTGTGTTTAATTCTAGGCTTTGGCTTATAGACCCAAAATTCTGAGAATTCCCTGCATTTCAGATTCCCACAACCTCAGACCCATTTAAACTAAAGACATTGTTTTAAGGAACTTGATGCTAAACGTGTTTTTGCCAGCAATAGGAGCCTGCCTGACACCTCACAGCAGCTGGTAAAAGGGTTTGCCCATTTACACCCACCACAGCACTTACTGAATAGCAACTCAGTTAATATGATGAGAAAAGCTCCTAATTTTCAACTAAAGATACAACTTGATGGATTTATTTAATAAGCAGCTGACTTGGAAAATACAGGTGTCTCCAGAGTGTCATGCATGATGCTGCAGTGCCACTCAGGCCACCTCCCTCCTCTGTGGCCTTTGGTGCAAAAATCTTCCCAAATGCTAAATGTTGCCTAAACAGAGATAAATTTAGGAAGTTGTAATCTTGCTAAGATCACTGCTCTTTACCACAGCATGACTGACAGCTTGCAGAAGCTAGGGAGGGAATTAATGTGTTTAACAGTGCCACAATAATCACAATATATTTACATTTTTCTGACACATTAGTCAAACATTTATCACTTCTTAAAATGCAGCTATGATACTTTGTCTAAACTGTCATGAGTCACAATGTAATTACATGGTAATCATATGGCAATTAATTTATATGATATTCATTTGAAACAGAGAAGAATTAGGCTTGTGATAGCGTGCAAAATTAACAGGCACACCAGACAAGGAATGAAAATCACACCACTGGAAAAAAAAAAAGGTATGAAAATAAATCTTAAAATCAATGCTTAAACAAATTGCTCCAAGCTTTAGGGAAAAGCTCTGAGACTAAATGATCTTAATTTCATCTTTCTGAATTTCTTTATGAAACAACCCCTCAAAAGTTTTCTTTTCAAACTTCAGTTTAACCCCTTCCACCCAATGAAAAGGATCTTTCTGATCTCCCTACAAGATGCATCTTAACAGCTTCCAACCTGAACTACAGAATGAAAGCAAACAAAACACAAGGTCAACACACTAATGCAAAGCTCTTCTGTGTCCCTTTCCAGGATTTCAGGTCTCCAGGTGGCTGCCAGGACTTAAATGATGCTCACACACCAGGAGACAATCATGGCAATATCGAGCTCTCTTTCCTTCAGAGCTCTCCAGCCCTGCAATCTCTTTTTCTAATCTATTAGATAACTGCAGGTCAAAACTCACTGTCTTGGGTACTGAGCTCTGGTCACCAAGCTGAACCCTCTGGTGATGGGAAACTCCCAGAGGGACAAGGTCTGAGGGAGGCAAAGATGCTTCAGTCACAATTATAATATTCCCTCTGTCCAAAACCTAGGAGCAGGATGACTGGCTGAAAAAACACACAAGCTAAAAAACCGAGAGGTACCCAGCAAAGACAAAGTTCAGAACTTATGAAAGGCCTTGAACAGCAAGATTTTAACAGCATCAGAGAGTAAGCAATAAAAAAAGAAAAATATTTCACAGTTAAGAAAATTAAGATGCTGTATGTGGTAAATTATTCCATTTACAGCTTCCTTTTAAAAAGTCATACTAATTAATGACTTCAGCTAATCTCATTCTTATTCACAAGACAGCCTGTATTTATTTTGCAAAGAAAATGTTTAAATGGAATAGCCTATTGAGAACTTCCTAACTCATCTTCAGCAGTTGTCTTGGGAAACAGCACTGTAGTCATATTTAATACATGCACTGTGTACAGCAACTTTGATGAAAAGGGGAACAAAATTATACAATTATTGCATTAATTATACATTATACACTTTTGTTCAGTGGCCCTTAGTGCTTTTTAGAATAGCTGGGTCACCTGGAGGAAAATGGCACTGCAAAGCTTTTTCATTAACACTCCAAGCAGCTGTAAGAACAAAACCCAACAGTTACTTGAATATATGCCCCATGGAGAAGATGAGGTGGGGCACAGGGGTCATGCAGCATCACATTCCCAACAATCCCTTTATCCTGCTTTGGTCTTGGAAAATACTCAGTCATTCTGGCTCCTCACCTTGGGATGCTCTTGAAACACATCTGGAACCACTGGGTTTTGTCCAGCAGTTTAAGTCAACCTGACACAGGGCTGCCATAATTCCTCCACAGCCCTTATCCTCCTCACCTGCTCTCATCCATCCACAGCACCTGGCCCAGCAGCTCCCACGCTCTCTGGGAAATGGGAAGCACCATTTTGGTGGCCTGTGCACCTGAGATAACATCACCCTGCAGGAACATGTTCTCTGCCTGTCATGCAGGTCAGGGAATAGCAAAGCAAATCCCAAACTACAGAACCCATGTGCTGACATGGGGTCTGAAAGTCTGTGGGTGCAGCCTCCATGGGAAACGTGGTGCCAGGAATAGCACTGTCCCCACTACTCTGAGCCCCCAAGCCTGGTAGCCAGTCAGGCCACTCACTGCTGGTCTCATCTTGGCAAAATCACCAAATTCACAGAATTCATAGAATGACCAGGTTGGAAGAGACCTTCAAGATCATCGAGTCCAACCCATGCCCCAACACCTCAACTAAACCATGACACTGAGTGACATGTCCAGGCTTTGTTTAAACACCTCCAGGGATGGTGACTCCACCCCCTCCCTGGGCAGCCATTCCAGTACTTTATCACTCTTTCTGTGAAAAATGTTTTCCTAATATCCAACCTGTATTTCCCTTGGTGCAGCTTGAGACTGTGTCCTCTGGTTCTGTCAGTCATTGCCTGGAGAAAAAGACCAACCCCACCTGAGCACAGCCACCTTTCAGGAGCTGTAGAGAGTGATAAGGTCACCCCTGAGTCTCCTTTTCTCCAGGCTGAACGCCCCCAGCTCCCTCAGTCATTCCTCATAGGGCTTGTGTTCCCAGCCCCTCACCAGCCTCGTTGCCTCCTCTGGATCTGCTCGAGGGTCTCCACGTCCTTCCCAAACTGAGGGGCCAGAGCTGGACACAGCACTCGAGGTGTGGCCTCACCAGTGCTGAGTGCAGGGGCAGAATGACCTCCCTGCTCCTGCTGGCCAGAGTCGGTCTGAATAAAAATACCAAACCTGTTTGTGAGGAAAGACCAGAGGAATGGTGGCTGGCATTGCTCTGGGAAGCTCCAACCACGACCAGAAGATGATGGAGGTGAGGAGGTGACACCAGATGTGGGAGAAGACATTAACAAAGATGATGGGGAACCTGTGCAAAAGGGTTAAGCTGGGGGGGTCACAGCTGCTTGGGGCCTTTCATGTGTGTTGATTTATAACTTCTTGGTGCCTCAGTTGTGAAATGGGGCCCAAAACGACTCTGCCTGTCCAAGAGCACAGAACAGAGCCCATCTCATTCAGGACATAAGATGACAAATGACACATGACAGCATCCCATGGCTTCTTATATATCACAACTTCATTACCAGCTGTCATACTGCAGAGCCACTCTCAGGCTCCTCCACTGAGGTATGAGGAAGAAAATAGTTATTTCAAGTTCCTGATCCCATTTACTGGTGGCCTTTCTATTTGTGTAGTGTAAATACACCAAGGCTTAGGCAAATAATGAAAAAATAATAATGACCTAATTAATCCTCTGATTGATTTGATAAATGCTCTCCAAACAGAGAGGAAAATGGAATCATAAATAATGTACTCTTCTGTTGATGGAAACAGTTTTGAATAAACTTGCACGTGGCTCAGTGTTTGCTGAGACAGCTCCAGTCCATCCACAGGTACCAGGCCTGCCAGGAACTGCCAGCCTGAGTTCTGATGTGCTGTTGCTCCATCTGATGCAGTGCCTGATGGTTTAGGAGCAAGGTGGAGGCTGCATAAGACAGTCACTCCTTTTACCCTCCCTGAGTATGGCGTGTGCACGTCAAGCTGCACCAAGTCTGTGTGTACAGGTGGGCAGAGAAAGGCTTCAAGTGGCTTGGCCTTTTCTAAAACCCCAAGTCTCATCTGGCTCAAGCTCCAACACAACAGGGAGCTGCTGTGCCTAGGCAGGAGCTGGTACCCCTGCACAGCCCCTCCTACCCAACAGTGTCCCCAGCAGCCAAAGCCTTCTCCAGGCTCTGCAGCAGATCCACCCTTCCCTCCTTGGCACGTGCCTGAGGCAGCCAAGCTCGTGGGAGAGGCTTCAGCTGCACGTTGTGTTTGTTTCTGACTGCCCTCCCTGCCTGCAGAGCTAACACAGGCAGCTCTCACAGCACATCTCTTTGAGGTGCACAGAGAGCAGGCTGGGCAAAGTGTCAGCAAATAAATTATTTATCATATTATTGAGCGGGTTTAGCGGATCAATACGAAGAAACCCCCAAATGCACTGGAAATGCTTAGCAAGGCAAAATCCTTGCATCCACCAGATCAGTCTTTGCAAGGACTGGATTCTTCTCTGGATCCTTTGGAGAAGGATTCCCAATGCATATATGTAGGTAGTCAAACCCTAACCTCCCTGGGCCACAAGACAAGCACTTCCAAGACTTACCAGAACTATCTAGTTCCTGCTTTACATGCTCAAACCAGTTTTCACAGATGACTCTTGATGAAAAATGCCTTAGTGGACTATAAATTCTGCCATCTCTTCTATGCCTGCTCCAGGCTCCCATTAAAAATGGCAAAGACAACTAGTTGTACATATATAAATGATGCTTCTATGGATAAAGCCAGTCAATATGGGAGATCAGATCCAGCTCAATTACTGCTTCCGTGACAGTAATGGGAAAAATACTCCACCATGAGCTATTGTAAATCCAAGAGAAAAGGCTGCAGCAGGGACTGAGCAGTTCCTGGGCTAATTGTACATAATTAAACAATGTAACAGCACCATTTACAATAGTTGCAATGAAGTTCAGTGATACACACATTTACAAATTTTATCACAACTTCTGTGATCTTCATTTTCTTTCATTTATTACGTTTCTTATGGAGGCAAAAATTCTTTTCACTTCAACAAAATCTGACCTGCATTTTTATGAATAACTTGTTTCCATCAAATTTTAACTCAGCAAAGAGAAGGCAGATTTGATAAAATGCCATGGAAAAATCCATCCTTATTAGTTTGGAGAAAGTTTTCAAAGAATAAACATATCAGCACAGGGAGAAAAAAAAAATCAATTTTTGGTTGACCAAAGTAAACTGCATATTAATCTTTAGTGTGGCAAATGGCTCTGCCTGGGAAGGGGAAGGAAAAATACACTTGAAAAATCAAGGTGCTTATTGCTTTGAAGTTTACTAGAACACATCATTTAAAACAAATTAAGAACCTGGAGATGAACACAAAAATTTCAATTGTTGTAAAGAAACACTTTGCAGGACTTTTAGTTTGATGAGTAAAATAAAAAGATTTCTCACTTGGGGCAACCCCAATTGACTTTTCTAATTCTTTCCCAGTTCAGCTGAAGTGTCAAATATTTCTACAGCTCTGGCTTTTACAGAAGTTTGCTTCTCTTGGTCACAAATTCTCCTGTCCCACCTCCCTCACCCAGTGATCTACCATTAGGTCTCTCATAAAACATCACCCACCACCTTTTTTTCCCCCACTTTATCATCGACAAGCAGGACAATACTCATGAAGCATCCTTTCAATGCCACCAGAGCAGCAGGCACACCCCAAGCTCCACCCCAGCTGACCAGGATGAAATCCCACCACTGAGATGCCAGGAAGCCGTGAGCAGCAGTGCTCATACTTATCTCTCCAGCACGTTTGTCCCCAAAGGTTCTGGGCTGGGCATCACCTCAGCCTGGCCTCAGTGATAACTTTCAGTGAACAGCTCTGACAGGGGACAGTGCCCTGAGGCTCTGGTGTGTGCATAAAGAGCACATTTTTAAAGCTAAACTGGAATAACCCATTTAACTTGTACCAGGGGAATGGGACACCCCAGTCACTGCAATACCTGGCTGCTGTATGGTGCCTGTGTTTCAGCTGCCTGGCTGCAATTTGCCATTGCTCCAGTGGGAAAGTTGTAGAGATCTCCTGAGGAAGACTTTGAAAACAAAAACATAACAAAGTGAAAACCCCTGAATGAAAACATGAGGAATTGCTTTAGGAATCTCAGGGGCAAAGATGATGATACACTGCCTTACATTTCTAGGGTGAAACTCTGCCAGGCACTGAGAAGAGAAGGAGCAGAGGTCTTAGGATGAAACAACCCTGTGCTAAAGGTGAATGGGTGGCTGGGGTGAAAGACAGAACTTTTCTCTGTCTTTCACCCCAGCCTGTCTCTGAAGCTGAGGACACCTGGACTGTATAGGAGCAAAGCTGCCTGTTAATCATAGTCAGATAAGAGGTTTGCTGGCATCCCTGGGAGAAGTGTCTGCTTGGCCATCATTGCACACAAACCACGGAGTGATCCAGCAAATGCTCTTTGACAGAGGGCAAAGAGGTTTCACACTGACAGCCCCAATAGAAAGGGTTGTGGTTTGCCCCTCCTCGCACGTAGGGGAGCGGCACGTACGTCCTACCTGTCCTCCTGCTCCTCCCACCAGCCTTGTTCCACAGCCTGCCTGGTTTATTGCCTCTCTTTGAAGAAGGCAAACCTCTGGGGAAGCGTATCAGGAACAAATCACAATCAATCTTTGTAAAAAATAACAGCAATAAAGGAAAAAAGCGTGGCTGCCCACAACAACTGGCAGCTTTGCCTCCTACGGTTACCTCCACCAGCCGCTCTTCCGTGCACTCTCCTGATGGTGCAAAGCGAGCCAGAAAAATGAGGAGACACAGAAGAGGAGGAAGGAGAACCTCAGAAACAATAATAGCCTATGAATCTGAAATTTGAACAACAGCCTTTTCTTTTTTTTTCCCCCTCCTGGTAATATTGTTCCAAGCAGCATGGGCTTGTAAAAGCCTAATCACTTCCCATCTGGCTCATCAATCACACAAGGGAACCGGCGCCTCGCACAACAGAGTGAGCCTCAAATTGGCTCCCACCAATAATAAAAGATAGTGGAGAAGGACAATCCCTTCAGAGGATTGTTTAATAAATCACGTTTAGACAGGGAACACAAGAGAAATGGAAAAGTCTTAGAAGACCAGGGCCATTCAGTCCCACACGGCTTACATTATTGATACCCACTTGCTACGACCAATACTCCTTAGTGAATTTCCCTATTTTGATTCTTGTTATTCAACATCATCCAAAATTAAACATGAAACTTTAAATATTTAAAACCAGGCCAAGGTAGTAATTGGAGCTGATGGAAATTGCATGCTGGCACTATTCCTGCTGCGTGTGCTTGCCTGGCTGCAGAAATGCCAGAGACACACTGTTGCTACTCCTCTATTTTCAGCAGTTGCTGACATTTTACTGTAATTTATTCTCATTTTATCCTCTCCTTCTTAAAAATAACAACAACAGTACTGTCCTAATAATAAACCAACAGCTCTGACGTCCTAAAGACCTTTTGGCAGAGGGCTGTTTCTGCCAGTAAAGGGTGCCCAAGCTCGGCACACGGATGTCTCGCGAAGCACATCCCGTCTTTTAGTCACACATTTTCCTTCCAGTAGCCTTTCCTTTCCAATGCAGGGGCACAACTGTCAGCCACCAGCAAGATCCCATTCCAGCCTGTATGTGGTGCATTTTTTGATGGCCTCCTCCTCCACTTTTATCTGTCAGAAGCACTGAAGACTCCCACAAGCCATAAAGTGTTTCTGACATTCATGGCTTTTAGATCCTGGGTTTCAAAGAACCGCTGAAGGTTATGTTGATTAAGCCCAAAGACATTTTTCTAGAAAGCTGTAGCTTAAATAAAAAAGGTGTTTTGCTGTCACAGTGATCAGCCAAAACTGTTACTGAAGCAGAGCATATGGGAGACAAAAGAAAACGTGTGATGTTCCAGGCTGCTAAGGTTTGTTCTCTCCAGCAGAGATCAGAGGCGGTGGGAAAGCAGAGGAGGCATTTAGTTCAATTAAAAAAGAAACAAATAAAAACAAAGCCTTGTACTGAGCCAGATGATGGCCGATTACCTGCCAGTTAAGTGAGGGGTAAGAAAAATCATTGCCTTCTAAAGAGTGCTATCAGACAAGAGTCCTTTTTGTTTCCTGAGAGCCCCAGAGGGGCACTCCGAGAGGCCTCTGGAGGATGGAGCTGGAGATGTTTATTTAAGGAAACAAGAGAAACCTTTACTGGGAGCTTTCCCGAAGCCAAGATGAAGGCTGGCTCCTTTTGCTTCTGAGAAGTCCCTGCTAACCCCACACAATGGTATTCATGCTTCTGGCAAATTAACATCCAGTGGATGCTGTCTGCAGCAGATCTGATAAACATTTGCATCCACTATGAATTCATGTCATGATGGAGCATTAAAATTTCATGGGAGAAAAAGAAAAATTGAAAATTGCTTAAGGAGCTGTTGGGTTTAGGCTTCTCAGAGTTGCAGGGATAGTTCAGTCAGCAGACCCTGTAAAACTGCCAGTTGCTTCACCTAGCAAAATTTCAGCCCTTGTTAGATGTAAAAGGATATGTAATTTCCTTCCAGAAGGAACAACCCAACACTTTGGGTGCAGCAAGGGCTTTAACCAACAACTGAAACTTTAAAAGAAAAACCATGATGATGCCTCACAACCTGAAGGCACATTTGGAGAAAGGTGACCTTTTATGGGAGGAGCTGAGATGCAGAAACCCAACCAAAATGATTTATTTTTAAACTGAAGTCTCAGGGAGTAGCTGAACTCTATTCAAAGTCATTTAAATAAATAGGATTTTTATAACTCCTGGCTGCAGGCTTGGCTGGCTCCAGCGTGTTTGTGCACGTGTGTGCAGATTACCTCTTCTATTAAATAACCACTACACCTTTTGGTCAAACACCAGGCTCACAAAGCCAAAGCAAAAGCAGCATTTTAACATTTTACCAGCATTTGCTTGGTGAACACTTGCAGCCAGCTTTATTTAGCCACCAGCAGAAGCTGAATCGATCCCCAGGCAGGGGATGGCAGGGCTGCTGTGAAAGATGCCAACATATCCGTGCTGGTATAGATTTACATGTGCTGCACCTACTCTGCCCAAGGAAATGCTGGCTTGCCTACTAGGAATACCTCTAGCTATGCCATTATTCCATGATTTTGGGACTTTGCTGTTTCTTAGCATAGTCCAAGCGTGTGCTGGCCGAGCACACTCCACATTGATTTTCAAGGTGAGAGGTCTTTACTGCAAATGAAGCAAAAGTTCTCAATTTCACTGAGAAACTTTTGCTTAAAAAGCCAATAACATCAAGTAAAAGACTACACGAAAACAATTGCTTTGCAAGGACTGATCTCCTCCCACACAATATGCAGTGCTTCCCAACAGGCTCTAAGCAGATGTATTTGACTATACATTTGATCACTTGGAGTGATTAGGGTGTCCCCCAACCAGGGACACTTAGAGGAAGTGCATGAAGTAAATGCCCTTTTAAGCACAGTTTATTCTTATATATGCACTGCCCTGCTAAAATAATTCACTGCCTCCTAATGAAATGAGCACGACTGGCCCCAGGAATGAATGAATACTCACTCCCTGGTGATGGGTATTTATGTGCAGGGACACAGGGTCTGTAATAGAAGATCTATCCTTAATGCCTGAACCCATTTTATCTTCATTTCACATGATACAAGCGAACTGAGTGTTGTTTTGGGACATAATTGATCTGTAGCTGAAACAAATCAGCTCTGCAGCTCCGTGAGGAGATGAAATAGTGGGTAATCTGTAGTCTAAAACCAGCTGTTCTGCTGAGATCAAATTATTACTTTGGCACTGGGATGATGAGCTGACAAGGGAGCGTGCTCCAGCACCTGCCGCCATCACCGGGCACCGCCGCCGTGACCTCCGGCCCCGCTGCTGCCAGGCACCAGAGATAACTGACAGCACAGGGGGGGCAGCTGCCACTTCCTCAACTGATGGACCTCACCTGGCCTCAATTCCTAGTGTCAGCATTTTCAGGGAAAAAAAAAAATCGAGTAGAGGAGGTGGGCAAGGAAGATGCCCAGCACCAGTTTTGCTGCAACCAGCACCAGCAAAATGCTGTAGGTTGAAGATGAGCAGCTGTCTCCACTCTCTAGGGGGGGTATAACACAGCATAAATACCTGCAAAGATTTTCACACCATTTCTTTCTGCTTGCATACTGCTGACAATCATTTGGAACTCAAGCTCATGGTGTCCCTTCCTGCAGTGTCCTTCCACATGAATCCAGGCATGTTTTTAACACATTTCCCTGTTTCAGGCAAGGTATCGTGCTCACGAGAACATCACACAAATGGGACAGAAATGCAGGGAGGACGTTGCCTTTTTTTTTCCTAATCATCTCCTGTGCTTCCCTGATTTTAGAATGGATATTGCTTTCTTAGGCCTTCACTCTGCATCAGAGTTTTAAGGCTGAATTGTCATTTTTATACCTGGGATATGTATTACAGCAGGGGGTTGTTTTTGGTTTACAGAATTTAAGCCAACCCTTGTTGCACATCTCAAGCTCCCCTGTCTGGAGACAGCAATATACAGATACTTCCACCATCACCACTGTTATCCTGAATTAGACACCAACGTGTGATAATGCACAGGTTTTTTTCCTGGCACTTTAGGATCTGAGTCAATCCCAAAACATCAGAATCAGAAGTAAGTGAACATCCCAAAATAAGAAATCAGAGTAAGTGGTGACATCAGGGTCTGGCCACCATTCAAGCCCTTGGACCACTTGGCTACGGGTCTCCCTTTCACCATATTCAAACTGAATGGCATTTACTTTGAGGGTTTCAGCTCCACGTTGTGCTCATTAGGGCTGTGTTCTTAAAGCATGAGCATAAACTCTCTCACAAAATTCATTTTTGGTACAGCCACTCTCCAGTAAGCAACATTAAGCTATCAGTATTATTTTTCCCTGCACAAAGCAGTGCGGGTTTGTCAAAATCAGTGTGATATTTCTGCCTTGCCTTTTGACATTTTCAGGTTTATTATGTTCAGACGTTACCTCAAAGCACTTCATTCTTCCTCTCTGGAAGGACTAATGACCACCAAAGGGGGAAAAGAAACACTGCATGCCATTCAGTACAGCATGCAGACTCTATTAGCCTTTGAGTTAACTTCAAACATTGAGTACCAGTGGCTGAGACTGGTTGTGCTTACCCTGTGGAAGTCCTGCCTTGAACTAGGACTAGACCTTGACTTTTTAACCAAATTTTTCCCATTCCACATTCCCATGATGATGCATGACCCCAGGCACACCTCCCCTGAGAAGTCAGTGGTACCTGGTTTTGTTCCCTGCAGGAAGGAAGAGCTGCAGAACTCTGCAGCTCTTCCATCTCCGAATTTCTCAGAAACTCCGAATTCTGAGCTGCAGAACCAGCTCACGTGTGGTTAACAGAGATATTCCTGCTGGCTGCTTCTTGGGCTGGGCAAACTCATCCTCAATCCCCCAGTCCCACAAAGACACACCCTCTATCACAGCCTGGCCAGCTCCAGTCCCACAATGAAGCAGCTTTCACCAGCACACATCCATGAAAACACTCCCCTGACATGTTATTTTTGAGGAAGGATGCTCAGGAAGGCCAACTTCTCCCTCTGCCCCAGCCTTCCTGGGCACTCAGAATCTGCACAACTGTGGGGCTGTAATTTGTAATTAGTGGCCAGGTTTGGGGTGGGAGCATTGCTGCTGAATTCTGCAATCTGCACAATTGTGCTGACATTTCTGAACCATAAAAGCCCTGCGGCTGGCACCTACAGAGGAAACCTTTAAAATTGATCCAGTTTAGCACAAAAACTGTTGGCTAAGCCTCAATCCGTCCCTCTGCTCCTCCACCCCTTGACACAGCTTACAGCAAAAGACTTTGTTTTTCTTTTCATATGGATTTTAACAGTAATTCAAGCCCATTGATCCAGGACTCGGAGTCAGTGTGTTACAATGCAAGATTATTCAGCTCTCTCACAGTCAGTTTGTCTAATTTCATTTTATTCCATAGTAAAATGGAATTGGAGGGAGGGAGGTTTAGAGGAAAAATTGGCAACGTGTTGCCTAACTGCTCGGGAAGACAGAAAAGTGTTACTCAAAGGAAAGAGTAACACACTTGGCACAGGCAGCTATACCTCAATTATATGTATATATTATATTATATGTATATAATATATTATATTAATATATTATATGTAGCTATATCCCTCTCCATACCTCCTCTGTGCTCCCATCTCTGTTCCACTGAAGGATTTGAGAGGTGGGTGGACAAAGAGGAGAATAAAAAAGCCTCGATGACACCTGAGCAAAGCTTGTCAGTGAACAGAGTGAAACGGTAGAGTTCCTATCACCTTCTAGCTGGGGTTAAGACTTCAAATCTCATTACACTCCTCATTTACACCACATAACCTTTCTTTCCATGCTTGAAAGAAAACTGCTCATTTGCTTTACAACCTAAAAAATCCATTTATAATTTAAAAGTGCTTGCAACCACAGTTGTTTTGGGGATTTTTTTCCATTGGCTGGTTTAACTTTACTCTGCTGTTTGTTTTTCTCAAGTTCAGTAAGGCCACTCCGTTTGGAGGGGAGAGGTTTACATTTAAAGAACAAGATCATTAACAACATAAGGTGGTTGAGAGAGGGTATAATTGGTTTCACTGGCCTAGAGGGAAGATCAACTTCGAAGAGAAACAACACCTAATTAAGAAGGTTTGTACTGTTTTATTTTTAATAATCTCCTCCTCTCCACTACCAACATATTTATAGTACTCATCCCTGCAGCTTCTGTGGTCTGGCCTAGCCACATTTATTTTGCAGACACCCAGGCATCAGACCCCTTCATGGATGGACAGAAGAAGACTCTGATCAGGCACTAAACAATGGGAAAAGAAATGAAGTGATAGTCTGTATTTAATTTTTAAAAAGTAACAAGCCTAGACAGAGCCACAAATCCAGTTAGTTCTGTTCATGTTAAATATTTGACTCCTGGTCTGTATTTTCATCCTCACACATGACCCATCCAGCATGTACCTCTGCAAAACTGGGAAACACTCCACCTGGAGCACTGATCCTTATGTCCTGGGCAGATTTTTGGTCCTGGAGCCTCTTGCACCTCCTAATTTCCCAGCAGGGTGGTGGGAGTGCTGTGCAATGGCACACTGGCACGAGCAGGAGCACTCCCATGCCCTGCATCCCATATCTGCCTGGGCACCCCAAAGCTTCCAGAGGGGCCTGTGAGGTCCAACAACACCAGTGAGAAGGACAGACTTCCACCTCGCAGCACAGGGAGGAGTGATGCAGCTCCCAGGCTTGGGGAGCACCCTCAGTCACCTCCCCAGTGCTCTGCTCTGCCTAACCAAGGGCAGCTTCACTGCAACACAAAAATGGGGTAGGGAGAAAAGGAGATTGCTGATCTCGAGCCTGTGTGTGGGGTTGGGCTACTCTGAATTATTTAAGCCAGGCTCCTTTGATCTCTCTCCTGGTCTGCAGTGGCTACCACTGCCTTGCACATGAATCAGACAGGCTTCCCAGGCAGCTGGGGATGGCCTGCCTGCTCTACAATAGGAGCTGAATGAAAAATGCTGAAAGACAATTTAAAGAGACTCCTTAATCAACCTGGACTTCAAATCCTGACCTCTCCTCTCTCTCTACACATGATACAGCTGAAGGATGCTCCTGCTTATCCCAGGAGACACAGGCAAAGAAAGGCTGTGGGAGAGCTGGGGAAGCTCTTGGTCACTGCCAGCCCAGGGAAGGGGCAAAACAAGCCCCATGCTGGGATCCATCCCCAAGCCCCCCGAGAGCCCTGGCAGGGGAGCCCCTGAACTGCCCCTTCATGGGGGGATGCACAGCAAGGGACAGACTGAGACCCTCTGTTCGTCACCCATGAGAATGACGGGCTGAGTTTCATACAGCAAATCCACCACGGGGACATGGGGATGTGGCTGCCACTGCCCCAGTGGCTTTGGCAGCACTCACAAGGTGAGATGTGAGGAGCAGCCCAGTGCTCCTAAGGCTATCCTGGAAATCTGCAGCCATCCTCCATAACAACCTCCCCCCCAAAAAATGCTTCCTGGGGAGCCTCAGAGCACTCAGCAGGCACAGACACAGATCTTCACTCCGGAGTCCACTGCTGCACCAAAACAGGAGCCTGCATCTCCCCAGCACCCAGCTCTGCCTTTCCCCAGCACCCAGCTCTGCCTTTCCCCAGCACCCAGCTCTGCCTTTCCCCAGCACCCAGCTCTGCCTTTCCCCAGCACCCAGCTCTGCATCTCCACAAATTCCAGCTCTGCCTTTCCCCAGCACCCAGCTCTGCCCTTCCCCAGCACCCAGTTCTGCCTTTCCACAGCACCAACTCTCCTCCCGAACACAACTGGTAATTCCAAATGCACCTTTCATACCAAGCCACCCAAAATAATTGCTAAAAAAATATGTTAATGAGCATATATTTGGTTACAGCTTGGCAATCTCAGCTTGAGGATTAATTGTATATTGACCCAGCCTTTTAGGGAGAAGGAAGGGGAGGTGTGGGCAGGGTCCCTGGGCTACCAAGCTGCATCCAGACCAGAGGCTTTGGCACAAGATGACCAGCACCATGGCCTGTGAGTACAAAAAATGGGTTGAAACTATGACAGGCAGTGCTAAAAAGGGGGTTTTGAGCATCCCAGGGAGGCACAGGCCAGCCTGCAGAGCTACAGGGACATACCTGAATTACAGACACCTGTAATAGGGACTGAGCACAGGAAAGTCAGTGTAACACAAGGGGGATAAGCAACAAAAGCACAAAAATAATGGAACACCTCTGAAGACATTTAGGTCAGAAAGTGCTGGGTGCCTTTTCCCTGCCAGCTGGGGGGCTCTGGGAGTGGTGGGGTCAGGATGGAACTGGTTGACTCTCTGTTAAGGACTATGTGGAGTGTGACATTTCCCAATATAAAGGGATGAGGCCCATGGGAACACCAGTTACCACAACAGTCCCTGGTATTCAGCCACTCACTGTGCCTGCAGCATTTCAGTACCTGCTTCCAAGCACAGGACAGGCTTGGAAGACCATGCAAATCTGTGGCACTCCCCTCCTTGCTTCCTAGCCATTTTGAGAAGAGTTTAAACTGCTGTGATCATTTTAAGCTGCCATTTCTACACAAGCAATGGGAAATGGCAGAAGCAGCCTAATTCCCGGAGCAGAGCTGTATCACATATGCCTTCTGCAATTAGCCTTTGCTCCCACTCCACCCTCTGAGTCTGGGATGCAGCTCACTTTAAACTCAGCTCAGGTTCACCCAGCACAGCTGGCAGCTGATCACAGCCCGTGTGAAACATTTTGTCCACGCCAGAGGCATGGTCTGGCATGCCACTGGTCTCTTGTAACCCACTCAGCACAGCAGGTGTGTTCAACAGCAAGCTGGAGGTGTCCTCTTTCCACCCAGATTTGTACTGATGCCTCAGGTTTTAGCTTTTATATTTTTCAGATTCTGTACTGCTTTAGTGTGTGGGTCTGAGCTTCATATTAGGGGATGGTGAGCTGTCTTCACAGAGTAGGGAGACAAAACAATTCCTTCTCTAGCTGGGGACCAAGGACAAATGACCCAAATCTCAGGCCCAAGAGCATAAACAATGTGGACTGAAGAGAGAAAAACAAAAAGGATGGGACTGCATAACCTAAAGCTGTACCTGGACAATTAACTCCAATATGCAAATGGAGCAGAACTTATAAAAGTGACAGACCCCGTGACCGTTTGTCCATTTTGTGACCATTTTGGTTCATCTTGGGTGTAGCCCTGGCTGGGCTCTTGTGCTGCCCAAGGTGGAGCCATTGAGGCCTTTTGATAAATCCCTGCTTTGTTCTTTAACTCTGTCCAG
>VWZV01008007.1:995280-1217975 GCA_013397155.1 Irena cyanogastra | reverse complement strand
CCCCCACTTCTGTTTTTTCTTGCTCTGAATGCCATGGAGCCAGGCAGCATGCTTGGCAAGCCAACTCTTCCCCTGGCTCCTTGGCAGTCCTCGCCCTGCAGAGGGGTCTGCTTCACCAAAACTTCCTCCAAACATTAAACACAACCAATAACAAAAGTCCAAATGGCCAAATCCCACCTGCCACAGAGTCTAAATATGACATAAAGAACGGGCTAAGGTGGGGCTGGCAGGGGTTCTCACCAAGCACAGCGCTGACAGAGGGGAGATGGGGTTACATCTCTGCAGTAATTGTAACATTCTCCACGAAACATCCACCCTTGTTCAATGTCAGAGAGCTGCCCTGCAAGTGGGGCTGGAGGTGCTACACAAGCACTGCTGAGGTAAATGAAAAAAGAACCCATAAAGCAGTGGTAGATAATCTTTGAGGACTGTTGATCGTGGTTAAAAATGAGTTTCATAATCACTTGGGAGAGTTATGGCAGGGAACAGCACAGAACTTTGATCATGTCTTTAAAAATAAATAATCTGAATTGGTTAAATAAAATCCAAGCACGAGAAGACAATTTACTGACTGAATTGCTAAAAGCCAGGGGATTAGTCAAAGATAACTCTCATTTACCAAATGTGTTTAACAGAGGTACTTGCAGAAGATTGTTATGTGATACACTGATTGTGTATTTTATTTTGAAAATGGAATATGGAGATGTTATTAAGAAATAAGTACAGCCCACAATAGGAACTGTCAGCTCTGCCAAGCAAAACTAAAATAGGTTCTCCCTTCTGTTCTTCAAACAGTTGTTTGCAATATGAACCAGTGAAAAACCTGAGCTTTTCTCAAGGTTTTTTTTTCCTGAAGTCCAAAGCAGGGAAGCAAATCTCAGCTCTGGCCTGGACGAGACTCAAGACACGCACCAGCCCTAGCAGCTGACCTGCTTTCATGGAGCAAATCCCAGAGCAAGAGCCTGGCTGTGCAATGAGGGGAAGCATGCTGGTGCCCTGGGGAGCAGGGGGAGATGTGGCCTGAGCTCTGACCAGGGTCACTGCTGACTCCCTGGGCCAGCCTGGACACACAGCAGGGACAAGGCAGCTCCAAGGGACTGCTTCCCACCCAGTTCTTTGTCCTGCTCAGTTCAACCACACTCTGGGCAGCACCCATGCCAGGGGAGAGCCTGCCTTGGCTGCCACAAGGAGGTGAGACTGAAGCAGCCATAGGCTGCACCAACCTCAGCCTCATTTCACTGCCAGAGCAATGAATAATAACCCCTGAATAACTGAATAACACCTCATACGTTTTCTGTGAGGAGGCTGAGCCTCAGAAGGACAAAGCAAGCCAGCTATCAGAGAGTCAGAAATATCTTTCCTTACCCAGCACTCAGGCTCAGAGACAATTTTTCCTGCTAAGTGCTCCTTTCCTCTGCCATGACTCCATTGTGGCCCCAGCACAGGGAAGCACCAAGCAGCAGGAACAGAGCTGGAGGGCAGCACATGCAGAACACAAGTTCATATTGCAGCTGCTCACAGGGAAGCAATACCCAGACTTTAACACAACCAGGAACCAAAATAAAATATATTAAAGGAACACAGATGATATGTGCTCCTGCTCTGCTCACATATAAGAGCAGCAGGAAAAGAAACAAGTGGCACGTGCAATCCCTTACAGAAATCCAGCTCCTCGTGAACTGCAGGCCTGGAAGCTGAAGTGGCTGAGCACTTCATTCAGGTGACAGACAGCCCCTTTTAGTCTTCATCAGCAGATATCCAGAGAGCTAACTCACAGCCATAAAGCAAATCTACTTAGGGAATAAATGTCTAAATAAATATGAGAGATGGGATGCTGATCTTTTAATGCTCCTTTGCCGGGTAAATAAAATTATGGGGTTTTTTCACTTCAATTCATTTGTGCTATTTGTTCATTACTGCATGATGAAAAGGCTCAGCATGCCTACAGCCTACCAGGTCTTCCCTCTGTCCTGGAGCAAAAAGCTGCCCAGCTAAGCTGAGCACTGTGGAGAGGGCAGGTGGGCACACAGAGCCATGGCTGTCATCTGTCTGGGACACAGACAACCCAGGGCTACACCAGAGTCTGCCTGAAGCATTTTTGGTGGAGGAAGAGGGCAATTACTGCAACAGAGTCTATCACTGGAGCAGGCTGAAGGAGCGTGATGTGCACGGTGAGTTCACTGTATTTAAGCCTGAGAGAGACAAACAGCCTTTCTCTTAGTTATGTCCCATCTGCCACCTTCATTTGGCCATTAAAACCATTTTTAATATGATAAAAGGAGTAATACTGCCTGACTAATGAATGTCGAATTATCGGCGTAAATGTGCCAACATTTATTTATTTATTTGCCTCACCGAGAACATGTTCTCTTCTGTTTGGTTTTCTACTTTAATGACTACAATTTATCATACTAACTAGGCCTTCCAGTTTGCTGAGTTTTGTTTCAAGTTCTGATTTTTTGCTGAGACATCTGTGAGGGAGCAGATGCAGGTAAGAGAAGCAATAAAACTAATAAAAAAGCAATAGTAGCTGTCACCAAAAAGCACAGGTGACCAAACCACCTTCATTTACTGAACAGGGCCTTTCCTTCTTGTTCTCATTTGATGATTTTACTGCCTTCTTTCCACCAATATTTTACGCTGCTTATGGCAGCCCTCCACGAGGAACACTAATTCCTAATTCCCAAGTAATTTGCTTTCCCCGGCTCCTAGCAGGCAGTGTGAGGAGGAAGGAAAGCCGAAGCGGAAGGAGTGCCTGCCATGAATTTGAACCAGGGGGTTTCAGCAGGCATCTGAAACTGCAGAGATGCCCCAGTCAGAGCAGGGATCCTGCCCTCGCAGGAGGAGGATCTGCCACCTGTCCAATGCTGGTCCAGCTGCACCAAGGCTGTATCTATTTCAGAGCAAAGGCATATGTGCTTTCCCCACCTGTCACAACTGTGAAATGTACGGGTAGCATTCACTTCCGAGGCATTCCTCACTCCAATTAACAGGCAATCTGTTAGTCTGAGTGCAATTAGCACCCCAAACTTTACTCCAGACACGTCTGGTAGCTGAATTTTGCTCACAGATCTTTCAGCAGCCTGGTGTACACGCTGAGTAAATATACACCAATGTATGGAGTAGCAAGGCTGTGAAACCCCCAACAAATTCAGTGTGAAGCAAAGCTGAACATGCTGCTTGGCTTCGCCTTTGCTCCAAACTGTGGTGGAAAGTTCACACTTTTACAGACTGAAACTGAGCACTCAGCTCACCCGAGACCCAAAGGGAATGAGTGAGTGTAACCCAGCCAGCTGGGGCTGCCTCCCACCCAGACCCAGCCAAGGCAGTGAGTGAGTGTAACCCAGCCAGCTGGGGCTGCCTCCCACCACCTCTTCCTGCTGCCGGATTTAAGCTGCACTGCTCCTGCCACGTGAACGTGCCACTGACACACGGACACGCATCCTGCAACGTGGCATCAGCGTTTTTAACACTTCCAGGCCAGCAATATGAGCAGTGTAAATCCTTATCTGTGCCATGTAATCCCTTACCTTTGCCATGGAGAGCACAATCACAGCACAGACTGCAACTGCACTGGCACAGGCTGCCTTTTCTACCCTGGCCCTAAGATCTACCTTCCATATTACAGCCACGTCACCTGCAGCACCCTCAGATGCCCACCTGGATCACTCCTTTAGTGGGATACTTCTTTAAACATAAAGAATGTGAAATGCCAAATAAAGACGGGCTTCAGCTCTTTGAACTCGACGTTCACCTTTCTCTCTTGTGGTTGCCAGCATGGCAACAGGGTACCTGCAAGCCACACTGACATGTTCCTTCACAGATCCAAACTTTGATGCAAAGAGGACTGAGGGAATGCACAAGCCAGGCTCCCCAAAAGCAGTACAGCCTTCATCTATCACAGACTTCCCCTGGATGCTGTAGATTGTTAGGCTCACAGCTCCAATCTCACACCTGAAGAAGGTTTCATGTTCATTTAGCAATCACTTTTTTTCTTTCTCTTAAATGCTCCACAAACGTTTCCCAGAGTTCTTCCCTTGCTTAATCTATAAATCAGTCCATATCTAGCATTTTATTAGGATTAGCTTCCCCAGTTCTCCAGTGCTTATCTGCATGATTCTCTGACCTTCCTAAACCCACCCAACCTGCCCTGTGGCAACACAAACTGAGAGACCTGCAAGGTGTCACCTTTCAGTGTCACAGCTTTCTCCTCCCATTGTTCTGGGTCCTGGATAAATCTAAATGACTCACACTCAGAGCACCTGCCACAGCAATGAACTCCTGTTCTCTGGCATTTTATCATCCTCTTCCATCACAGCAAAGCCAGTGGGAGAGAAGCCTGGTCTTTTCCAGGCCAGCATCCAAAGGCAGAAGCAGAGAAGAACAGCAGACTGCTTACCCTCAGGAAGGAAAGGTCTCTGTTGTGCTCGATGCTGGTGATCTCCAGGTTGCCCATCACGACCTCACAGTTCTCATAGTACTTGCGCAGGGCGCGGTACTGCTGCTCCAGGTCAGACAGGGAGCTCAGCTTGTTCTCCGTGCCAGCACACACTGCAAAAAACCACAGCACAACCCATCAGGCCAGCGTGGAAGAACGTAAGGAAATGAAGTCTGTACACAGTGATACAGTGCAACAAAAATCTGTAATGATTCACCGGGGCACGCCAGCCACTCTCGAATAGCAGCAGGAGAGACAGGAATGTGGAAATACAGCCTGGGATCATCTCAGCAATTTCAACACCCCTCACCAAACGGGCTGAAGTGCTGGTATTTGCCACCAAATGCAGAAAGGCTGAAAAGGCAGAAATGCAGGGAAAAGGCCAAGCAGGTTGACCCCAGCAGCCAAAGGGTCAAACCCACGTCTCTGCAAACCCCTACTAGTTCCACCAGTTCAGACACTGGGCAGAGGCACTCCCATCACAGGCTGAAAGACACAAGGCTGGAGAGACCTGTGCATCCAAGCTGGATAATTTAACATTTTCCCTATTCTGAATAGCATTCTGGACAAGCCAAGAGCAACCTGAGCAGAAGACTTACACCCAACATTGTTTTCCCTATCGCTTTCCTTAAGACCCCAGCTCTTCCCAGCTTTATGCAATTAAATAGGAGAAAAACAACAGCAAAAACCACATTGTCTTTCCACAAGTCCCCAGGCTGAATGCACAGCAAAGATATGTCAGGAAACACCATCTTAATATAGTTTTCAAAGCACACCCTTTAATATTATACTGCTCTGTTCTACATTTTGAAGCCCAGTTAAATGCCACCACAGAATCCCAGCTCAGCTCAGGAGATCAGTCTGTTGTCACCATGCAATGAAAAAAAAAAAAATAAAAAAAAAAAGAGTGAAACAAATACAGAAACAGCATTTTATATGATCACCTTTTCACACATTGCTCAGCCCACTCAGACAACGATGCTGCTGAAATGGTCAAGTGTGGGGCTAGGCTGGTTCTGGTTTCTTTTCATCTTAATCAGAAGTTTGTGGGTTGTTCTTATCTGTGAGCAAATTAATCTGGGTATATCTAAACTTTTGAAATGGCTATTATATTATGCAAAACAGGAGCCTGACAAGAATGGCATTTCTGGAGCCAATCCCCCTTCTGGATCAGATCAATACAAACAAAACTCTCCATGACTGGAGGCATAATCAGTAAAATTGGCTAAAATACACTCTTTTGAATGATGCAGGCCCTTTTCATAAATACCAAAAATAATTAGGTTTCAGAGTACTTCAATTATTGACTGTTTGTTTACTATACCCCCTTCTCCTTTTTTTTTTTTTGTTTTTTTCTCACTAGAAATAGGAACAATTCTAATCTCTGCTCGCTCTGCTGCAGAATTATTTGCTGTTGTGCTGGGGCAACTCGACCTTCCAGCAGCCTCTCAGCAAAGGGCTTCAGGAGGCAGCCAGAAACCCACGACCTGCTCACAGTTTTCTCCCAAGGAAACTCCCTCTCCCCCAAAAATGGCAGTAGAAGTTCCTGCTGAGCCATGACTCCCCGGGCTGGTTTCATTGCAAACCATTCCAAGTGTGAAGGGTTGATCAGATCATTTTTGGGTTGTGTTTCCAGGGGCTAAAGAGCATAGACCAAAGCTGAACAGGCACTGCAAGGGCTGCTTCTCCAAATAGGCACTGGGTCTGCCCGCCATAGGAAATGCTGGAATATTGTTTCTTTCTGTGACCTGGTAAAAGTAAAATTTCAGTTCTCACTACAGTTAAAAATTTGAACTATCTGACCTATGTTCATTGTACTGTGCTGAAGAAAAGCAGAACTGCTTGGTTTGCTCAGGTTTTAAAACAGAAGCTACCACCTCATTTTGGGGCTTAACTTAAAAGCACAAACATTCCAATTTTTATATTTTCTGTAAAACCTTACCACTTAGAGTAAATCATCCCTAAACACGATTTTATTCATAATATTTTTAACAGCTATTTTGGGAGATTCCCAAGATGGAAAGACATGGTCATGTTGGGACCTCACTTAGCTCTGGTGGACTGGGAACACTGGGAGGATTAAGCATTGCAACTAGGAGATGGCACATCTTTCTCTTTCAATACAAAGCCCTGTCCTAGCTCATGTGTTCAGCTTTATTCAGCAAACCCTCTACACCTGCCCTTGTGTGCCAGCTCTTCAGGGAGACACAGCCCTGTGCCTGCCAGGACACCTAAAAATTCTTGCTTAGCAGTTACAAAACAGGTTTGTGTGCTTCTTCCTTAAACACAGCAGTATCTATTAGGAGACTGATCACATTTCCAGCCAGCTAAGTATTATTCTGTCCCAAGGCTCCCAAGCACTAATAAATACCTTCCGTTCCATTCTGCAATCCGTGCTAAGGACCAACACAGCTCAGGAAACAATTCCTGCAGCTCAGCTAATAAAGCCACGTACTGCAACACTGATATTCCATGTTGCACACCCATTAAACGTTTCCTGAAAGCTAATGCAGCCATTTGTTTGCTGTGAGGAGGCAGAAACACCTGGAGCCTGTTCTTGCAAGAGGATTCGGCAGAGGTGAAGCCAGCCCAGACGTGAACCAGGGCTATGAGTTTTATTTGACTGAGATTCATTTTGTACAGCCAAACCACTGCAGTAACTTCTCCCAGGTTTTGATATGGCTAGTAATCAATTCTTTTGGATTAAAAAAAAAAACAACAACCTTTAAAGCTAATTTAGAATAAACCAAGCTGATCCTTTAAATTTATCTCATAGCAATTTCAAGTACTTAATGTCCGTCTTAAAAAGAGAAGTTTCCTTCAACAAAAAAATGGTCAGAGATTGCCTCAAATCAAGTCACATACCAAAAGTGATTATCCTACATCAATTGAGGGGCACAGAATACACTTTTTTCCCCCCCTTGGTACCTAAACAGCAGTGCAAGCTGCTGCAGAAACAGAACTCAGAGCAGGAGAGAGCTCTGACCTGCACAACAAGCTAAAGTCACAAAGCCAACGTGGCTATAATCATGGATCATTAATAATCCATTATTACAATAAGTCATTAATCTCTCTGTCTCAGCTTTGCAATGTATGCTTTTGATGCACCTAATAATTATGTCACATTCAGAACACAAAAGAGGAAACCATGCCAGTGTTTTAGAAAAGCAGGTTAGGTCCTTCACTTGCAGGAGGAAGGGCTGGGACAGTACCTCCCATCCTTTGCAGAGAATCCTTTAAAGCAGAGAGATAAGATGTACTCTTGGCAGGTTTTTCAAGGCAAATTACAGCTAAAGGGGTAAAAAGGCATTCCTGCCATGAGAGAGAAGTGCTGCTGCCATGGACAATCACAAAGGTGCTTCTGTTGGCCCACTGACCCAGGGAGCCAAACCTGGGAGGGACACAGGCCAGAAAGAAGGCTATGAATTCATACTTTACAAGTTTTATGTCCCATTTTGATCAGTATGAGGCAATTCCCAGCAACTCCAGAGCAGAAAGAGTTGTTCTGGGTCTGATTTGCCAAGGCAGTTAAAAAGCACTGAAGTAACCGTGTGTCAAGTGGGAGCTGAGCAGCAGTCACACAGGATTCCCAGTCCCTCTGTCCTGAGCTCAACACAGAGCAGGAACATATCCCACTCACCTCCTGCTCCTCTCCTGGAACAGCAACAGGCATCTAGGTGTTGTAGCAGCTCTTTAAAATTAAGTGCCAAAATAATATGCATTTGCAGGGATGCTCCAGCTATATACAGCCACAAACACAAGCATAACAAAATGTATTTCCTTGTCACACCATGCAAAACCACCATAATCTGTATTTCATGAGCCCTCTCTGAAGCACTTTGTTGTACACTGTTAGATGTGTAGCCTTATAGAGCCCCAGAAACAGATGAGCAGCAAAAAAAAAAAAAAAAAAAAAAAAAAGAAAGTTAAGATTGTGTGCTTTAACTGTTCCTGCAGCAGAACCTCTGCTGGTTAATAAAAAATACTCATTCCCTGTCTCTAACATAGGGCGAAGAGGAGCAGCTTTAGATGTTCCTGCAGCTCTCATTATTGAGCATCTCTGGTCATGTACTCTCTGCCTTGCCTGGGGGAAGCCTTACAGGAGCATCTCCATGAGGGAAACCCCCAGTGCTCTTCCAATGCACACCCAGGAAAATCCCCTATATTTTGCCCAAGTTTGTGGGGCAAGCTCCAGTCTGATCTGATTTACTGACATGCCACCAAGCCCTCAAACCCATCTCTCCACCTAAACACGCTCAGCCACTCCTGCTCTTCCCACATTTTGAGAACAAACCTCACAGAGTGCTCGTGTGCACAGTCATCCACTAAGGTTATCCCAAAGCTCAGGGACATGCCTCTTCCATCTGGGAAGTCCCAAACCAGCAGTGATGGCAACAAGCCAGTGGCCACTTCTCACCTGCACCCCAGTCATGGGGGATTTTGGGTGGGTGCTGGAGCAGAGCACTGCTTGGGCATCACAGAAGTGGATTTCAGGCATCACTCACACATTCACACTTCACAGCCAGTTGTTTACTTACTACCAGCTACATAAAGTGACAGAGTTTCAGCTCCTAATGGCCCCAATTACAACAGTAATAATCGTCTGTATTGAAATGATGTTTTTCATCAATATTCATGCACATGACTTGGAAATTAATTTTCCATTGACATTTTTTCATAAAATAGCCCAATCGTTCAGATGCTCACTTAAGGGTGGCAAATAATGGAGACATTTAAAAATGTCTGTTAGATTCTGCTTTTTAGCCCATTATTTTGCTCTCCTCTATTGATAATAAATCTATACCTTAAATTAAGAAATCACACTCACCTCCATCTAGTTCTGCTCTTTCTAATACTAATGGACTTTATAATCCTCCCAGCTCAACTTTTGGAAGGAGATCAACTTGTTTCCTTTCTTATTCAACCCCTTTCCAGATCAGCCTACATCTGGAGTACTAAAGAAGAGTGGAATCCATTATCTCCACCATGGTCACCTCCACCTGAAATCCCTGGCTCTCACTGCTCTCCCAAAGCATACCTAAGAAGCAGTGGTGAGGCATCCTCATCTCTAACTCCAAGGGAGTTATCTCAAGCATCTGAATATATTTTCCTCTGAATCATGAAACATTGATTATTATCTCTTTGGCAAGGATGCAGGAGAGCAGTGCCTTTGCCCTGCACCAGCCTCTGCCTGAAGGCAGCACAACCTCCCTTTGTCAAACATTTTGTCAAGTGGGCCAAAACACAAAGGCAGCCTTAAATTCTTGGACTTACTGGTTTGAGGAATGTCTTTATAAAAAGGATAATCACACGTTCCTTCACCCCAGAAAAGATGAGCCCAACAACAGTCATCATCTCTTTCTAACACATTCTCCTCCCGTACTTCCTACTTATTTACTTAATTAGCTGCCTTTCTACAGACACCACCATTATCAGGGTTTCTTGAAAGGCAGCTGACAGAACTGTTTATTAATAATTGCAAACACTGGTGGCAATTTGTTAAGACCCCCAGATGGGGGGGAATACTCGAGGCCCTTAAGGAAGAACTAATTACCAGCAATCCCCACTCACTTCTTTCTGCTCCACGCTCTCAGCAGCAGCCTGGGCACACAGGAAGGGGAAACACACTTTTAATCCTTTCATTATTATTTTACAGTTCTCCTTGAATGAGCAGCAAAAGCCCTGAATTTTCTTGCAATTAGGCACGTCCTAATGAAGTGAGGGCTGTCTGCACTTATGGTCCTGCAGATGTTTCCCGTGAGAGGGCAAAACACTCCTGGAGGTCACCAGCCATTTTCCTGCAAGCCCAGTGGTTTGGGAGAATGCTTTAGAATTGGAGGCTTTCTTTCCCTAGGTGGGAGACTGCAATGAAGGAGAGTATAATTTTCTCTGTACTCCTAATTAAAAGCTCAGCTGGCACAAGTGTTTTCCTTCCGCAAGGTCTGCTCTACACTAGAAAATTATTATCCCATTTGAATCCAGTTGCATGCACTCAACCCAACTGCCACGACCTCCTGGACAGCCACATGGCTACAAGAGGAGCTCAGCATGGCCACCCAGCTGTGCCCAGCCCCTCAGAGTGTCACTGGGATGAGGTGACACAGCACAGGCAGCACAAACACTTCCCCCATGGCATTTCTTCTCCACAGCACGGAGAAGCGCTGGATACTACCAGGGACACCAAAAGCATTCATTGCCTGAAATCTGGTCACTAAAATCTCAAATACCATTTCATACACCTTTGTAAAAGCTTTCCAGCACTTCCAGAAAAGATGCAAGGATGTGTGTTACCAGCCTGGTCCCACCTGCAAGAGAGGCTGATCACGTGTCACCTACAAATGGAAGCTCATTCCCAATTTCATGAACAGAAACAGCTGGGCATAGTAGAGACTGACAGTGATTGTGACTCCACCAAGAAGGATTAGCTATGTGTGATAACACTTTTCCAAGCTGATGGAACCCTCTCCTTGTGCCAAACTCTCCAAATCCCTTTGGTGAATGGTACACAGCATATTTTACTGATGGGCCTTCCTGTTCATACCAACCAAAAAACACCACCAAAATATTGACCAGATTTATACAGATTGACAGATATTTCACAGATATTCACTTGTACTGACCATGTCAGGCCATCATCACCAGCTTGCTTTATGCCAGTATTTCCAGCACTGTTTCTCTTTTAGTTATGTCACATCTATATTATGGCACAGCAACTGGAAAGGAAAAAATAGGAATAATTTTATGTGGGACCTGTATCACACAGCTACCACTAAAAAAAGGCAGAAATTAGTACAAGAAGTTTTACCAATGGTTCTTCTGCCTCAAACCTTGGTACCAATTTTTTTTTCTGTGTACTTCTGGACTTTTTCTCCCTACTCTTCATGAACACACACACACTTCCTTTCCACATTTTGTTCTGTTTGAGGGTAAATAGTCACTTCTTAACTATAATGTAGGTACTGGACTTGACAAGCAATTAAAGCAAACAATTTCCACTCATCTAACTTTGCCAAATTAGTCATCTACCATCTGCTCTATCATCTGTCTCTCCTTGAGGTCTTGCTGTGAATCTGGAAGCACTCACTCTGACAAGGAGGCAGCAGATAAGCCTCTAAGCTGGTGGGGAAGCCAAGGGATGGAGGTGACACGGGCGTGACACGTGGCACCGTGCGGCTGACCACCACCCCCATCAGGATGGCTCTGAGGAGATGCTTGTGGCTCCAGTGGTCAAATTGGCAAGTCACCAGCATGCATGTTGTGACAGAAAAACACTTAAATATTTTTTTACAGCCACTTATGCAGCGGGGTAGCTTAGGAAGGCTGAGGGATTTTCATCCCAGATGCAAAAAATAACTTTATCTAAATATCTTCAACATTTGCAAGCTACTTCCCAGTGAAGTACATAACCCAAACAAGCGATTAGAAGGCATTATCTAAGGAAGATTTGAGTGGTCTCTGCTCCCAGCTTACCTGGCTTAGGTAAGGCTGCATTTTGAGACAACAAAATCCTTTTCAAGTAGCTCTGAAATACAACACTGGGCTCCTCTGCCCTCCAGCTTCTTCTCCTTTTACCAGGCTTCCATTTTGGACTCCTTACTGGGCCTCCCAGTACAAAAGAAATATCACCAGCATCCCTTTTCCAGCTGACCTACACTTCCTCCCCAAGGAAATCAACTCCAGAGTGAGAGTTAGTCCATGCCAACGCTGCTGCTCCGAACCATCACGCAGAGGAATCATCCTCCCCTTTGCTGCTGAAGAACATTACACACTAACTCCTCCTGCACTAGTTGGACACTTGAGTGCAGCACCCAAGATTAAGTGTTTGATTAACCCTTAATGGCATGAACCAAAATTCTCCCCTACAGCACCAAAGCACAGACCAGCACCAATACCTCCTAAGAGTAATAAGCCTGCAGATAAACGACCGTAATGCAAGGCCACATGTTCTTCCAAGTGCCAAGCTGAAGGTCTAAGAGTGTCCAAATATTGCTCTCCCTGCTTTCCAGCCCTCACTTTTCTCAAGTCCTGCTGCAGTGCAGCAGCAGTGGCAGCCTGTTTCCCTCTGTCCCTGTGTCACTGGCTCCCTACCAGGGCAAAGTGGTGGAAATCTCTACAGCTCCCAGCAGTGAGAAGGATTTGGATTGCCAAGGGAAGGAGTGGAGGGAACATAACGGAGCACCAGGGGAACATAACCACAGGTGGGAGCAGAGGGGAACCGGGCACTTGGTGTGGTCTTTTGCACCTTCAACAAAAATCAATTTGATCCGGCCTTTTGCACCTTCAACAAAAATCAATTTGGCAAGGGATGCCAGTAAGATCTGCTGTGAGGCTGGACCGAAATAATTGCCCAGCTCCCAAACCAGGCTGCTTTGCTGGGACACAAAGGGCTCTTTCCCCCTGGCAGTGGTCTCCAGGGGTGCTCAGCTGGCACAGAGCCCTGCCCTGGTGCTGCGGTGATGGCCGCGTTCCCCGGCAGCTCCTGCCATTCCGCTGGTACTCACGCAGCTCCCGACAGCCGCAGGCCTGTCTGCCTCTCTCCCCGCTTCTGCCTCCCCCAGAGGGCCCCCAAATACCACAAGCACTCGCTCAACTTAAATGCATTTTAATTACCATTGTGCAAACACGCGGAGTTTGTGCGTGCACAGGGGAGCGCGTTCGTTGAGCCTGGGAAATCCGGTGGGAGCGCCGCGACGGGAACGGGACTGCAGCCTCACTGCCTGCACAGTACTGAAAATACACTGCCAAGATGCTCACAAAGCCCTCAGATCCCCCTTCCTAGTATTTAAGCATCATTTATGTAAGAGATGCAGCTCGGAGCGGGTAGGTGGGACAGGTGCTTTTATGTCTCCACTGTAGCACAGCTAATTAGTCACCACTAAAGCACACAGCGAGAGGTGCCTCATTACAGCTTAAGCACAAGCCACTTGTGACATGTAAAAGGTATTTCCCCGAGATCGCCCACAGAAATCTTCCTCGCTTTACATTAGTAATTATCACATAACCCAAACACCACCTAATAAAATTATTAAAGTAACTGTGAAATTTCAGCACCTAAAGAAAAGAACAATCTTCCCAACTTCCAGCAATCCGATGAGGCCAAACTGCAGGGGGATTTAAACAGTCCCTGGAAAAAAACATTTGGGAGTTAAAGAAAACCAGTATCTCATGGGACACACCTGAAATGGCCAAGGCAAGGTTTGGGTGCCCCCATTACCAGGCAAGAACAGAGCCAACACTTCAGAGCTGCTTTGCCCAAGTGCTCCAAGGTGACTGTGCAATGCAGGAGAACATGATGACAGAAATTCCCTGTTTGAGCCAATACACACACATCTATTACGCTGAGACTGAATGCAGTTTATTTTTCATTAATGAAAATAACAGGTTCTCAAGCAACACGATAACCTTGTCAAGCAGGCAGGAGAATCCAGCTCACGTAAGACAGCTGAAATGGTAATTATTAGACTTGGAAGTACTGCAGATGAGGGGAAGGCAGGGGCTGTGCTGAGGCTCTCTGGACCCCCAGGTGGACACCACATCTTGTCTAGAGCCAAAATACTCTGGGCTAGGAACAGAGACCACATCCTAGAATCTGTGGGGATCGTATATGCTATGGTCATCAAGTAAAAAAATTAATGTTCTCTCTTACACAAGACTTCCTTACACCAAAGGTTCTATTTGCCTAATTGCCCATGGCTGCACTAAGTAATAAACCCCATATGTTTTAGTAAAACAGGTGCTTTCAGATAGCAGTTTACAGGCAGGAAAAACAAACTTTCAGTACATAAAGTCCAGGCAAGAACCCTTTTTTTTTTTTTCTTCTATATGCTGTGCATAAGAACATGCAGTCCCAGTGTAAGGCAGCCTCTTCTGCACAGCCCATCCCTGGTGTGCTGATAACCTCCCTGTACATGAGCAGAATATTCAGGACAAGCTCCTGCAGCACTGAAGCTTCTGCCTGTTCTACCTGGGAGGGGAGGACTGCGTGCTTGCGTTCGAGGAGCTTCTCAGTGTGTCTGATAGATTCTTTAAAAATTAGTGAGGCAGCAGCTGAAATCACAGACTGCCTGGTCCCTCTTCACACAGCTCCTCCTGAGCCTTTGTAAATGGTTTTGCCTCCCCAGGCTGGAGGGAGCATGGGGGAGTCCACGCTGCACCTCAAATGCAGTTTCCCTGCAGCTGAATCTCACAAAGCAACTTCAACATCTCTAATTGCTTCCCTCACCCAGCCTATTGCTGCACTGCACCAACCTAAGGCATATTTATTCATTACTTTTAGTTTTATATACTTCCAGAAATCATCTCAATAGCTAAGTCCTAACTAACCACACTTAGAATCAGGCATTATAAATTCTTTACAAAACAGTTTGTTCAAATATATTCCCTGTTACTACTTGCTGTTATTTCTGTTGGGATTTTCAAAACACACTCCATATATATTTTATAAATGTTTGGGTTCGTTCCCACCTCCCCACCCCAGAGACTGCCCTTAAACTTCTGTCCATTGATTGTGACAGTATCAATTTGGAAAGGTCAGCAGAAAGCTTCTCTGACAGCTCAACTCAGAAAGTAATTTTTAAATGTGCTGTTTCTCTTCCTCTACAAAGCAAGATGCCAACACAATCAAAACCCAAGGTCTTTATTTCACAGGCCTGACCAGTGCCTTTGATAGGCTTTGGATCCCTGATGGCCACTGAACACTCCTTGGAAATATGAGCTTGTTTGAGGGTCTTAAAAAATAGCAACATGTGAATTAGCAGGTTTACGAACAGAAAGGGAAGAGAAAGGTTTATTGAAAGAATGACATTAATTTGCTGCTTCTCTGAAAGCCTCTGCAGACCCTGGATAACAAAGCTCCAGGGATCACCACACAAACATCACCACTCTGTGGGTTTGGCCTCGTGCATCCTTTTTTGCATTCTTTTACCTACATGAATAACTTATATTTGGCACTAAAAAAACCTCACAACCAGCTGGCTAGTCAAGAAACAGACTGTACTAACTTATTTTGATGCTTGCTTCTGATTTCTTTTGAGAGAATAGGTTATTTTACTTGTGATTGGGGTCAAAAGCCTCTTCAAAAGGCACCCACCCTTTCCCCCATGCCATAGTTTACTGAATATCTCACATTCATAACCACTTAAAGGAGGGCTGTGCAATTTATGGCATTGTTACACATGAAGAAAACCTGCCATAAATCAAAGAAATCAGTTATATAAATGAGCATAAAAGTGCAGGGAAATGTCACAAGATAGCAATAAAGTATCTTCCAAATGGTAAATCCCGGGAGCAGAAGCACCATTAGTTTAGAATCCTGCACTCAGCAACAGCAGGACTAGTTTATCACTGGAGCCACAAACAGTAGTCCTGGGAGGAAGTTACAAGTGCAGGGTGAGGGCATTTACCCTGCAAACAGCCATAAAGCCTTTCACTGACTTCCCAGGTCCCAGCCCAGGCTGCTGTCTGAGATTTGCTCATTTTTCCTGCAAACACCACCAGCAGAAGAACAAATGTGTAACAGCAAAACACCAGGGAATTTGTTGGGATGAAAAAAATGCAATGCCACGTACAACTCTGCAGCTGCCCCCAGAAGAGTGGTGGCAGCACCAGGAGGATCTGTGGACAGATTAAAGCTTCAGTTCAGTGGCATGTGGGGACCACAGCAGAAGAAAATCTCCCCAAGACTCAGCGTGGTGCAGAAGATTCCCACCCCACCCACCCATGGTGATTCTCCCAGGGATTCCCTTCCCGCCCTGCTCGCTCCAGCGAGGCTTTAAGTGAGCAATCTGGAGCAACCACCAGACTGTGCCCTTGGGCTTATTTCTAAGCTCTGCACACAAGCCATTCCCCATCCTTTTGGACTTGGAGAAGTCCCAAGACTATTCCTGACCTCTCATCCTGCCCAGGGTAACCATTATCTCGCTGTTAAAATAACAGCCCACAGCCATTGCCAAAATCATCTGTTTTCTGGCTCTCAATGCAAGGCAAGGGGGACAGAAGGAGAAGACACAACAGAGGGTAGGTTGCTTTTTTTGGATGGCACGTTCCCACAGACCAGCAGCAGCTTCCCTTTGCTGCCTCTCACATGAAGATGACATTTCTGCCCAAAGTCCTCCTCACCTGACTTTATTTTCACAAGCAAACACGGAAGGAGGCAGATGAATGCCAGGTGCCTCACTGCTCCTAGCCGGGCAGAGAGCAGCAGGCGTGTTCCTCAGCAGCCCCACTGAGAAGAAAAGCCAGGAAGCAATTTCCCCAATTTCCCCAATCTCTCCAATTTCCCCTCTGCGAGGACACTGCTCCCAGGGTCCCCACTCCATTAATCCCTTCCTCTCCTCGCTCCACTCCACAATCCTGTTCAGCTGAACCTGGGGAGGAGAGGGAGGAGGGAGGGGGAGCACAGGGCACCTGCCATGTGATTCCTGGGCAAACCCGGTGCCGGGGGCTCTGGCCAAGGCCTCGTGCTTAAGTGATGCGGGAGCACGTGCGGCCGGAGCGGCTGTGTGCAAATCCACCCGCTGCAGAACGTCCTTGGAGCTGCCTAACTGTGACGGGGAAACAGCAGCCAAGGTCAGCAGAGCTCCTGTGATAGAGCCTGAGCCGGTGGATCCATCCTTAAAAACACCCAGACCTCCCCAAAAGCATCTCACAGAGTGCAGAGGCATTCCCAGGAGCAGGGCTCTCTCGTTCTTCCCCCCAAATGCCGTGCTTACTAAATGCCTTCGCTTTTCATTACATCCAGAGGAAAGCACAATCCAGCTTGGACTGCCAGGAACAGCTTAATTAATAACAATTAGCTGCAGCACAATTGCGATTCAGGTGGCGTTCTGGAGCATGAAGGAGAAACTTGACACTTTTGCTTGTGTGCACGGACATAAGAAATTCCAGGCGAAGTTAATGGAAACTGAGCGGCTGAACAATGCCAAAATTCAAATGTACTGTAAAATTACTGAATTATTTCAATGTCGCAGGAAGGCGTCGCACTACTTCCAGGATTATTAGCCCTTGCAGAGCTTTAATAACATTTGGTCAAACACCTCAGGTGCACGTCGCTGCGCTATTATAAAACCACAGAGATAATACAAAATCCTTTTATAGTTTAGGAAAGGGTGGGGTTGAAATCCGTGATTACAAAAGACAGCAGGCAACACCCTGGAAAA
This sequence comes from Irena cyanogastra, assembly GCA_013397155.1. NCBI lineage: Eukaryota > Metazoa > Chordata > Aves > Passeriformes > Irenidae > Irena > Irena cyanogastra. The sequence continues at coordinate 1,200,380 of VWZV01008007.1, read as the reverse complement.
GCTGGGTGCCAGCTCCGTGCTCCCTGAGGCCACCTGGTCCCTGCCTGGTGGCAGGTGCCTCGGAGGGGGCCTGGCTGTCCCCCCCCGCCAAGGAGAAGGGCAAGGACACTTTATGAAATTGCTGTTGTCTGAAGTGGTCCAAACACCTGCCAGTCACGGCAGGTTTGTTGGCCACGCTCCCCGCAAGGGGGGCTGCATCTGAGTGCCTCCACCTTAATTAGTGTCACCGCAGTCAGATGCAATTTACGTTTAAATATACATGGGTACTAAGAAGACAGTCCAAGTGACTGCTTTCAAACAACAGCAAAAAGGTGGAGGCTTCAAAACTTTCTGTTGGAAATCAAGAGAAAATCGTAGCTGGAGAATGAATTCACCTGCTATTAACAGAGTCTTTGCCAGGCTGGTGTCAACTTAGTAAAAACAAGCAAAAAAAGCACGAAGTGACTGCACAGGATCGTGTTTTGAGAGCACGAAAAAACACAGAAACGTGCACCCAGCACGTTAAATGTAAACATATGAGGGCATTTGTGCAAGGCAAGTTAGGCAGCCCACGACAATCAGTGTGAAAACTGCACACACGCGCTGATGTTGATTTTCACAAGGTTCCTTGTGGCTTTGCAGGAAGCCATCACTCTGATCCCAGGAAAATAAATGTCCCGTATGGACCAGCAAAGCACACTTATTTTCTGGCAAAAAAAAAAAGTATCCCAGGCATGTTGCAGGTAGAGGGAATTCCAGGTGGTAATGCTTGGCCTGAGGGAGTATGCTTGGAAATTGTTCTGATGCAGCTAGAAAACCAAGTGTCTCAGACTACTTACCAAGACTAAAACAGGCATTTTCTGAAGTAGGTAGACCAAGAACATGTGGACAAACACTGGAAATGAAAGCAAGTGCCCCTGCCCCAAAGACTTGCCACAAATGCTGCCTGAGCAGAGCCCTACCTCCCAGAGGAAAATCACATGCTCGGTAACGTATGCTTTCCTCATCATTTACAAAACCTAAGCCATATTGTTGTAAAAATACATCTGAAAGTAATGAAAACTGTTCCAGGGCTTCTGGCTGAGCCTGCAGATACGTGGGCCAAAAATCTGCTTCCCAGCAGCAGAAATCCACCCAGCTTGTCCCTGGCACCACCATCTGGAGAGCGCACGGCTGCCTCAGCGCCACTGGTGCTGATGTTCAAGGAAACAGAAATCACCACATCATGAGCTTGCCTGCTTACCTTCATACCTGCTTTTGGTAGCTGCAGCTAGAGCACGGTACTAGACTTTCATTTTCTCCTAGGTCTCTGCAAGAGCCATCACTTGACCGTGACAAATTTCCATCAAACTTATATTTGACGTAATTAAGAGAACTGGTTTTGGATGTCAGTCTCCTTTCCATTGGCAGTGCTGCACTGAGAGAGAAAACAGTGTTTGATGAACAGCTTTGGGTGCTATCATGTTACCTACATCAGGCTGAAAGGCCTGTGACTCTCCACAGCCACAGAAAGGAGAGAATATAAAAATATATGCCTTAGAGGTCATTTGGACTCAGTGAAAACCTAAGAAAACCCCTCAAGCTCAAACCACAATCTTCTGTGAACACACTACTTGTTTGTAGTCATTAATGCAGGTAATATTCCTGTGCTTAAGAAAAGCACCACTTTTGGTTTAGCTGCCTCGGTTGTCCTCAGCCATGTTCCTTTCTTAGGAAGGTAAAGCTGGGCTTGAACTCAAAACTAATTGCCCCTGTAGATTTGGTTCTTCATAGTCCCATTCTGATGCCTTAAGTTTTAGCTTTTATATTTTTCAGATTCTTAGTGTATAACTCTGAGTTTCATATTAAGTGTTAGCAGGTTCTCTTCACAGGGTAGGTAGACAACAATCCTTTTCCAGCTTGTCCAAGGACAACTGTTACAAGCTCCAGGCCCAAAAAGTATAAACAATGGTGAACTGAAGAGAGAAAAACAAGGAGGATGGAACTTCATAACCTGAAGCTGTACCTGGACAATTAACTCCAATATGCAAATGGACCAGAATTCATAAAAGTGAGAGACCCCGTGAGCAATCGTCCATTTTGTGACCATTTTGGTTCACCTTGGGTGTAGCCCTGGCTGGGCTCTTGTGCTGCCCAAGGTGGATCCACTGAGGCCTTTTAATAAATCCCTACTTTATTCTTTAACTCTGTCCAGCCTCTGCTCTAGGTCAGCCTTCTGAAGGCACCAACTCCTCCTGAAAGGTGGCAGAAATCCCCAGTACAGACCCCGAGCTATAAGCACTTACTGCAATCCATGGTTCTCTGCGACCCTTGTGTCTAGGTGAAAGGAGGCAAACCTCTTGCCCTGGGCTTGGAGGTAGTGGCAGCACCACCCAGAGAAAGACAGGGCCTGGAAAACCCAAGTGAGTGTGGTACCCCAGCCTGGGGGTGCAGGGGATGTACCCACCCTGGGGAATGGGATACTCCTCCCCTGCTTCAGCAGGAAACACCTTTCTAAGTCACACACAGGCTGGATCCTTCCTCTCCCTCTCCTCTCTGTGCCCACTGGTGCTGCGTGATTAATATCACATCAAATTTGTCTTTGTAGACTATCCCACCAATCTTTCTTTGTGTAATGTTCACTTTACACCAGGTGACAGTTTTAGTGATTCCTCCTTTATTTGCATGTCCCCTTGAAGAAGCTTCATTTCTCCTTCTAATCAAGTCATTAATTTTCAAGAAAATCGTTCCCACCCTGAGATGGCTGGATTCTAATTTGTCTCTGTCACACAAATGACAAGTATCACCTCATTGTCATGCTGTGATGTTCCTCCACATACCTGTGTTGGAGTAGGAAAAGCACCAAAATTATTTTTCCACAGCCACAACTGCTTTTCTTTGTGGCAGTTTGATTCTATCATGATCCTTCCTTCAGGTACTGTGTAGCAGTATTATACAACTGGTTGCTTTTTATTTCAAAATTGTAATTTCTTTATAATGGGAGAAGTAGAAGTGATGGTGCCAAAAATTACTTCCTTTTTTATCTTCTTTGCATCCTGTTTACTAACAGAGGTGACCACCTGGGATGCCATGCACACTCCCCTGCTGTCAGACTGATGCTTCTTCCCAAAAGTTCTTTCTGTGGTGCTGTCAGCACATGGATTTTCACACAACAAAAGCTGAATGCACCATAGTAAAAACAGAGTTTATGCAAGCTGAAATCTCACCAGGCAGCTCCTTCTCTTCCTCATGCTCTCTCAGTTACATCCCTTCCTTTTTCTGTGTCTCTTTTTCCTGGATCCCAAACTAGCCCCACTAATTCTGGGCCATCAGTCAGGAGAATCAAGGAATGCTTTTAGGAAAGGTGACCTTTAGTGTGGCTGTGCAGGAAGATGGAGGACCCCACAGTTTGCAACTCACACTTTCCATCTTTTATCCAAACCCCAAAACTGCTGACTACATCTCTGATTTACCACAGCACTTGCACATCTCAGGCTGGAGTGTACCAGGAATATTTGGCAGAAAACAAAGGCTGACAGCCAGAATTGTGGCCACTGGACGATCCTTACTCTCACATCCATGAAACTTGCTGCCAACAAAGAGCACTGTGTCACCAGTGAGCCTGCCTGACCACAAACATGGGCTTTTCCAGAGGAAACATCTTCCTGATTTGCAGGGTATCTGGAATTTTCTTCTGCCATTCACTATAAGGCACTAACTTCATATTTAAATCAAAAAGCTGGCTTCTCTTAAAGATCTTTAAGAACACTGACAAATTATTTCTCATCTCATGCTACTTCTCCTTGAGGAAATGTACTTGAGCCTCAGAACTACCTCTGAAATCATATTTGAAAAAAGGCTGGGGCTGCAACTCCTCCACTAGCTATTCCCAGGACACAGGATATTAGATATTAACAAATTTCAGTCCAGTATAATCGAATAAATAAAATCTTTCTCTTAAAGACAGATTACTTTTGCTCCATTAAAGCATCAAGGTTGTACACAGACCCTTGAGGATTGTCCTGCCTTTTTGATTTCCTTTCTGTTGTGCCTACTGTACCACCTGGTGGAGAACACCACCAAAAGTGATGGCAAAACAGAAGTGGAATTATTCACAGAGGAACCAAAGACCTTGCAAGGGTTTCTTTTCTTATTACTGACAGCTCAGTAAATAATTTCTGCTGATGGGCCTGGATTGCCTGGTTCTATATTCACACAAGACCCCGAGTTCTCTGAGCACAGCACACCAGGGAGAGGGGAATTCACCAGGGAAGTGGCCTGCTCCTTGCCCTCAAGGTTTTCCCTGGCAATGCTACTCTTTCCTTATCTGTCCTTCTCCCTTACCACCCTTCCTTCTGCCCTCTCTCCCAGCAGTGCCTGAGCAGCTGCCATCCCTGCAGCCACATCCTCCTGCTCACCCCCGTCCCCTCCTGGGAGCCAGCACCAGCCAGGTGAGGTGAGAGAAAGCTGCAGAGAGCAGCAGCTGAGCCAGCAGACCCCAGCCAGCCCTGGGGGTGGGAGCACCTGCCAGCAGCCCCTTCCTTGGCAGGGAATTCCAACAGCCCTGGGCTGGCAGGAGCAAGGGCTGCCTGCAGCAAATTCCAGCAGCACCTCTGCAAGTGGTCAGGACTCAGGTGAGAGGAGAGAGCCGTGGTGAAAGGATTGATTTTGTGCAATGACATCTCCCTCCCTCTCTCCCACCCTCACAGGCTGTTGCCACGTTGTGTGCAAACACTGGTCGCATTTTTCCAGCCTTATAATTGCAAAAATCAATGGAATCTCAGCCATAAAAAGACAAATTAGCAGAGGAGTTCCCCGACACATTTCATTGTTGCTGGAGGAATCAGAGTAGATAAAATGAATCATTTTATTTGGGCACCATTTCAAAGCCCAACGTCAGGGAAGAAATTAATTAAATGCCTATTTTAACCTCAGAATTAAACTGACAACAAAAGTTGTGGTTTGCATTTCCACCGTGAAATTCTCCAAATGCATTTCAGCGTTTGATTTGAGAGGCAATGCAAGAGATGTAAAGCAGGTGTGCAGGAGGAAAGCATGTGTACTTTTTCATCATCCTGAAATAAAACCTCTGCAGGTGACAGCTCAAAGAATAGCAGACAAAAACCTATTTCTAGATCTGGAGGTAATGCCATTATTTGTAAAAGTTCAGTTGGACTTGGAAAGAAAAAGTAAATGTATGAACTTAGGGAAATCTCTTTTTCCCAGCTGGGAGAAATTGCTACAACTTTTATAAAGACATATAGATAGATAGATAGATAGATAGATAGATAGATAGATAGATAGATAGATAGTAAGATACATACACAAAGTAAGAAATAATGTAAAGCAATATCAAGCAACACTACCTGGCAAAAATTCAGATTCATTTTGTTTGGTGAATTTATCTTGTTGGTTCTCAGACAAAAAAACAACTTTTCACTCAGTTCTAATTTACCCAACCAGGCTCCTGATGTTACAGACACGCAGCAACCTGGACACAAAGAAATCACCTTGCAAAGAGCAGACCTGGGGCACACAACAAACCTTAAAAAAAAAAATGCTCCTGCAAAGGGGAGACTCACAGATCCCAAACCATCACCTGGGGAAGAGTTCATAGATAAGTGGGATTCTCAATACCAGATAACCAAAGATGCAGGATGTGCCAAAATGAGGAGGAAAATAAAAGCCAGCAGAGGAGCACAGGATAAGGGAGAAAAATGGAAACATGGGTTTAAAGTCAGGAAGGTATAAAGCACCACCAAGTCTGAAATAAGAGCATTTTCATCCCTGCTTTTGAAGCCTTTAATTCAGAGGCCTGGCAATCAGTAAGAGCAACAGGGTTTCTCTTCTTATTTTAAACAACATCCACTAAATTAACCTCCCTGTAAGAATTCACACCTGATTTTAAAACTTCCAAGCCTTTTCCCATGTACTTAAGGACCAGGCAGGCACTTAATCACTGCCTCGATTTCAGGTAGTGCCAAGTGCTGAGTTCCACAGATTGAAGCACTGCTCACCTGAAAATACATTTTGACATGAAGCATGCCAAAATATGGATTTTTAATCCTATTATTTAAAGTATCTGCTTCCCAGTGTCAGATCTTAGAGCATCATACAGGTGCAAGCATTTTCCACACGTGGTGGAAAATCTCAGCAAAAGAAAGAAGACCTCTGAGAGGATCTGGGTGTCAACACATTCCTGAAATGAAAAAAAAAACAAAAACCAACCAAAAAAAACCAACAAAACAAAACAAAAACAATAACAATAAAAAATAATAAAAAAACCCCCAGCCTTACATTATTAAGTGTTATTCTGGTTTAGAAAAGCAACAGATTTAAGTCCATTCCTGGAAATACTCCGTTTGCTGAAACCAGTGAAAAACCCAGAAACATCCCTCAAAAATAAAATCCTCCTTGAAGAGAAGCCACAGCATCTTGTGTTCAGGTCTGTAAAACATTTCTTGGGGATTAATGTTAGATTTTACTTTGTGTTGTGTCAGTTCCCTGTTGTGTATCGTATGCACAGCATTGCTGCAAACATCAGATAAGTAGGATCCCCCTATTTTATTTTAACTTCAGTTTGCCTGGCAAGTGGATAAAATAAGCAGTTTTTCCTCCACTGAGGATAATAATAAGAATAGGAAAGTTTTCATCTTTGCTTGTGTCTGCATTTATGGTTTTTTACTTGCTTTTGGGATGACACAGCAGTAATGCTGCCCGAGATGAAGTTGCCGGTCCTTTGTTGCGGGTCATGATTGATTTTTAACTCCACCAACTTCCAAATTCTCACGCCCTAAAGCCACAGCTTTTATGTTTTCCTCTCTTCCCCAGCAGAAGTCGTCTGGGGGAGAGAGTAAGGACTGGATTGAGATTGATCATCCTCCCAGTGGCATTTGAAGATTCCAGCTGTGCCTTATCAGCAGGCGCAGCAGGGAGGGTGCAGCAGCAGCAGCTCTGCAGACCTCAGCGGGGGCTACCTGCTCAGCTGTTGAGTTTCCAAGGGGCTTCAATGGCTTCTGAGCACCACTCATTAGCAGAGCAAGCAGCCTCCACCACAGTCCCTCCGGAGGCAAATAAAACCAACAACGCAAGGAAAGATCCAGCAGCACCTGCGAACTCTCACCTGCTTAGGAGGGGATGTGAAAAGGGAAAGAACAGAGGACTGGCACTGCTTTATTGCTCAGACAAGGTTATCAAAATGATTTGGGGACACTGGCGGTGCTGGTTTTGGCTTTAAAGGAGACTGGACACCAAATATGCTCAACTAAGGTAATAAGCTTTTCAAAACTTGCTCCCAAACTGAAAGTGCACATTGTTTTGTAGGTTTCCAACGGAGGGAGAAAAGATCTTTTCCATGTAGTTAGGAATGGGCAATGCCTGAAGCCAATCGCGCTGAATTGTCTGGTCAATTGGGTCATACACCTTGACCCCAGATCAGGAGATGAGCTTCCCTTACCTGATACTGCTGGGAGTCCAAGGGACATAGACTGAGAACAAGTAGAATACAAAGTGCATAAAAACTTCCTACTATCAGTTTGCTTCAGATAAAAGATTACCCACAGTGTCAAATATTTCAGCAGCTTCACCTTACAATTAGTAGAGGCTTAAGAATGAAAAATTAGAAGGGCAAAATACTCATTTAAACAGTCCCAGATAGAATCTGAAAAGAAAGCTGACAAGCAGAGTTCTTCTATATTCTACTTTTCTACCCAAGCCTGGTGGAGGGAGAAAAATTTCCTCCATCACCAGTCTACAACCTTCATTCAGCATCTGATCATTCCATTGCCTGGCAAAAATAAACACCCGACTAAAGTGAACACACACTTCTTTGTAAGTAACAGGAAGCTAAAGATGCTGTGAAGTATGTGGGAAGTGTAAGTGAATCAGTATAAGTTATATCTGTTATTATAGATAACAGAGCATAAATCACAGCTCCCACTGCCTGTCCTGTAGCTTCATTAAGCAAAAGGCTCTATCTAGGTGGCAGGTGTCCACTGTGAGCTGCCAGACCCAGGGTGCAATGCTAGTCTTGAATAAACTGCACATCTCCCATCTTTTGTACTTTAAAACAAAATGCTCCCGCACCATTTATAGTCAAGGATACAGTTTACAGTCAGCAACAATAATTCCACAGCCTCCAAGTCACAGACAGGAGAAAATAGTGCCTCACTCATCTCTGCATCAAGGACAGAAGTCAGTTTGTTTTGGAACAGCATGTGCTTTCATTCTGGGAATGTAACAAAGGTGAGCACCCTTGAACCGCCATGAACAAACCCTTTCCATTTTGAAATTCAGATTCAGACAAAAAAATGATACAAGCAGGATTGCTGTAACTTCTGAATGATCCTGAAGTTCACCCATATTTCATAAGAGTAGGAATAGCTCAGGCTGTGGCTCCTTGAGCTGGGACCTTGGTGAAACAAGAGTAGACAGAGGCACTCAGCACTAAACCTGAAGAGGCTGTTTGGGTGGACACAGAAGTGCAAGTGAAGCAGTGAGATGAACAAACCAGGGAATTCTGCAGCAAAACACTCTCAGAAAACTTTTCACCACAGAACCAGAACAGCAGGTCTAGAGGAAGCCTTGAGTGGCCACAGAACCCTTCTCTCTGCCCAGCCACCTAATCTTACCTAATATAATTTCAGATTCTCTGTGTACTCTCACTTAGTTAAAGACTAAGACAGCTGTTGGATATGGGTGTGTTACATGGCCACACAACTCCCTGAGGCCACTGAGTCACTGGTCAAAATAAACATTTGTGCCCATGTGTCTCTGCTGGAATCCTGCCACTTTCTTTTTCTGTCTCCTCTGTCTTATTTACTTGTTGCTGTCCAAATACTATCTGCAAGATCCTGAGGACTTGTGCTTTATCTACATTATTTGCATAGCACCTGTGACACCTTCAATCAGATTTTAATGTACCACAGCCTTAGAACAGTAACCAAACTGATTATTTTCTTCTGGAAATGTGGAGGAGAACCCACTGCCTGTTCTTCCCCTCCCCACATCCTCATGGCTTTTACACAGCTAACTTCTTACCAGTGGGAAAATAACATTCTCCTGCGTCTCCCATCCCTGGATTTTGTACAGGTGACTCATTACTGCAGGCCATAGGCAACGGCTAAGGACAAAAGGTGTCACATGCTTTCCACTGATGGTGTGTGACAGCATCCCTCACCTCTCTGCAGCCATCCCAGCTGAACACTCAGCATGACAGTCTCTTCTGCAGGGTCAAGACCAGCTCCCTGCTGGAGGTGGGCAACAGCAGCAGGCTGTACACCCAGCCCTACATGCCCAAGTGCCCTCTTATGGCTCTAGGGTCCATCAAGATACACAGTGACAGTTTTATGGTCCAAAATAATGCAGAACAACCCCCTTTTTTCATTTCTATTTTCAAACAGTTTAGGATTTAATAGCTTCAGATCCACAATAATTAGATTAAATGCTTATATGCCATTCAGTGACAGCCCCACCCAGGGTCACCACTGGGGCTTAGACAAGGCGAGTTCAGCCTGCCCGAACAGCTCATCCATTTCTTTCCCTTCCATTCATGGAAAACCAGAAAAATTAATCCCAGGTAAATAACATTTGGGTTAAAGGAGGGATCACCAAGATGTCTCAGCATAGATGTATGTGCAGCCTGGTGCAACACTGTCACAGGAAATACCTGAAATTCATTCACACTAGGCCAGGCCTTTCCCAGGCTGGAACCTTTTTGGGGAGGATGAAGGGTGGGGGAATCTCACTGCTGACATTCACTGTTATTTATTCAAACCACCTCTGTCCATCTTTCACTGAAATAATGCCAAACTACTCCAATCACCTCTGCTTGAGCTGCAAGAAGACAAACTGACAACAAAAGTGAGTGACAAGCCACATCTAAGCAAATAACGTGGAGCCAAAGGATGCCACAGCGTGGCTGGGGGAGCCTCTGGGAACTCCCTGGGGGAGCCTGTGGTGCATCCATGAGTGCAGAGGATGGAGAAGCTCTGAAGGACACAGGCATGAGGGGCTGTGCTTTCCATGAGGACAGGGGGAGCAGCAGGGACATGTTTGAAGCCTTTCCCAGATAGCCGGGCAGATAAAGGATGACAGCTACAGAGCATGCAGCCTGAACAGTGAAGGTTAAATCTGGGCTCCCACTGCCATCATTTATCCCATGAAACAGCTGGGAAACTTCCAAAGTAGTTAATATATCACGGGAAGGGAGGGAGTGAGACCGACTGTACAAACACACCTTGGGGCCGCTACTGTTCCCATTGCTGCTGTGGCCAAGGAGGGCTCTGCTCTTTGCCAGCCTCCTCTGCAGGACTGAGCACTGCAGGAAGGCAAGAGTTAGTGAAACACATCTTAAAAACGACTCACAAGAGCTTTTTCAGGAAAGTCAGATTCACGTGGTGATTTCAGGAGGGGCTGTGGTCACTCACATACTCGAGCCCCCGCTGTGTCCCCTGCGAGCTGCCTGTGTCACAGCAGCTCTCACAGATGCAGAAAGGGTGCAGTTGTGCATTAAACAGGAGGGAAAACACCATCCTATCCCAATCTGCCAAAGGCAACACGGATAAAATCAAATGGTAAGCAATACATCCGATTTCACAGCGGACACAGGTGAAAAAATTACCAAGAGCTGATCTCCTAGGGGCCAGAATATGTCACCTAGAGGTGTGCTGAGGATAGAAATAGATTAGAAAAGTTTTATGGGTACAAGAATCCAAGACAGCTGAAATATGCCTTTTGTGCTGTTACCATCATAATGCCTACAATGAAAGGGGGGCAAAGCTTCAGAGCAGCTCTCAGTTCAGCTTTTCATGAAAGGAAAGTTAAACTCCTGCACGCTGGAGCTGGGGAATCAAACACTGAAGTAAAGCAAGTTTTATGTCCTTTGGGAGGGAAGCCTGGTAAAATTATTGAAAACTATCTATTTTGTTTTATACCATACAGGAGGTATCCAGTATCAGCAAAAGTGCCTGCCCCAATCTCACTTTTGTGGGGTTTTTTTGTACCCTGTAAACTTTCTGTGGAATAGTTTGAGAACAAGTGAGTCCACAGGTTTAGTTGACCAAAGTGCTTTACAGAGACAGAATTCATGGCAGTAATGTATTTAAGAGAAGCAAAAGCAAATCAAATGATGTCTGGAGATGCCACAGCTCTCTGTCTGTCCAGCCCCTTGTCCTGGGCAGCTCCCAAGCAGCACAAACCACAGAGCCTTAAGCAAACAGGTCTGTATCCATGCCAGCTCTCTTGAGGGCAAATTGGCAATTTGACTTGCCCAGAAGAAATGCCTGAAGCAATTTATGCTAAAAAAAACCCAAAAACCATGCTATGGCAAGGTTCAAAGTATTTGAAAGGAGCAGAATCCTCCCTCCAACCTTAACAACCACTGTCACTGTTATCTTCAGGAATAAAATGTAATGCAAATGGTAACACAAGGCATCACGATGAGGGTGCGTCAGACAGATGCCTTTGAAATGAAGAAATGGTGATAATTACAGTGCATAAGCAAAAAAATTGGTTTTACTGTTCAGAAATCTTCTTCCCTTTTATATGGGGGAATGTAGCATCTGCTCCTAATATAATGCACCAATAATTGAAGCATATAGTGTATCCTCACGGGAACCATAAGGCTGTTTTATTTATTCTTGGCCAACTGCGAGGATAAACAGATTTCACCAAAAGCGGTGCATATGGAATCCTCTCTTCATGGAGAGCCCATATATTTCTGCAGGGAGACTGAAATGCAAGAGTCTCAGTTGTGAATGCTAATGGAACTAGCAGAAAATGAGGTAGCACCATCAAGTTTGACCTTGAATCCTTCCCTCTGTGTGGAGGAGGGCCAGCCAGGTTAGCCAAGCACCTCTGGAGGGAATGGTTTTTAGGGGGAGTTCAAGCTCACTGAAACAAAAAAATGAAGCTGCAAGTCCAAAACTACCACAGGCACTTGCTTGAAACTTTAGCAGAGGGATCTAGATTAAAGGTAAACAAGCAAAGAGTGAATACAACTCCCATTCCCTGCCACACCACCTTATGCACAAATAACATACCCACAGACTGCCTGACCCCTACTATAGACAAACCAGGGAAAAAAGGAACAACAAACAAATCACAAATAGGTAATAAATATCCACACAACAACTAGCTGCAAGTTCCTAAAGCCTGGCAGGTGGTCAGGACCACAGACGACCAGTTAGCACACATCCTCACGAATTTATTTCGCACACAGGTGTTTCATTTTGGATTTGACAGCCAGCCAAGAGCAGACATATTTTGGGGGGTTCCCTCACAGTTGCTGGAACGGAGAGCCTTCCGTGTCAACCTGCATTCATTACAATAATCCTCCTTCCTAATGGTTTTAGTGTCGCAGCCAGATAGCTCACTTTGCACTCTTGCAAGGTGATTATAAACAAATCAGCCTGCCAAGGTGCACAGATCTTCTGGAAAATAACCCTAACACAGTATTTGCTCCTTCTCCTCGCTCTGCTAAGTTAAATCCAGCTGCCTTGGTCGTTTAGGGACAGCTGAAGATGATGACAGCAACTCCATCAGGTTCAGCCTTTTGATTAACTCCAGCACATAACATTTAGCTTTTGGTGCAGTTTGTAAGCAGAGAGGAAAATGACAACTTTGCCTAGGAAGATGCTAGATAAAAAAAGCTCTAAAAAACAACATTTCCATTGACTCCATAAAAGAGCTGTTTGGCTTTGCACAATCTTGAACTCCACTGAGTGCAGTGAATTGAAATCTGTGGTAGAAGCTTTCCAAGTACACACAGGAGAGTACCTATTTCTCTTTCTGGGCTGTAAGCAAAAGATATATATCAGCTTGAAGAAGAAGAAACTGCATCTGTTTATGAATGTGAACACATTACAAGCAAGAGTTTTTTTTAAAAAATCCTAACCTAGTAACTCAGCTTCTGTCACCAACTAGCTGAAGGAGAAGTAAATCCTGTTGCCTAAAAAATGTTCACTGGCTACATTAGAACACGCTCAAAATGATTTTACTGACTTGTGGTGGCTCTTAAGCAGCTTTAACATGGTTACCAGACTGTGCCTGAAGTGAGAAAAAGTCTTTTCTAATTCACATGTTGCTCAGGCTGTGTATAGCCAGACCTAACACCCCTCTACCTCTGCAGGTTTCTGACACAGGCACGCTGCATCTCTGAGACAAACACACAGCCCTTTGGAACCACGTCTGTTCCCAGCACCTCCCCGTGATGAAGAACATGATCTCTCCGTTTTATTTATTGCAATGCTTTGTCATCCTCAGTGTTACAAAGATACCCCCTAATTCCTACCTTCTGTCCTCCCTGCTGGCATTTAAGACCGTGACTCATTCAATGTCCTTCTCTGCAGCACTTTTCATACACAGACACCAGTGATCTTCCTCTGCCCCAGGTCTCTTCTACACCAAATTTTCATCTTTCTTCTCTTTTTTCTTTCTGTTCAAAACTGGAGGCAGTGCCATGGAGCAGCTTCACATTCCTTCATGAAGACAGTAATTTTCTAACACCAAATATTATGCTAACTACCTTCACAGGAACTCATGCCTGGCTTTCAGATTACAATCCTCATAATCCCCACATTAATGATGGCTGTGACAGGGAAAGTCTTTGCTTCTGCATCCATTCCAACACAACGTGCTAAATGTTTTACAGCAAGGTCCTGCCACACACAGGATTAGAGTCCAATTCTGAAATTTGCTCTGTGTAATAGCTTTTGCTTCAGGTTATATTTGCAGCAGCACAACCCGAATGAACCACTTCCATTAATGCAGTAAAGAGCAGGAGACAAAGAGCTTAACAGGTGAATCCCCCTGTGAGTGCTCCACAAATGAGTTTGAGCTGCCCAGTTTAGAGATGCTGCATTTGTTTACCCCAGCCTCACTGGAAAGTCAGCAAGTTCCCTGCTGCCCACCAGGTCCCAGAGCTGGAGAGGGAAGAGAAGGCAGAGAGCAGTCACCAGCCCTCCAGCAGCTCTGCCTGATTTACTGATCTGTTACCAATTTATATCAGGAGCTTCTCCAGGACAAAATTGAAGCCTGCGTCTCCATGAAAGGCTATAAAGAAACCCACACACATTCAAAATCATTACAGGGTGATATTTTACTATGTTATCCCATTAAACAACAGATGAAATATCAGGCTCCTGGAATCACAGCAGTGCTGTCATTTCTAAGACACAGCCCTTAAAAGACCACATAATTTTTATTCTCAGGATTCTCAGAAACTGTATATTTTTTTTATATTCCAGAAGCCATCATCTGCAGAAAAGATTTTACCTTATTGCTTGGCAATGGAAAATCTATTTTCAATAAAGGATGGGTGTTCAGAGGCTACTAGTATCACTCACTACTGCTTGCAAATGCTGGCATTACAACGGTAATTTCTTCTGAGTGGAAGGATGAATTACATTTAGATTAATAACTGCTAGCACAAAAAACTTTGAAATGTATTTACCAGGCATTAGTTCCAAACTGGGTATGCAGCTTGGATGTTTTCTCTGTTCCCTGGAGTTGTGCATCAAGGTCTGTCTATGCTGAGAAAGCGCTACACACTAAAGCAGAAATAATTTAATGCAGCCTAATTGTTTCATGAAAGCATCTTTAAAATGATGCATAGTTTGTTTCCCAGAAGTTCTGGGAAAATAGCTGAAGATAAATTGCACTGCTGTTGTCAGCACAGAGCAGGCAGGCCCTGTGCTCCTCACTGCCAGCCTGGCTTGTGCCACGGCAGTGACAGCCCCCAGCCCACGGGGGACACTTTGGGACACTCAGGGGGACCCACAGAATTTGTGGAGCCTGTGAAAACCAAGAGCAGTTTTGGCTGCAAGCAGCCCCAGGCCTGAAAGAAGACCTAAATCTCCCTGGGCATCCAGCAGTATGCACTGAGCCTCTGTTATAAACACATATTATAATATTGGCTTTGAGCAAGTATTAAAAATGGATTCTGTGTGTGTAATGTTAAAGTAACTTTGCTGGGAATATATAGTTTTTATTTCTGCTGTTAACTAAACTTAGACATAGCAGTGAAATAGCTGATATAGTTATGCTTGTGCTAATTGAACTGCCTGCTTGGTTGGCATAAGATCCAGTGAATTCATGATGGAGACCCCTGTTGCTGACATGCCAACTATCAGCACCTATCTGTAGAAAGTGTGGCCCAAAGCCCAAGCTGGAGGTGATGACAAGAATGGACTAAAACCATGGCCAAGAAATGCACATGCTCTAAAAAGGCAGACCCGAGGAGGAGCCATGCCAAACAGCTGTTGGGACATGTAAACTAGTTTGAGGAAAAGTTTAAATATGGATAATTCTTTATGGATATGCAGTAGGCTGATGCAGTAGGAAAGGTATGTAAAGGGTGTCTCTGAAATAGCAGGTGTGCTCTTGGCTGAATGCTTTGCTTTATCTTTGTCTCCTACTGTCCTTTATTAAACTTTTAAATTTTACGAGGAGAGTGAACCTCGTTTTTCACAGCCTCCAAGAAGCTGGATATCTCTGCCCTGCTTGGAAATTGGAAATATTTCCCACTGAGGGCAAGACTGGTTATATCCACGGTCAACCCAAACCATAAATGCATCACTTTCTTCACCAAATTCCTGCCAGAAGTCCTGAAGCTTCTAGGCTCCTGGTTTAACACACCAAACAAGGTATCTCCAGGAATGCTTCAGTACCTCTAGGAAGGATTTATTTCAAGAAGTTTTTTTACAAGCAACCTTTCTGCATTTCATATCTCCCTGCATCCTGGAAACTTTTGTCTGCTTAGATATGTTACAGCAGTTATGTTTTGTGACTGACAATTATCTCATAATGAAAAACAAGTCACAATTAATAAAGCTCAAAACTAATACCTGCTAAACTCATTTAATGATTTAATGAAGTAGGAGAGAGTCTTATGAAAAGATTTTAAAAGCAAGGGAGTCAATTTCCAATTAGAGCCCACAATCATTTGAGAGCCTGCAGGCTCCCAAGGTAAGAGATGGGGAAGAAAGGAAGGGGAGAAAACCCAAACAGACATTCTTCTGCTGTTTTCCTTTGTATCCTTCTGGAGGGAAGGCTGTCCTCTGCTGTTCATGCTGAACCAGCCCCTCCAGGTGCACATAACTGCAAAGACAACACAAGTTCAGTTTACAGCCCTAAATTTGATTCTTGAATGATGATGCACCTTTAAATATTTTTGCACTTGACCAGCTCTGCTAATAAGCCTAAAACTAATTTAATGTTGTGCTATTCATTAATCACTTTGATGGAAGAAAAATACTGAATGCAGGGGACACCCTACAGAGGAGTTTTCACAGACTTCTACCAAGTGTACACCACCCCAACAACAGCCTGAATCAAAAGAAAATCCATAATAATTTCTAAAACAAAGGACTGGAGGAAAACACCACCATCAGGCTTTCAAACAACAGGCAAAACAAACAACAGGTGTTTAGGGAGAATGTTTACTCCATCCAGTTTTCACACAAATTACATCAGACCCCAGTTTAGTTTATAAACCCTAAACCAGGACAGGCACTCAAAATTTTTTGAGGAGGAGAAAGAAAATCCACAGCAACTTCAGCAGGATTTGCCAGAAGCTGACAAGTGCAGGCAGTGAAGAGAAGGGCAGACAGGCAGCTTGAAGTCAGTGGATGTGGAGCAGTCAGGCCCAGCTCAGCAGCCAGATTTAATGCAGAATGGGGTCACCTCCCTTTTCCAACCCATTATACCTGCAAGCACACCTGATCTGGGACACCCCTTTTGCCAGCTGCAGCAGTAACCCCAGCATTTATCTACTTATTTTCCCCCAAAACTGGTCACTAGGTAGTTCTACTAATTGGATTGTAACATCTCATTTCTGGGCCTGTCAGGTGGCACCTCTCTGACATCTGCAGCTCTGGGGAGAGTGACAGCATCCAGTCGGGCTCCAGAAAGCTCACCTGAGGCTGTACACCCACGGGGCTCCCCTGGGATTTCAGAGCAGCTAAATAGCTGAATCCGTCTCAGTAACCCACTAAACTCTCTACTGCTGGAAAGTTTTTTAGGTGAAAAATCCTCTAGTTTATGCCCAGTAACACAAATTTAAGTCCAGGAGGATCTACGGAGGAACCGCAGGATTTTACAGCGGCTGCAATAATGAATAGCCAAATCTGCAGAGAGCTGGATCAAATCTCACCTTTCATGCTGAATACACCCACAAACACCTCTCTGTCTGCAGTTTGCCATCGAGCTCATGCTGCTGTTATCCCTCACTGTCACAGCTTCTGCCACTGCCACTCTGAGCACAGCACCTGGCCCAGGAGGGCAGGGACAGGCAGGACCACATGGCACAGACAGGAACCACCTGCAGGGTTATTTACACTCCATTTCTCCTCTCCTGATGATTTTCAGCAGCGAAACTATTTCATCTCCCTCCACCACTGGCTCTCCCACATTACATGGACACACTGACACAAGGAGCAGCTGTCAACCACAGCAAACTCCACAGAGCAAAGTTCTCATCTGGCAACGTGCTCTTCACTTGCCTTATGTCTGGGAGAGTTCTCTACCCATCAGAATATTATTTTTATTAGCCACCTGTATTATATATAAAATGAAAAAAATCAAAAAATGCAGAAATCATTCCACACGACTTCATTTTGAGGCTGCTAAAGGTCACCCTGCCCTGAGAACATTCTGGAAAGTGAAACAGAAATGGCAAGTACAGCACAAGGTCCTCCCTTCCTGCCCACCCACATCCACCTTTTCTCATTAAAAAAAAAAAAAAAAAAGAATTCTCAGACACCAAGACCAGACAACGAGCAGCTGAACCACCTGCACTGCTGTAGCAATCACCAAACCAAGAATGACAGAGCTTCTTGCACACCTGAGGGTGACCCAAAAGGTGTCTGAATTGAGCTGTAAATTGTTGAAGCTGCATCTTCCATTGCTCCCATCTGGCTCAACAATGGTTTACATTGCCTCCCATCTTGCCAAGCCACACAGGACTTTTATTTCATTTTTACTGGACCTACAGAAGCATCACCTATCTAAAAATAAAAATCCTTCCATAATTTTGGCTGATGCTACCCTATGTTCAGCTCCTGAAAAGGTGTATTTCCAAGGCACAGAGTCAGTCTCCAATGGATACAAACCAAACTGTGAAGTTGGTATCACTTTGCCCATTATTCCCTTTCATTATATTTTTTTTTTCCTCCATGCCCAGGGCTCTCACAAGGGTTTGCAAGATAAGAAGTTTAGCAGAGCAAGATAAGAAGTTTGGCAGATTTAATCTTTTTCACTTTCTGGGCTCCAGAAATTTCACAGTGGAAGCTTGCAACTGTGTACAGAAAATGTGTGGCAGTTAACAGCAAACCTCTTCTTCTCCTTGTGTTTTATGGAGCTCCTCACGACATGCACAGAGGAGCCTAAGATGACAGATGACAATTTAAAAACCCTGTGCTAGAGGGATCCTGAGCTGTTTACTAGCCCCTGACACACACTGCATATCTTACATAGGTAACTTTGATGCAAAGTGTTTGTTTGTATGTAAGGCCCCAATCCCACTTTCCTCCCCAAAGCCAGATGCTCTCCAGAAGAAAAGAACTATAAGCAAATTGAAAAGCTGTTCTGCAGAATCCCCATGAATTTTCCCAGCCCATTCAGCAGCTCAGCTTTGGGTACAGCTACACTGAATGGTGGCAACATCAGGTATCTTGGACCTCTGAGGCTCCATGGGAGAAATAACCTCCCCCTGCTCAGTCTGTGGAAAATAAGACTCATCCAAGATTTTATATGGGTTAATCACATCCTTATTTTACACCCAGCAGAACAGAGCCACAAAACCATACCATGCCAAGGGCCACACTCCCTGCTGCACCCTGGGGCATCTCAGGCTCCTTTGCCCATCCAGGAGGGCAGCTGTGTTCAGAAATTAGGAGCTCAAAGGGGTTTTTGCCACTGAACACAGCAAATCAGTGCCACAAACCTCATGAGCAAGAGACCAGCATCACCACAGCCTTTCATCTGAGTCAAGCTGCTTGGATGGACAGCACCATGATTTTAAACTACATTCCTGCAAAACAGAGGTGTAGCTTAGCCAGTGCTTGCTTACAGCTTCATGGAATTGCTGAAGCAGGATTGATTTAAGCCCACATTGCCTTGTTTAATCTATGTCTATATTGGGTTGGAATTATTAGAGGAGCACTTCTGTGGCACCCAAACCCCCTGAAAAAAGAGAAGCACTGCCTCGATCTCCTTGTCTCCTCTTCCACAGCCTGCCTGAGGAGCAACAGGAAATATTTTAAGAAGTTATTCTCCTTCTCTTTTTAATAAAACGTTCTCTCCCTCTACCCCCAAATCAAATTTAAATACACAATAAAACACGCATTAGTCTTCCTGTCAGAAACTGCAATCACATCTCAGGTGGAGCACAGCGACTCGGCCCCAAGGCTGTAGTTAGCCAGGTTTCATTTGACTATTATGTTCTCCAGGAAAAACAGAGAGAAATCTATCTGTGCTGACACAATCAAGATTGCAACAGCCAAAACACCACAGCTGTTCTTTGAATATTTCAGAGGATGCTCTGCCATCGCTGACAATACCAGGCTCTCCTGTCTCTCCCAGTGCTCTGCTACAACAATCAGCCTGCCAACAGGAATATCTGCCCCCCTCCCAGCTGCAGAGCATCCCCTCAACATTGCAGCTTGCCTATTATTTCCTCCCTGCCAGGCTGTAGTTCTGCATCACAGGCACGAGAAACAGAGACTGGCCAAGAGAAATGAGGAATTTACTTGCCCCAGTGTAACTCTAAGGGCAGGCAGCTCTCAGACTCAGCTGTTGACCCCTTCAGGACAGCAAGGTGTTGCACTAAAGCTGTGGTTTTGTTGTTTCCTCTGAAAAACCCTGGCCAAACTGAGAAAAGGCAAATTTTAGAATAAGAAAAAAAAATATTGAAGAAATCATTTATTAGGCTATCTTTCAGTAACAAAGGAAAAGTGAGGGAAAAGTAGCCATTTCATGTTTTTGCACAAGTCTGTGAAAACTAAGTCTTCAAGATGAGATATCTTCACATCAGGCATTTTCAAAAGCCCAGATCTTTGCGACATCACTGCTATTTACAGAAGTCCTGCCTCACATACAGTATTTTCCTGAATGGCATGCAAAACTTAACTGTGGAGCTTTCTGAGGTGGAGCAAAGTCTGACTTTTTGTCTTGAAATACCATGCTGTAGTATTCAAAAATGTGCTGACAGCATGGACAAAGCACACATGACAAAAAATAGACACATATATTTAAAGAAACAGTTGTGTAAGATGTCTTTTTCAGATGCAAACGCTGGCAGCTCTGAGCAAATGATTCTAAATTGACAAAAGACCATTTCCCTCAGCTATTCTCTATTGCACAAATGCCAAGGAGCTCTCTGAACACATAGCAGGACAATTCCATATTCAATCATGGCTTGAGAAACCACAGAAACCCTCTAATATATTATTAAAAGCTATAAAGATTCAGTAAAGGGGTTAATTAGGGATTAAGCAGTCTTGCTTACTTGTGTATCTTTAGCCTGGTGATTCTTAAAATGCAATAATATAGGGAGATGTTAAAAACAGGAGTAGTGGGATTCCTCCTATGGAATTTTAGCCATCCAAACATGCAACATCAGTGCTGCCAGCAGTCTGGGACAGAGCCTGCTACTAAAAGGGGGCAGTCCTGCTGCAAATGACTGCTCCTGTTGGCATTAAATCATACTCAGAGGCACCCATTTATAAAAGAGGGATCCTGGCATGCTATCTCAGTACTCAAGCAAAATTATATTACAGCATCTTTTAAACCTAATTGAAGTCAACCTCTCTAGTTTTTGTATATAAGCTTACTTAGATTTCAGTTCTTTTGCTTTAAAGAGCTTATCAGGGCTTTACAGCAATTTGTAATTGATTTCACCCTCACTGAAAACCATTAATTAGTATCCTGCAAACAGGGTTTTCCAAGTTGGACTCGCAGCAAACAAGGAGAGTTTCCCCAGCAGCTGATTTAATGCCCTGGTTTGACATTCATTGCCAGACTGGGAGGAATCCTGCGTTCAGAGCAGGCCAGCAACTGCTTCAGTAAATAAACTCTCAGACATGCGCTCAGCCCACAGAAATTTATTTTTTAGTCCTGGGATGCCACAGTTTCTTTCTCGGTCAAGACAAAGATGGCTTTCATCACCCTGATGTTTTAATTTGGGATTCTACTGGCAAGCTAAAATACCAGTATTAAAATAAGTATCAGATTCAGTACTGGCAAGCTGAGATAGAAATAGAACAAGCCAAACAGTCAAAAATTCCTCCTTGCCTGGAAGTAACATGCCACACAGGAAAGCAACTTCAGTTCTGGTGGGTTATGGTCAGGAAAAGACAAGAGCCCAGTACCCCCCAGGTGATTCAAATTTCTTCAGACACCTACAGCTGCCCACATTCATTCTCAGGAGCAAATTTCATGCAGCAAAACCAGTGCTGCTGCTGCTGCCCTACCCTTCCCTGCAAACCAACCCTGCGGGCTGGGAAGGAATGTAACACGAGCTGGAGTGAACAGTGGAGGGCTAAGCCTTGCCTTCATAAATCATTCATTAATAAATCCCGAAAGCAAGGCTACAGACCTTAATCCCTGCAAAGCCATGGCTGTGATCCTGGGAGGGCTCTCGCCACACTTGCATAAAGACTGCACAAAACAAAGTGTTAAGAGCTGGGTACCAGCACAGCTTCACAGGGCAGCTCTGCCACAGGTGAATGGCCACGCTCCAAATCTCCAAAATTCCATTTCTGTTCCAAAACAGCTCCGAATTTCCAAACCCCTCCCCATATCGAAGCAGAGAGGATGTGCTGGCCGAGGCACCAATGCCTACAGTCATTCTGGAGGTGAAGTCTGCCAGGAGAGAAGGGAAAACGTCTTTCGTAGCAGGATGTAAAAAGTTTAACCTTGACAAGTAAACAAGAAATGAAACTGCCAGAGATTATTTCAGAAACCTCAAAGCAAATTATCTGAGAAACGTTTTACTGAGCCCCATCCATGTATTTTAAACAGTCAAAGGGTCACTGTCCTTTTTTTTGCTTCGGTACTTTTCTTGACCTGGGGCTAAGGCTACTGGTGTCATTTCAGCTGAGGTTTCTCTCTTTTTATCACTTGTCCTGTGCTCACGGGTAGATTTCGTGAAACTGGCTTGGTGACTTCCCTGAGAAATCTTTCTGATCTGAGAGAGGGAGCGAGATGAAAAGAAGCCATTAATGGACAGAGAACCACAAGGCTATGCTGGGAGAGGCATCCTGGGGCTGGCATTGCCTCCCTCCCTGAAACGAGTGACTGTCTCACTTACAGCTGGTCCCAGGAGGGCCAGACCCCACGCAGGCAGGCCTGGCAGAGACACTCCATTTATATTCCCAGCTGGCTCACCTGTTTTCTGCAAATTTTGCAGTTACACTGCAGACAGATCAATGCTGTGATTTGCTTCCAGCAGGGTGGTGGGAACCCCCTCTGGCACTTCCTATTTTTAAACAACTGAAGTTGGTTTGTATTTCCTAAACCATATTGATCCACGAGGCTAATGATAGTTTTTCTCAAAGCTCTATTTTGTTCTCTCTGTCACAGAGGGAGCCCTGGAAATTACAATTAGTGATACAGGAAAGCACTGAAATCTATTTTACTGCACAAGTCTGCTCCTGCTATGTGCAAAGCAGAACAATAACCACAAATTCAGTCTCTCCCACATGGAATCACGGATGGATGACTATACAAGCAATGAAGAGGAATTACGGGGTGCAACAGCCACCATACATCTTTAATTTACACCATATTGCCCATTACAGGAACGAAAAATAAAAATAACATGGGCACAATACTGTGGTTTGAACAGACAGAAATATATGCACGGCTCCTCCCCCCAAAGTAATTTAATTTTCAGTGTGCCAATGGAATGAGAAAATAAGTTTTGTTTTTAAAATAATTCCCTATTCTCAGTGGGGAAAAGTCAGTCAGTCAAAGTATCTTGTTAACTTAAAGGGCATTTATCAAAATAAACATATCAGAAAGGGACCTCAGCTCTGACAGACACACCCAGGAAATAAGAAAAAGAAAATCTCACCCAACCTGTGATTGGAATGGCCAGGTCTGACAGGAAGCAGAAGGAATGAGCAGCTCTGGGTCACCCAGAGGCTTTTTGTCATTCCCTCCCAGTACACACAGGGTGCTCATGGCTGCCCAGGGCTCTGTCACCTCTGGCTCCCTGCTGGAAAGGATGACACCAGGTGCCCGCTCCTTGTCACCTGCTGTTGTCACCTGTATCTGTCAGAAGCAACTGCAATGCTACAATAAAACAGTCACCTTTGGAGGAATAAAAATGAACAATCATTTCCTCCCCTCCTCCAAAAAAACCCCAACCAAACAAAAAAACCCACACCTCTATGCTTTCATCACCTGGATCTAAATCACTGTTTCTCCTCTAGAAAAAGAATTTAATTCTCATTTCCATAAAATGGTACTGCTGGGAATTAACAAGCTAATAAAAAGGACTTTAAGGATGCATTAAACTTGGGTTGGGGAACTCTCTAGTACTTGCAGCATAAATGCTAATAAAATTATAAATGTGTTATTAACTTTTTACACCCCTGCCAAGTGATAAAGACTTTTTCAAAAAAGCCATTAAAAAGGCTAGAGATGTGTATTTTACAATGAAAAACCAAGCAGTCCAGACAATATAAAAATTACATACACCAAATGAATTCTCTGTACAGCCCTGAAAAAACACACACCTGTCTCCCCAGGGCAATCCGGGACTCATATATGATATATTGTGAATGGGAAAAAAAAGAAAAAAAAAAAAAGAGGAAAAAGAAAAATCCATTTTCCTTTAAAATCTGAATAAAACAGGATTCCACCATTGTTTGCCCCAGGGGTTGGACTTCCCCAGGCTTTGATTAGCTGACAATAAGATGTTTATGTCAAGCCCTGGCTGATGACTCCTCACGTTCATCCTACAACTTTCTTGCTGTACCTTATACTCCAGCCTGTTCAGTGCACTCATTGTTTCAGGCAGCAATAACCCCCAGCTAATTGCTACACGTGGAAGGGAAATTAAAAGGATGCTCCTTGGAGACTGCTACGTCTGCTTCCAAATGAATATAATTAGCAGAGAAGGGGAGAAGATTGTAATTGCTTCAGATTTCGTGGTGTAAGGAGGGATTTAGGGATTAATATTTCGGGGAACAACCAGTCTGCCAGCTCAGAATTTGGGAATGCAGAGCAATGACAGGCAAAGGACCTTACACACAATCCACGATGGAGAACAAGGCTCAAGGCTCAGAGATAGGAGCAGAGAGGCTCACTGGTGACACGACCTCCAGGCACTTCCAGGGAGCTGACACAAACCAAACATCACAGGCAGCTCCCAGTCACTGGCCGAAGCAGGTCTGCCTTATCCAGTACTACAAAAACTACAAAATACCCCACAAAAAGTACGAAAAAAGATATTGTCACAAGGAGAACCAAGAGTGTTCCTGCCAGAACTGAACGTGCTCATGGTTGGTAGCTGAGGGGGCACAGAGATGGGCATGTTCCAAGCTCGGCGCAGGGGCAGATCCACAAGTTCTGCTGCAGGACAGCAGTGGTTTGCAGATCCAGAAGTTCTGCTGCAGGACAGCAGTGGTTTGCAGATCCAGAAGTTCTGCTGCAGGACAGCAGTGGTTTGCAGATCCAGACGTTCTGCTGCAGGACAGCAGTGGTTTGCAGATCCAGAAGTTCTGCTGCAGGACAGCAGTGGTTTGCAGATCCAGACGTTCTGCTGCAGGACAGCAGTGGTTTCAACCACTCTCACAAGCTCTTTTACGGACAGGGAATTTTGGAGCTGCCTGGGTTTGCAACACTGGGCTCATGGCTCGTCCCCTTGTGCAGAGTCCCACAGTTCAGGGGCTGCAGAGCTCAGCCTCCAGCAGGACTGTATGAGCCACTCGTCCCACTCCAACCCTGCAAGCACAGGCTTTTACTCCCTCCTGTATCATGCTGCTGAGGAAAAAACATTTGGAACATTCTCAGATGAGATAAATGCCTGTTCAGGCACCAGAATACAGAGAGTTCTGTTTTCAAAAATCCTTATTAACAGAGTGCTGAGAGCCATGCAACTTTCAACATCCAGCTCTCGTTTAAGTGAATTAATGAGAGCTGAGTAACTGCTCAGTCTGAACTCAGGAGTGTGTGCTGAGGTTTTCAGCTTCTGCCCAACACTAAACACAGCAGTATCTTTAATAGACTGACTCACAGTAGCATGAAAAAAGGTAGACAAGCTGTTGGAAAAGGAAGGCACAACCCCAAAGAGCTATGTTCATTTTCTCTGTACTGCCACCTTGAAATATTATCCTCTTCCACAAGACGTGCTTCACTCGTAGCCCTCAATCATCACAGTTCACTTCATAGTCTCCATGAAAAACAGCACTTCCATTTATTCAACACAAAAATCAGTTCAATGAGATTATTTTACTCTGCATTTCCCCCCTTGTGGCCCTTGAGCTAAAACCCAACCCCAGCAGACCCTGGCTGCTCCCCGGGTTCCTGTCTCCGCAAAGCCGTGTGTGTCCCGCAGCCTAACTCCAGAGCCGAGGGTGCCCCCAGCTAGCTGATTCCCTACCTGCTTCACAAACCCTGGTTTTCTCCAGTCCCTCACAGACACAACAGGTGTCACTTCACCGTGCATCTCAAGCCACACAGGGCGTGTTGCCACGGAAACATGAACCCAACCGAAACAGGCAATAAACACTCGCATGGTTACAAGTCTCCTGGCCCACTGCTCCTTCCTTCACCTTTCCCTCCTTTTCCAAGGCAGGGAAAACGTGCTGCCAGAATGATTCAGCCAAGCATGCATACCTAGAGGTGCTCCTCTCTCCTCCCAGCTCATCAAATTTGCTTTTGGACAAGTCTACCTCAAGAAAGCACAAGCAGCACCCCTGGAGGACTCCGTGAAACGCACCCCACCATGCACCTGGGAGGCTACACAGCTGGTCCCATGAGTTTTTAGGGTCTTGGGTATATGAAAGGACAAATACTTCTCATCCTTGAGTCTTCCTTTGGATTATAGGGATATAGTATCAATCTTATAGGAACATATTTGTGCTTGGGTCATGATCTGGTTATTAAAGTTCTTCGAAATGCCTCTGCCTAAATTAAGGTGCAAACAAGACAATATGCCAGTGACAATAGTATGGGTTTTATTTCTTTGTAAATATGAGAGAGAGAGAGAAAAAAAAGAGAAACACAAGGAGAACAAGAAACAGAAAACATGTGGGTAAAAGAAAAATTTCACTTGCACTAAGATTCCCTGTGTAAATCACACAAGAAATCCAGAGGCCAACGGGACTCTCCCCAGCAGTGGCAATGTCACCACCCTCACAGCAGTGAAGCCTGTTTGTGCTTCAAGCCATTTCAAAATTTCTCCTTTTCTCCCTTTTGAACGGCACCACTGAAAAGTGTCACTCAAACTCAATTTCTCAATTCAAAATCTTTGTACAAATGCACAGCTAAAGAAAGCAACAAAAGCGAGATAACTAAGCCAATAAAAGATTGCTTGATCTGTTTTTATGCTATGTGATTCTAGGTCATGTTAAATCACTGGTTTCTTATTAACAAAAACATACAAAAGCCCAAAAATTACTTCTCTCCTCCTGCCTACTCCCTGCTAGCTGATTGTACCATCTCGGTTTTTTTCAACAAGCTTTGAACAAAACAGGGTCTAGCCCAAAAGTGTTTGAATGTCTAAAAATACCATTATTTTCCCCGAAGACTGAGTAAATGGCAAACCAAACAGCGTTTTTTAAAACTATGCATTACCTACACAGAAATGGCAGATTACAATTTCAAAGTGCATCAAAAACAACCCTCCTGGACCTGCAGTAAATAAGGAGTTTGGGTGGGTTTTGTGCTGTCAGGGGTTAATGTGGTTGTAGCAGAGAGCACCAGCTCTCCCTTTAAACAGTGACTGCCCACTGTGGCATCTCCTGTGCCACTCACTGCTGTCCCCAGAAACAGAAATGGAAAAAAAACCTGACCTCTCTCTGGGATTAAATTAACTGAAAAATCAGAGCTCCATGTTGGTAAATACTAATTGCTCATAGAGGGTGGCGTTAAGGGGAATATTTTTCTGCAGTATGCACAAAATTGAATTAAAATCATACAACCCTGAAAATCTAACTAGTCTCACCTACAACGTTTGTTTTACTCTCAAATAAGCAACCACAGGAAGCCAGAATTAAAACAAATCAAAAAGGACAACAAAGAGAACTCTTGATTTCCTCCACAAGTTCTCTCTTCACTTGTCATGTTTAAGTACCTAAGGGTTGTTGATTAACTCCCTTCTTTATTGTCAGTTGATCAACATGCAGCTCCTACTACATCAAATTACCTTAAAATGATAAAAACCAACAGAGTGTGGTGTTTTCCCCCATTAGAATGTATGAAATCGTGCTTGAGAACAATACCAGAATAACTGTGGAAGACACAGGAGATGGCTGCTCAGCACAGAGGTTGACAGCACTCATTTTGATTCTAGTCATGTTTTGAAAAGTCCTTGGACCAAACTTCTCAAGAGCAAAAAAGTAGTTGGACCAAGTTTTTCAGACTGAGTTCCTTCTCTCTTTTGCTGAGCTCTGAAGCAAGACAGGATCTGTTATTACCCATATCATTCAGATTTAAGTATTGCCATTAAGTAAATGAGAAATAAATACATTGATGTTAGGAAACTCACTGCAAAACACACAAAAACCGAATTTCCTGGTGTTTTTGCTGCAAAGCAGCTGCAGCACTGCAGACCTCATTTTGGTATCAGATAAACTGACCATAACTTATTTAGTTATTATGCTAACTCCTGTATTTTAAGTAACTCCCAGGAATAGAGAAGGAACACAACTCAAACTGGAAGTTTGCTGGCAGTGCCTTCTATCGAACTGGGAAGGGAGGGCATTCGTATTAATGGGATTTTGTGACAAACACATGTTCTTACACAGCTGACAAAATACAGAGACATGTTTCAAATTACATTAAGGTTATGACAAACTAAAAAAAGAGAAAGTAATACTCAAGACTCCTTCAACTCCCTTGTGGGGTACAGCAATGCAGTACGCTCTGTGAACACGCTTCTGACGTGACAAAGGGACAGCTCTGAAAAATCCTTCTGCCACTGATCTTCAAGGCAAAAATGGAAGGCACTAAACTGTAAACATGCACTTTTCCTAACATCTCAGAGCTTTCTCTTACTCTCTGTCTCAGGGAAAGAGTGGCACCAGCATGTGACTGGCTCTGCCTTGTGCTCACCACAGCTCGAACGAGACACACGGCAGGTGTCAAACACATCCTTGGAGACAAAGCCCTGAATTTCCTCATTTCTTCATTGCTTTTGTACTCCAGAACTAGCAAATGTACCAGACCAATAAACAGCACAGTATTTGAGGACTGGTTTCCTTTATAGTTTGCAATTTGGTATCAGATGATCTGGCTGACCTGCAGAAACCCGCACAGATGCCAACCAAGCATTTTTCCCAAACTGCTAGTGGTTAATCAGAACCAGAGCACAGTTATTGCCACACTTTCCATGTTTCTAAGCCCATCTGATGAAAAGAATATAACCATGGAGATTTCTTAATACACCTCAACAGCACATATTGTATTCTGTTGTTCCCACAAAGCCACAGAGAAGTGTTGTGGACATCGCACAGCACACGCTGGCACAATCCTAAGGTCTCAGGGACAGCTACCTATGTCTTTTTTTAATAAACACTGATTATCTTAGGAGAAAACTTTAAATTAACCTAAGACGTTGTTTACAGGCCACCATTACATTTTTATTTCCCCAGGCTTGTGATTTAATCAACTGTCATTAGATAAGGCACGAAAAGCTCCATCACACAGCTCCGGTGCTGCGCTGCCACTTGTGCAGCCCAGAGCTCAGGTGGCCACAAAGCCTTGTCCAGGACCACTAAACCAGGCCGGTTTTACACCCGAGCCAGGGCAGAGTTACAGCAGAGACACCATCAGAGGAAGCCTGAACTGCCAGACCAAAACTTCTCCCAGGAGCTTCCTGCTCCCAGACTTGCAGCTTGCCCGGTCTGCCTGTGACTGGTCACAGATAATGTCCACGGGCCACCTCGCCAAGTCCACCTCGGCCTCCAGAGCCACTGAGCCAAGAGGAAAGCAGAGTAACAGAGACCAGTAGGAGCACAGATGACATAGGGACTGTAAATGGTGCCAAGATGTTTGCAAGCACCGAGTCCTCACCACTCAATCATCCTGGCTCTGAGCTGGCCCTTGTTTCCTGATATGCTGCGGGCCTTGCCTTTGGTGTCCCAGCCAGGTTATTTTGGCAGGACTGGCCCTGGCTCAATGCCGAGGCATCACACAGCCCCAAGATCAAGGCAGAATGATAACTGCCTTCCTGCCATGCAGTACCAGTTAAAAAAATACCCACACAGATGTAATTTCTGCCTTTTTCTTACACATATAAATGAGCAAAATGCCCACATAGATCCCATGTGAGACTTCATATAGATTATTAAAGACTTTGCCTTCTGTTTTTCTTTTTTAAGAAAACAACGCCACCTATGTCAACAGACTTTGGCCAAAAGCAACCAACTGCACAATTCTTGCCAATTTCTTTTTTATTTTTAACAACATTCTTCAGGAATTACCTTGCTAAATGTGACGTTCAGTCCCACTTACTGAACAGCACAGTTAAAGAGCTGCTGAACTCAAGGAGCAGGCGTTAAATGGGAAGGTACACTTCTTCCCAAGTATAAATAACTGCTCCCACACACCTCTCCTGTGAGAGACGTTCTAACACATTACGACCCAAAGAAAAATAAAAACTAACATCAGTTTCAACACCAGCATCGTCTGCTCAACATGGAAGGAAGAAAAATTGGATGGAAAATGCCAACAGACATGGTGTGTTAGACACCAGAACTATTCCTGCAATGCCACACCTGGAAGAACTTGTCCTCCCAGTTTGCAAGTTTGGAAATTAATTAATAATGGACTGGGAAAGGTAATAGGTAATTAAAGACATAACTATAAATTCTTTAAAATATCTTAGTATGTTTACAGCAGCAGCCAGGCCCTGTATGTTACATATCTGCTTTTTTGTGCTATAAAAGCACTGAGGGGTGAGGGAGAAGGTGATTTGGGGGCAGCTGCTGCTATTTGGTGTTTTACAAGCCCATTTCTAATCGTTCCTTTGAATGATTAGATGAAGCTTTTGTGCACTTTGCACCAAAAACAGCAAGTGGATTTGATCTGTGGGACTCTGGAAAGCACTGGAGGTCAGTGCTTAAGGGTTGCCCAAATGCTGGGAGTTTCCCACCAAAGGTCCTGAGCCTGCTGCCTCCAACCTGGGTCTCCCCAGGGAGCTGTAATACACTCACCACTCCTCATTTCCTCATATTCACCAACAAACCACTGCACCAGAATGCTGGGAGAATAACTACCCACTCCCATTTTTTGCTCAAGGCTGGCCAGACTTACTTCAACAAAGACCAAAGATTCACTTGAAACATCCCAGGTTGGAGCCCAGGGATTTCTTCGGGAAATGACAAGCTGTGTAGTCCCAGGGAAGAAAAACTCCCATTAAAAGCTGCCACATCAGGCAAGCCAGAATCTGGAGCTCCAGTCCCTTCTATCCCAGGTTACAAAAGCACATTTACATCCCAAATGTTTTGTGGAAAACACGACAGCTCCACAAAGCATTTAAACTCAGACAAAATGACAGATAAAGAGACTTCTAACTACACAAGCTTGAGGAACTTTTGAAGGGCTTATGAGAGGTTGTGAAAGAGACAGAAGAAAGCTTTCTGGCTCAGAGGGATGACATCTACAGCTTTTCTGATCCCTCAAGTACAAGATGAGATGTCCTTTCAGAAGTGACCAAATCAGCAGCCTAGTTTAACCCATCAACCAGAACCACCAGGTTTTTAATCTGACAAGTGGCAATGCTTTATTTGACTGATGTCAGGTTTTACCTCCTGGTTTTGGCAGGATGCAGATTAAATAAATCTTGACTCCATCTCGAGTTCATTGCAGCTAATGACTTTGAACTTAAGGGTCTGTTAACAGTAAATTGCTATCATTATGCAATCATGCTAAATCACCAGGGGAAGCAGAAGGTACCTCAAAAGAAAGAATTGCACCACTTTATGCCAAGAAAACTGGACATCAGTGAATAGTGTTGGACTGTTCTCTGCAACACCAGGTTTCTGGCCCAGACAAACATGTTTCTCATCTACTGTTGTTATCTCCTGCCAATAAAATTCCAGCCAAACTGGCTCCATCTAATTCTCACTCAATATGCCCTTGCAGAAACAAACACATAAAAGTGAAGTCTTTATCAAGTAGAAGTCCTGCATAATGCAGAGCAACTCTCCTCCTTGCTTGCTCAAGGTAATTATCTCACTATTTTTGATACTTGCCTTTTATCATCAATTTTAGAGGCTCTGCTTATAGAGGAAGGACTGATGAAGTAAGGACTAACCTAACAGATTCTCTAAAAATCACTTGAATTCCCTGGAGTCTGGATTTTTGTGGGATGGCATGAAGAGGAGCCTCATTCAAGACACCAGAAATGCTGGCTTTTTTTCACTGAAATGAAGGTTTCACACACAGATCTCAGAAGAAGCTGAAATCTCGTGGATCAGGAGAGGAACACAGCACATTTTGTCTCTGGGGAGTGCAGTTGGACAGACAGCATCACGTGCCTCACTCAGAATAATGCTCAAAAGAAACACAGCACAAGAAACACCACGCACAAACCTGAAAAAGCTCAGTCAATGCCTGAAACACACCTGCAGGACATCGGTACAAAATGAATTGCAGTATTTACAAAACACTAAATGAAAGTAAATGTATCAATCAGTTGCAAACCCACACAGCGCATGACTGTGGATGTACTGAATGAAGTGCAAAGGCTGAGCTTTAGGGGAGATTACAGAAGTCTTACACTCCCCAGCTCGACTGTGTTTTCCTGAAGCTGAATCCCTAGATTATGAGAAATAAGAAAGTATCGAAGCCCTGTCCATGCCACTGAATAACACAGGTTTTATTTTTCTTTCACTTCGTTAAATAGGCTCACAACCAAAAGGTTTCCATCATTAAAAAATGAATCCTTTGTGGATCAACAATCCAGCCACAACAAGAGACAAACAGAAACTGCAAGTTAAATAAAATTACTTCCTCATGCTCTTTTAGATCTATTTTTCCCTTAGTGTTTAAAAAAATAGATTAGGCTTGAGTTTTACATTCTTTGTCCTATTAAATCCTCCCAGAGCAGGTAGGATTGGCAACACACAATTAATCCTACATGTGGCAACATCCCTGTGTATTACATTCTCAATTATCCCATGCCTGAGACCACAGCAAGGATTTGGGGACTCAGATCCCTTTTTTGAAACCCCCACCCACGTCAGTGATTTGAACTGAAATGGCAACAAGCGTTCCTGCTCACAAAAGCTTATCTTGTGCCAAGTTAATAAATACTTGCTTCCAATTTCTTGTAGATAGGTGGGTGTCACTGTTATCATAACAAATGACACAGACTCCAAAGACTGGCTTGCAGAAATTCAACAACTTTACTACCAATTCCCTTCTTTTATGCACTGTTCTGATCCAACTGGACCAGATTGGTCAATTAATCAATACATTTCACTTGGTTGGCTGATTAGCACAATGCCCTCCTTATAAACAATCTTTGAGAGAACAGGAAAACAGAAAGTAGGAAAAGCAGCACCTGCGGGTTGTTTGTAATAACAAATTATCATGCTTTGGGTTAAGACTGCTCAGAGTCTCACAAGCCGATCCTGGGAAAACTTAGTTTTCTCACTCTCTGACCAGGCTGTGGAAACCACGGGTGGGTGCTTGCCTCTTCCTACATGGACACATTCAGTGTGTGCTCTCACCAGCGGGCCCCTGAGAGGCTCCAGAATCCTAAAGGTTTGGGACACACTGGCTCCACATTCATCTTCATCCTTGCCTGCAAAACCAGCCCAGTGTTTCACAGGACAAATTTTGATAGAAACCATAGTGGGGAGCGAGCACTTACACCACACCTGTGGTGTCATCCCACTTCAACCCCTTCAAACCCCTCCCGTGCCTCCAGAAGCACGGGAGATCCGTGCTCACAGGGAAGGTTTCTGCTGGATGCCCTGGCTCTCAGTGACATTGCTGGTAAGTGGATGTGAAACATTCTGGGACACGTCCTAGCACTGCTTCTGTTTGTGGAGAGGCAAACACAATTTGTCTGCTGGAGTAACGCTTGGAAGACTTCCTGAAAAATCTAACAGCAATTAAGCTAATTTTACCCCTGCCAAGCAGATGCCAGAAATTAAAACTTGCAAGAATGACAGACTTGTATGATAGCTAAAGACAGAAGAAAATTGCAAGATCCAAGATTATGATTCTCTTGCCTGTATAGAAGTGATTGTAATTATTGTTTGGTGCTCAACTATTCTGGGGCAGGCATCAAGGAAAGACATCTATCAAGACATTTGGATTCATTCAGGCACCCTGCTCAAAGGGGTAATAAACGCTGGGCTAAAAATACCATTGACATTTCAATATTAATAAAGATGTGCGCTCAAGTATCACTGTAGTGATCCTCCTGCAATAGCTTTGCCATGTCTCTGCTGACTGCTGCCTTGCCTTTACCTCCCAGCTTCCTGAAGGTGATCTGCACACTGCTCCAGCCTGAGCCTCTGCCTATCAAAAACTACCACTCGAGCCAACTCCTGAATATAAAAGCATCTTAACTTTCCTGTTCCCAGAGTCCGTACTTTACATTAGCAATGTGCAAGTTTGTAAGAAATTAAAAACTGATTTAACAAGAAGTTAAAGTGGCTGCTAACAAGCTCGAGATTACATGAGAGAAAGCAAAGATCCCAGTCCTATTTGGTGCTGAAAACAATTTCCAAAAGCATCTATGTTTTATTCAGCTTGCCCTGAGCTTAGAGGGAGCAGTCGGAGGACACTACAGAAAGTAATTTGAATACACATTCCTTGAGCACTACATGCTATTAAAAAGACTCACAAACAACCTCTTAAAACTTTAATTTCACTGAGTCCTCTTGCAATATTGCCCAGCACTCAGCAAATAAGAAATACAGACACAAATACTCAACAGACCTGTCTCGCAACCCGGCCATTAAAAATAAGATAAATATTTATTTTCTTTTACAGCTCCTCATCTTTGCCAGCTCTGCAGAATGAACACGTGCACAAGAGAGCAGGACAGACCCACCTGGGACGAAGCATCTCCTCTTAGGAGGAGCAGAAACAGAGTAGAAACCTCAGTCCTCCCTCCAAGGATGCGAGCACGGTCAGCATGGTGATCATTAGGAAATAATCAACGTGGAGCTTGACACTGCCACTGCCAGGTTGTCACTTGTCCCCTACATGGGCGCCCTAATGAAGAAGCCCCTGGACTAAATGCAGATTGAAGAGCTTCTAGAGTGGGGCTGACAAAAGCACATTTATTCACCGACACCTCATTTCAATCCCCGCGTTTCACAAATTCTCTGTAATCACGGACGCGCCTTGGTTTCGGCTGTTGCCCTCTCCTAGAGTTGTGAGCATATTAATAAAAATAAATAAGCCTGCCTTGCTGAAGGAGTTTTAAAGAGGTGGATGTCCAATTAAATTCCCAGGCTCCTTTGAACATCTTAGCATTTTTCACTGTCAGATGCCATTAGAATAAGAAAGGTCACGGGCGAAGAGGATCTTTTGTAATTCTCTGTGAAGAGCACAGGCTGCAAACAGACAGCATCAGGGGACAATGAATGCCTCCCAACGGGAATTCAGAGTTTGCTTTGCCAAAATTACACCCCATTGCTAAGTCCGTTTTGGTTATAAATTAGGTGGAGAGAACGAGGACATTTTTTGGTATGTTTTTGAAAAATTTTCCTCGCTACTGTTGAAAACCAGATGAGCACAGGTCGTACTTTAACTCCTGCATTAAGGAGCAGAAAGAGAGCAGCATTTCAGTATCTCTCTGCACAGCACACACCTGAAAAACCAGGACAGGGATGGCAACAGAGACAGGAAGACAGATGTTCTGTGTTTTAACAACTCCGAGAAATGCTTCATGCAACCTGATCAACAAAGCCCTGTGGGCTGTTTTTATAGTGTGGATCTATCTAGAAGGTTAAGTGAGAAAATTAGCTGCAGAAACATCACATATCAGTGCACTCTCACAGCGCAGCTTCCGAGGAGGATTATCCTAGGCCAAACAAACAAAAGGAGAGAATCCCATTAGCAACTGAAACCCAGGGCCTTGGCGTGGGTGTCATTTGCATACATTACAATTGCACAGTGTTTAAAAACTGCAAATTGGATTTCGTTTTCCCCTGGCTACCTGCCCATTTTTCTTTAAATTGATTTATTAATGTCCACTGTTGCTTTGCAGTTTTATCCTTTTAGCAATAATAGATGTAATATATCACAAAACCAAATTTTTAAGAGTACATCATTAGAGTGATGTAGCACTGGTAATAAACCCCTTCACACTTGGATGAACTTAAATCAGTTTCTCTTTATTGATTTTTGGTCATAACATAATTTTAAAGTTCAACTTAGTTAATAAAAAAAAGATTTGCGCCGCTGTTGTGTGGAAAACACCAATGCTGTAAGTTTTCATGTCATCTGTTGCAAAGGCTCTTGTGGTTTTATATATTCCCTCAGAAGGTGGCTGGGCATTATATAGCCTGTCTTATCTCCTCTGCTGACCTGCATTTATCTATTTTTATTGCCACACGACTCACCACACAATAGATCTCTACCCAGCGACCATCTATCCCAGCACAGGCAGTCACTTTATCTTGCCTGCAGCTTTTTGAGTGATGGGCATTTGCATTTTACCCAACTCTCTTACTTCAAGGGGTTGACAATACCAGTTTCCTGACCGTGCTTTCTAGTGTCTTCCAGCAGAAAAGCAGTAATTCACCTTCTCCACTTAGTTTGGTTTTTTTTTTAAGTATATTTTTAAAATATATTTGCACGCTCGTTCTTTCACGTTTGGGTTTTTTTAAGCACACTTTTTAATCTTCCAGAAGCACAAAGTTAATGGCAGCTGAGCTTAAGGATTTATTAGTTGAAACTGCCTGATAAGGAAACACATGAATGAGTTGGGTAAATAATCACTTGTGTGCTCTTCTCCTGCTCCCCAGAAAGGCAGGATAATGGTTATGGCACAGACTAAAGATGTAGCTGCACAATGGTTATGGTACATACTAAAGATGTGGCTGCACTGCCATCACATCTCCTAAGGACAGCAAATTTTTTGGCATGTTTTTGCAAAATTTTCAAAGTGCTCCTGCTCCTTTGGCTACCAGCACATCTCCATAGCATGAGGACCAGGGAGCAAAAGCAAGGGCCAAACTCAACAGACAAGCCAAAAATGCCCCAGCCTGAGGTGTCATCCCTCTGAAGAACATGAACTGCTCAAACCCTTACATTTTCTTACTGTC
This sequence comes from Irena cyanogastra, assembly GCA_013397155.1. NCBI lineage: Eukaryota > Metazoa > Chordata > Aves > Passeriformes > Irenidae > Irena > Irena cyanogastra. Next base: position 1,163,952 of record VWZV01008007.1, on the reverse strand, counting down.
CCATTGAATAATTTTAGAAATAAAAGACATGAAAACCTACAAGTTCTCAACCTGCAAGCCTGGGTGCCAAGATACTACCCAAGTATTTTATTTAATTGTTTTTTTCCTTTTCTCTCATTTCATCTCCACAACAATCTCCTACAGACATAAGAAGAAGGTGATTAGTCCTGGGGGAGTTCATAAAATTGGTGAAGGCTGATAAAACACACAGTGGTTGGAAAGAAAGATAGGTGAGACTGCAACCCCAGATCAGTTCTAGAAGATGCTGTGCTACAAACTTATCTGTCCAACAGCTAACCTAATCCAACACAGCCTACAGATATCTCTGTGCATTGGCTCCTTCCAGAAACTTCAAAGAAATGCACAAAAATGAGATCACTTGGAACTGGTGGCCAATAATGAGCCTCTATGATTAATGAAGAGAACAGTTTCCTTCTGTCCCAGACAGTGAATTAGTCACACACACACACACACTCATTCAACAAGGAATTCAGGGCTAGTCAAAGCTGTATTTAGTGGCACATCACGTATAAAATTTGTGTTCCTAAAAATCAAAGACATGAATAGGTGAATCATAGCATAAATTTTACATGCTGACCACCAAAAAGCATTATTCTTGTAACAACAAGGAAATTCTTACTTCAATACATTATCCTTGGCTTTGACTCAAGAAGAATAATTCATTCCCCAGCAAGCAGTGATTTCTGGTTTTCTGCTAAAAGGGCTGTTTGTGTATGTTCTTAATAAAAACATGCCCTTGCATCCACCACACTGAACAGCTGCAGGTAGGATTTGATTTGCACCAGCCTATCCACTGACACACAGGGAAACTCTGTGAAAGCAAAACACATAAAGCAAAACACGTTTTTATGACTAAGTTGCCTTGACTGGTTAAACAAAGACAAGAAAAAAAAAAAAAGAGGCTGTAAGTTTTATCATTTTCATTCCTTGTCTGTCTTACCTTTCTTTTTTTTTTTAATGGATTTAAGATTCATTCCTCTACCTCTGGAAAATTAGCATCAGTAGCTACTTACAAGAAAAAAATCCTAATCCTCTACCTGATACATAAAGTACAAAAAATAAGTAGTTCTGATTTGGCCTGAGAAGGGATATACAAGGCTCCAACTCAGAGAAGAGTTAAATACCCCAGAAGCAGAGGGGTATTTGTTTTCCAAACCCCAGGCTCGGCAGCACATTCCCAAAGTGCCCTGCCAACAGCCCCACTCCTTCTCACTCTATTCCAAACCAGCTGCTAATGAGGAAATCCATAACCTTTTTACAACAGATGCTGTGAAATATTCTTTCTTGATATGTAATGGTGTATTGATTTTTAATTTCAAAATATGCAAACATGACATTTGCAAGAGTGACTCCACATAAACAAAAGCCGTATTTTTTCACTTTTCGATCTGTAACACATTTTCAAGCATTTGCCATCAATAAGTAGGCAAAGAAAAACCCAACCCTCACCACGAGGGGTTCCTTGCCAGTAAAAATTGTACATTATGGATTTCACCCTGAATAAAACCTCTCATAAAAAGCCAATATAAACAGCTGCATGTAATGAACTTGTGAAAGCTCAAGGTTAATTTAAGGCCATGGTAATAGAGGTATTTCCAATGGGGCTGTACCTCCACCTTGACTCTACATTTCCTGTTATAATCCAATAGCATTTCTCAGGCTCCCAACTGCCCTTACTGGATGTATGTCCCAGTCTTTTCTTCCTCTGCAAGAGTAATGGTGGAAACACCAAAACAGATTCATCATTTCTACAAACAAGATTTAAGAAAAGTATGTTTTCCATCTGTAAAAAGAATTCTTATTCCTGATTCACTGAGAAAGTAAAAAATGTGTAGTGCATCCACTTTCTGTCACAGGTCTTACAGCTGGGGAGGACGGAGACGAGAGTGGTCACTGCTGCCTCAGCAACACCTTTTCAATTTAAAATAAAATGGCTGTGGCCATGCTGAGCAGCACAACCTGTGATGTGAAAGGTGATTTGAGGGAAGCTACTGAAAGGGTCAGCCTGTCCCAAACCAGCTCCCAGCTGAAGCAGAAATGGGTGATGTTTTCCATAGCAAGGTATTGCTGGGAAACCACTGAGGAAACAGACAGTCATCAATGCATTAGATGGGATCAAGATTTCTTAGGAACGATCATAATGAGCTGTCTCTGCCTGTTTTGGAGGGTATTGACATTGCTTTTAGAGTTCCCTCACAATTTTAAATACCTGAGCCCCTCCTCTATTCCTCACATAAATTTTACCTGTGGTGACAAAACCAGCTCTGTCCTATGGACAGATAGAGAAAAACCCCACAGGGCAGACCTCCATCTCAAACAAACTGGCATGGCTTTGCTGGCTTCCATGGAATGACGCTGACTTACACAAGCTGAGACTCTGGTCTTACATTTAGTTTTGAATTTGTTACTAATACACTCAAAATATCGTCCTGGAATTGCTGTGCTGTAGCAAAATATCACCCCAAGAGTGCACACACTGAGTGTCAAGGAGAGGGAAACAAAATACGTCTTGCAAGATGTATAGACTTATGCCACGTTCATAATCATTATCTTAATTTTTAAGCAATTCAAAAGGAAAAAAAATTGCTGAATATTTCTTGGGATGCACCCTATAATCTTGCAACATATTTAGAATAGGAAATCAAAGCAGAGCTAAACTACCAATTGTGTCAGCAAAAACAGCCTTTCATGGCAAAATGACAATTTTCTGTCTTTGAAATCAGGCAAGAATGAAAAGTGGTTTGCTCTTTTATTGTGCAAACCAGCAAAAATACATTCCTCTCTGCAAGACTTTTTCCAAATTAAATATGTATTTTTTTTTACTGTAAACCTCTTTGAGATCAGTCATTTGGTAGCAAAAGATTAAAAAAAATCAGCATTTAACTAGACAAAGACAAATAATCAAGCCATCAGCATTTTGAGCAGCTACAGGTTTATCCAAATATTTAGTAGGTTTATTTTTACCTTCTTCTAAATGCTCTGCCCATGTGCAATTTTGACCCCATTATGCAAAACAGCACCAGACACCAGCCTAGCTCATCTCTTGGCAAGCCACTGCCCCTCACCACTCACCACAGGACCCTTCTGAATGCTGCAAACCAAGAGGCACCAGCGTGGCACGAGCACTTTAAAAGGAGGAGCGTGTTAGGTGACCTGGGAAATGCCTCATTCCAGTCCCTGCCCAGAGCTTCTGTGCCACTGAGGCCATTTTGGTGCACACCTTTAGGCTTTTGTAATTTAGCAGGAAATTCAGTTTTCTTTTGCCTTCCCAAGTGATTCTGTAGGAATGGAGACCTTCAACCACCACACTCCTCCAGGCACAGACCCTTGAGAGGAGCTGCAGGAAGAACCAAGTGCTTATGGGCAAGGTTTGCTTTGCATCCCAGTGCACTCTTTGGGCACCAGAGGCTTTAAGGCACACCCTAAATGCAAGAAGTAAATGAGACACCCAGATATTCACCCTGAGCAGCCCATTCTGCATTGAGATCCTGTAGGACCTGAGCAGCACCAGTCCTACACCAGTCCCTAGTCCATGACAACACACAGCCACTTGATAAAACCAAGGTATAAAAAACCCCAAAATGACCTCATGCCTCTAGCTCAGCACAAGAGGCCACAAAAACTGGAGGGGAACAGACATCCCAGTATTATCCTCTGCCCAAGGAATAACAAGAAAAAGATGTGGCAAAATGAGATTGGAATTTTGCTGGCAGAGTCCCAGCACAGAGCTCTGAGGCACCAATTAAACAGCGGTGGTAGGAGAGGCAGGGACCACGGCAAGAGGTGTGATGGAAGGGGAGGGATGGAGGGAGGGAGGGATGGAGGGATGGATATCCCTGCCCTGGAACAAGTTACAGATCCATTAACAAAGCAGCAGAGGTGGGGGGATCCCCCGCTAGGCAGACCGAAAGCAAAGGACTCAGCTCTTCCTTTCAGCTTCCAAGGGTTTGACATACACCAGAGCACCACACTTTGGGAAACTGTGACCTCCTGAGCTTCATAAAGGGCTGGTGGATTTGCTGCCACATCTGCCCCATGCTGGCACTGCTTCCATGACCAGTGGGCAATGCAGGAAGGGAACAGTTTGGAACCCGGCTCACCAAGGATTCCCCTAATTCAGGGACGTAGGTCAAAAGGAGATATTTCTTTGAGTGGCATTTACTCCTCTCCTCTGTCACCACTTTAGGAGCCACAATTGAGACTGGGAAGCATTACACAGTTCCTGAGTGCACACTATGCTTGAACTGCTAGAAAATGTAAGAAACAGCAGTATCCCATTATTGCTTGGGATGGACTCTGCTCCCAGCATTTTCATCATCTTCCCAACTGGGTGGGCACACAAACTTTGTTCTGGCAGCTGCACTTCAAGATTCAGACATCAGAAATGCCAGAGTGGCAGATGACAGAAAAAAAAAGAAAAGCAGTTTCAGGCTGTTGTGTCATTAAGTGAATCCTGGAGTTATTTTACTGACTTGCTAAAATTTGTAAAACTGGGGAGAAACGGAGCCACATCGAGGAAAAAAATACCACTCTGAAGCTGCACAAGTGAGTTTGAGAAACATTTGGCACTTATTGAAAGAAAAACCAAAACTCAGCTGAGTGTAAGTAAAAATAAGGCTGGCAAACTGAGTACTGGTTTCTGATGGGCAAAAACCCTAGAGAAAGATAAACCAAATATCAAAGGCAAGACAGCACTCTCTCCACAAGTCTCTGGCTCAGCTGTGGTCTGCCTGCTCTCCCTGGGCCCCTCAATCAGTTCCTTCCCCACACCCAACAAACCCCTCAGCCTCCAAGTTTGCTCAATGTGTTCAATCAGCTTTTTCCACCCCTCCCCGATGTACACATGGAAACACAAATTAAACAGCAAAAGGCAGCTTCTGCTGCACCAAAGAATATAGTGAAAATTAAACTTGCTTTGCTATGTTTGAGCCATCTTACTCAACAAATTATCCAAGAGTCCCTGTCCTGCTGAAGATTTTGCATTTAAAGGGGGAGATTTGCCTGTGATTGGATTATAATGTAAGTGAAAATTCATGCGTATTAATGATAAAATCCTTTATTAGGGGTAAAGATAAATGTATAGTCATGGGGCATATTAGTAACTAACTTTCACAGAGAGATTATTTCTCCAAATAAAAAGGCAGAAATAATCCTTTCTAAACCTGCTTCATTTTTAATACTCGCTGCCAACAGCTAGATCTGCTTTCCTCCATTCCTGACACACCATAAAACCTTACAGCTTGTAATATCTCCTCTGTTTATGTGTCACATCACTTCCTCAACAAAAAAAACTCTAACTGTAAAACTGAAAATTGGAAAAACACCTGTGAAAAACTGGCGATCCGGGGAGGTTCCTGACATCTGGGAAAGACTGATGTTGTCCCCATCTCCAGGGAAGGGAGGGCATGGGGAGCACTGTGTGGGTCACTTGGCAGCCCATGCTCCTGACATCCATCTCCAAGCAGGGAAGGACCAGGAGGAAATTGCACCATTATCAGGGACATCCTCAGCAACTCTGAGCAGTCCTCTGCAAATCATGGCAGCTCACAACCTAAGGAACAGCTGAAACTCAGCACTAGAGGGGTCCTGATAAACCTGATGGACTCTCCCAGAAGCCTAGTGAGGCTGATAAGCCAAAGGCCAGTTTCAGCCTCGGGGGGCAGGCTAACACTGTGCAGTAGCCAGTGGAGCTGTGGCCCACAGAAGAGCCAGAGGGCTAGCAGAGGCATTGAGGTGTCTTTGGGGCTCCCTAAGCTAGCAGAGAGGGAGTAACCAGCTGCCCACACTTATTTTCCAACAAGAAGTGCCCCATCTCTGCATGCAGTGATGCTCCTTGAACCAGCCTGAGTCACCCACCCCGCTGCTAGGGCTTTCCTGCAGCAGAAACCTGAGCTGGGTGACCTCCAAAGGGCCACTTCTGTTGGCATCTCTGTCCTCCTGCAGCCCAAAAACAGGTAAAGGCTTTAAACAGCATCTCTGCAAACTACTTATCTTACTTACTCTAGGACTTAAGCTCTCTATCACAGCCAGGCAACAGAATGAATAAATTTGCCTTCTGTCAGGCAGTATCAAAGATATGAATAAAGCATTACAAGGCAATTTCAGCCACGCAGATCTTTGAACTGTGCTCTGCTTCACACCCCCAACCACAGCAGCAGAGTGAAAAATCCCTATTCAGCACGCTGGGATCTTCTTTGATGTTGACTAGAGAGGGAAGAGACCATGCTCAAACCCTATGGATTATTGGTCAGTGTATAAAAAAATCCTCATGAAAGATGAGCCCTGCCTGGACTCAGGCACGCTGGTGCAGCATAAACAGCAGTGAGATTTACAGCAAGGAGCCGCTGTGTCCTTTGACAATGCCCTGTCTAAGCAAAAAACAAGTGAGATCCTGTGGCTCCCTGCCAGCCCACTCCAGCTAAAGGCCATGCCACACCAGTCCTGTTATCACACTGATGAACAGCCTATATGAAAATAGGGAAAACTGTCCATCACTTATTTCCATCTCTGTCTGAAATTGTTTACTCATGCTAGCTTTTGCTCCCTGCATTCCTGGCATTTTTTTGGTTTTTCTTCCGCATCTCCTTTTTCTTTTAGCCAGCATTTCCAGAAATGGCTACTGACTCACAGTCCTTAGGATCATACACATTAGGGAGGCTGAAGATTTAGCTCACAATAAGATCAGCTCTTATTGTTTAGATCACAGTAAGATTAGCTCCAAGGTGGGATCCTAAAGTTGGTAGTTATCCCAAATCAAATGCTGCTTTTGAGCACACCACTTTGGCTCTTTCCTTCCATTTTTTAGAGCCTCATCCTGCAAGAAAGTTCACCTAAAGCACCTACTCAGTGTATCAGGAGGGCTGGCAGATGAGTCAGCCTCAGATTTAGACCAGGTTTTCTTTGAGGTCTCAGTCCTGTAAGCTCCCAAAGCACGTGAGCAATGCCCTTGACTTTTGGGAGCCACTCACATGTTTTAAGATGCACAAATGCCTCGGAGCTGGCAGGAGCCAGACGTGCACAGGCATAGAGCAAGCTTTTAAACACGGAGAAAACTGTCCAGTTAATAAATTACTTGTTAACTGATTCTCCAGTTTCAAACAGAACAGCTCCAGCAGGAACAACACAGAAGAAAACACACATTTGGAGTCCAGCCCTGCAGGACCCCCAGCTCCTTCCCTTCCCAGAGAATTCCAAGGCTGCATGAAGCTCCCAGCCCAGTGCATGAGCAGGCACTTCACATGCCAAACAGAATCATCCTTTCATTTTCCCAATTACCTCAGTAACCAAAAGCACACGTCTAGAGCTCTGCCATATTTCTGTCAGTAAGTAATGCTTCCTCTGCAGCAAATTCAGTTAGTTATTCTCCACAAAGGAATTGTTTTAAGGACATCCTGCTACATCTCTATGCTGTATTTGGGAGAGGAAAAGAACGTCTGACCTGGAATTGCACTCAGTGAAACATCTCTAGGCATCCAAGATAATATATTTTCTAATGGGAAGACACTGCATTTTAAATGTGACATTTTTAATGCTTTTAATTTAACCACATCAGCATCACCATGGAATGGACTTCCTCAGAATCATTTGTGTTATACACACATGCACGCAAGCTATCTATCTTTATATCTATATATGTTCAGAGTTTTCCTCATTTTTATACATTTAATGTTTATGTTCTCCAATTTTCTTTTTATTAAAGCTGAAATTCCCATAAATCACAGCAACTCTGGAGTTTGGGTTTCAGGAATGCAAACCATCACAGCATTGATTTTGAAAGGAAATAAAACTGGAATTAGGGGAATCTGCAGATACTCAGCGTCTGGATGTTAGACTGGATGCTTTGGCATGGCAGAGTCACAGCTTACACAATAATTCTGCCCAGTTAAAAAAAGAGCTCGTACACTGCATCTTGGAAATAAATTTAAGATACAAAAGCAGCTATTCTGCTTCATGGCTGCTTGAAGTTACAGAAACTTTTACCATTACAGCACCCAAACCTTTCCTTACACAGCGAGGAGCTTTTCTGACCATGAAATGACTGTGTCAGCACTGGCAGGATCAAAACCTGCCACTTTTGCCAGGTGACAGATCCCCCAGCACGCAGCAAAGCAACCCAACCATCTCTGGCAGTCAGTATTTCTCCCAATCTCTTGATTTTCATCAGCATTCCTCCTAAAATCCGACATTCCAGTGACCACTTCCCTCATCAGTAACAGCTCAGGGCAGATTCCCTTCCAAGGGAAATGCTCAGCCTTGGTTTTAACAGTTTGACAGGCTGCAAGGCTTTCCTGAAGGAAGGGAGTGGTGGGAAAAATGACCCTTCCAGCACCCATATCTAAAAATAAAACCATACACCAGTCATTGGGGTAAACAGCAACAAAATGCTATTGAAGTTAAAGCCATGAACTCCTCAAGCAGCTGCCTGCCTGCCAGAGCCCCATTCAAGAGCACAGTGCAGCATTATCCAGCCCTTTGCTGAGCCTCCCAGAGCAAGGGCAGCACCCAGCAGAGCCCCCAGAACCTGCCAATTTTCATCCTATCAGAGGCAACAGCCCTTTCTGTCCATTCCCTGTCCATCCCCACTCACCACCAAATTCTCAGCTAATGCCAGTTTTTTATCTGACCAGATAGATTTAACAGGCAAGACTCCAGAGTATCAATGATTAGCAGCATCATTCTTCTGTGTCCCTTGTCTCTCAAGGGAGCAGGTGAAATTTCAGTTTCATTTCTGATCCCACACCCCTCCCTGCAGCCCTGCTGTCTGTTTTGATAAAAGAGGAATGTGTCTATGCCTTTCAGTATAACCTGAGAATTTTCTTCCTAAACAATTCCCCAAAATTTTGGCTTGCCTTTGACCATTTACTTCTTATTTGGATAAAAATTGGGGACAAGTCCATTTGTACATGAAATTAGGATTTTGAAGAGAGGTACACTAAAGAAATCAAAAGCAACTCTTCCATGTGATAAGCACAGTTAATCCTTCACATTTGTCACCCACCACATAGAAAAGGAACAAGGCATCTATAGCACAGCAACACCTTTTTGTTAGCTGAAAAATAACCTAAACAAGGTTTCCTGCTACAGAACCACAATTCCTAAAGTTTTCTTTGCCAGAAAGGACAGAGGTTTTCTGGCTGTGCAGGTTTGGCTTTTTTTGTTCACTGTGACATCTCCCTGGGATGATATAAATGATGATGAAATGACTGCCAAATTCTTTGTCCCCACCACCTGAAGGAACAAGAACTTTGCTCCTCTCATTCTTTCAATTAAAAAGAAATGCCACTTAATGATAATATCTTGCTGGACTTCACAGTCTCCGTGCCTGATAATCGAGTACAAAAACATAATATTCAGCCTTAAACAGCCAACCTTCATTTGTGAAAAGCATTTCCAACAATAACTAGAGAATTCTGTTTTTAGAGCAAGCATTCTTGGCAATTATTTGCAGTAATTGTGTCTCAAGCTGGTGTGATTTCATAAACAGGGCAATCTCACACAGAGCTAGGAATAACACCTTTTTTTAATATTCCTCATGCAAACAAAGTGAAGAATTGCAAACAGTCTCTGAGGGGCAAACTAAGCAAAGATAGGGGAAAAATATTGGAGTGGTAAAATACCTACATTTAAGCAGAGAACCTTTTTTTGGAGTTATACAAAGGCTCCAGTTGCAAACCTTAAAGGTATGAAAGTTTCTTTGCTGGGGGGGGTGGCAGGGTCAAGGCTTCTGTAACAACAAAGTAATGGCACAGTTTTACAAACTTCTCAAAAAGAAGTACAGTAAATTTTCAGCCACAAAAACAGCACAGAAGACTTTGTCTATCACTGCTATACTTGCCTCACCCATGCATCTGAAGAGTGACACCACAGTGAGAGCCTGAGGCCATGCAGCAGCTCCATGCAAGTCTCCTGCATTCCCTCTCTTTGATCCTGTGCTTTGGTTTATCTGCTAAAGATAAGGGAGAGCACCCAGCAAGTTTCCTGTGCCATCTTTGGACAACTGAAACAGCTGGGGCATCTCACCCTGCCATCCCAGAGCCACTGGCAAGGCAGGATGCAGGAGCCAGAGGGCTGCTCTGGCTCCCTTGGAATGGGGCTGGCACCCAGGGGACTCCAGATCTGCTGTGGCACCGTGGCCATGGGAGCTGGCCTGGCCAACAGAGCATCCAAGGCAGGGAGAGGAACACAGGCTGCTCCCCCAGCCCAGCTCAGACAAATACAACCCACTCTGTAATGCAGCTAGACAACCTAATGAGCCTTCCTGCTCTGCTTCAACACTGATTTTCCATTCAGCTACTTCAGAAAGGAGGTGGCATTGCACACAAAGTCCTTTAGCTGCTTACCAAGTCCCCAGAGGAGCAGGTATTTTTCCATGCATCTTTAAAGCAATGTTAATTACATTATACACAGTTGCAAACATACACAGGGGACAATAGTGTACCTTTTAATTAAGCATTACTATTGCCTCCACTGTCTCTTACCCTCATTCTCATCAGCAAAGTCCCCTCACAGCTTGCCAAGCACATGAGCCTCTGGGTCTGAGCCCCTCCAGATGCCTGTCCCTCCCTCATAAAGAGCACCAACCTTCATGCTGCTGTTTTAAAAATGCTATTCTCTCAGACAAGGAAAAAAAAAACCACAACATGGCATCTCAAAAATGTTTCCTGCTTGCCTGAAAGGGGGACAGTCTTTCACCCAGTGCCCCTTATCTGCCAACACTCATGGACTCACAAGCCTTAGCAAAGCACACACCAAGCCCACAGCTGACACCCCTCTGCTCTGCCTACCAGTTCTCATTCAGCCCATGGTGCCTGTAAATCACAAGCATTTTTACTCATCTGGCACTAAACTGTAAGAACAACTTAAAAAGATGTTCAACACAGTCAGTAAATACTGTAAATCCCACAGTGAACGTGTGCAGGCACACACACATTAAACAAGATCATGAAAATTGATTTGCAAATGCATATACACAAAACAATTTTTTCAGGGATTGCTCCTGTAATTCCTTTATTGAACTGGAGAGTATCTCTTATCCATCATTGATTCTTTAAATTTATTAAATCAAATGCCTACAACAGATCTAAGAATGAGTTATGAAGCCAAAATGAGGTAAATTTTACTTAAAAAAAAAAAAATCAGAATACTTAACAGGCCAGTCCTTGCATGGGGGTCAAGCCACTCCTTAACTGTATTTCAGCTTCTCCCCTCCACATCCTGCTGTAACACACAGAGCTACAAGAACAGCCCCTGATGATTTAGCTCATCCACGCTGAGAAGCTTGAAAAATTGTTCTCCATGTCATTGATCTGAAACAGTTTTAGTCTGAACTCCAGACACAATGGGGTGGTGAGTCCAAGTTAACCATGCTATTAAAAAAAAATTTAATAAGTCTGCAAGAACAAAGAATGAAACTATCACAATCATGCTTGAGATGAGCAGAATAAGCATGATTTCAAGTAAAACACTGCACACCCTCTTTATTCAATGTGTGTTTATGCAACGAGTGTACAAGTTGTGTACAAGCCTGTCCCAGAGAGCTCTGGCCACAGCTACAGATAACAGGCTCCAGTGGCTGTGTAGTGCTCCACAAATTCAACTCTGTTTCTCACCCAGGTCCAAGGGACCCATGTGATTTAAAAAAAAAAACAAAAAAACAAACTTCTCCTAAGCCATCCCACCCCTCACATGGGTGGAGGTGTGCACACACAGCGGATAATTGAATTTAGGGCAAGCACGCCCAAACTGAACATGTTTCTGCTCAGCAGAGAGGTTCTCAGACTGGCATTGTCACAGCTGGGGGCAGTATCTGGAAAACATGCAGGGCACATTATTGTTCAGTGTCCAGTGGAAATGGTAAAACCAACCAACACCAGCAGATATCCATTTACACTTTTACGTTTCAAGAGAGAACGCCGGCTCGTTTATCCTCCTCCTAATGAAAAGGGAATCAGGCTCACACTAACTGGGGTAAGCAACAAAGCCTCAGGTAGTGCATGGAACATAGAGCAAGGGCTGTGGGATGTAACTGGCAGCAGGAATGGGAACTGGTGCTCCAGCCTTGCTCCTCGCCTGCAATATGCATGTGTGGTTTGGGGGCAGCAGAGCCTGTTACTGCAAGACAAATTCAGAGCTAAAAGGATATGGCAGCCCTCCACACTGTAGTCTGATTGCATTAGACTGAGCACAGCACAAGAAATAAATATTTAGACAGGGTAGATGGCACCCTGAACACATCCAAGTGTCAGCTGTGATCTCCGAGGAGTGAAAAGCACCCTGCTCTTCTCCCTGTGCTCACGTGAGGCTCAGCACCTCTCACTGCCTCACCCAGATGGTGTGCAGGCAGAGCCCCTCTGCTCCTTCCCAGACAGCTAAAAACCACAGCCAAGCTGCCACGTTACTGCTGTCTTCCTGTGCTGGCTCATCCATCACTGCCAGGGCATCAGCCGCTCCACACACTCCTTGCTGCCGCTGCTGTTTACAGTGGGAAGGGAAAATCTCCAAGCCCTGCATTACAATTGAGCTTCAGTTGCACAGGAGGCAATTAAGAAATTTGGGAGCTTGCAACTTCCCAGGAGGTACTGGACTTAATTAAACTTAAAGCAGTTCATTTGAAGAGGGTGGTGTGACCCTCTTTCTGCCAGACTTGGGGCCCATGGAAACCCCTCGCTGGTAGCTGTGTTAGCTCTGAGTATTAGGATAAATGTTTTCATATGCAAATCGAGCAGCATTCCTCGGTGCCCTGCCTACAGAGCGGCTTTATTGCTTCTCCCACACACTTGTGCCCAGCAAACAACAAAAGGCAACCTGTGTTTATAGGGCACTGGCCTGACATTCAAGAAATCTGTGCTCAAAATACTCAGCTGTGCCAAATGTCAGCAATGTGATGTGGGAGGTCAAACACTGCTCTGTCTCACAGTTCCCCCATCAGGAAAAATGGAAACAATTTGTACTGCTTTTGCACTTAAACCCATGAAGTTTTCAGAACGGGGATGGGCTCAAATTACAGAGCAGCAGAGCCAGAAAACCAGGCAGGTACCCTCTGCACATTGTCAGTGCCATCTCACACAAGCAGAAGAGAAGACACAAAACACTGGGCCAGGTGCTGCATCCTCTCCATCCTGCTTCTTGGGCTGTCACAAAACCAACTCACACTGGGTACGTCTGGTCAGTGCCACGTGCAGTGCCAGCCTGTCTGGGCTTGGCAGCCACCAGCTGCTCCCTGGCACCTTGGACGTGGCACAGAGGCTTTGCTGAAGGGGATGTGGGCAGTGGAGGTCCCCTCTGGTGGCACAGAGGCTTTGCCCAGGGGATGTGGGCAGTGGAGGTCCCCTCTGGTAGCACAGAGGCTTTGCCCAGGGGATGTGGGCAGTGGAGGTCCCCTCTGGTAGACAGAGGTTTTGCTGAAGGGGGATGTGGGCAGTGGAGGTCCCCTCTGGTAGCACAGAGGCTTTGCCCAGGGGATGTGGGCAGTGGAAGCGCATCCCTTGCTGAAGTGTTTGATCCAATTATAGCAGAGGAATCAAAGTTAGGCTGCCAATTCTGCCAGCAGAGCTTCTGCTGGATTCAGACTAATTGCCCACCATTAGCTGTAATTGGTACATATTCTCCACCAAGAACCTCCACTTGTTTTAGGAGAAACAACCATAGCTTCAAAGAGTGAAGCACCACCAAGCACATTCCCCACAGCAACATTTGTTAGGGCAAGTACAGTGTCCCCACAGATGCTACATCAGAGCCAGCCACGTTCCTGCTCCACTCACCCCGTGCAGGGCTTCATCACCCACAGCAGAAAATGTAGCAGCAAGCTGTTCCTCCCAAAAATATCAGCTGTGGTGGGGAACCAAACAGGTGAACAGCTGCACACCTTGTCCAGGGATGCAGGTGAAGCCCAGAATGCTCATGGCAGTTGACTGCCCAGAAAAGCACCAGAGAACAGTGCTGCAGTGACCAGACCTTGTGCTACAAGATGTATTAAGAAGATGCCATAAAAAAAAATCCCAAGCTGTAAATGACACTAACAAGGCACGTGGACAGGGATTTTCATCCTGCCTGTCTGAACATGACACAGCCTGAAATGAAAGCTGACAGCACAAAGGGAGGAAAAATTATCACAGTGATACAACCTGAGGTTGTAGCTGCCCAGATCCTGTTCTGACATCTGAAAAAGCACTGGCCCACAACAGTGAACCAAGACAAGTTAATTGCTGTTTCATGATAATTACTGTTGGTTGGCTGTTCTTCCTTCAACACACAGTAGCCCATCTGAGCTGTCTAAGGTTCTGTTTGCAGTCTCCTGGGGTCTCCAGCACCATCCCATTGTATCTTAGCTAGAACAGGGTCATCCCAAACAACATGGCAAAACAACAGGATCAGGCAGTGCTGAAAACAGGAATGAAGCACCCAGAATCCATAATCATTTCTTCTGTGCTGCTTTTGAATGTCGCTGAACATTCCTGGCAACTGTTCAAGCATTCTCACTGCTCAGCCACTGCTAAGCAAGAGACCAAGGCTCTGTGGTGGAAAGCAGAAATAACTGCCCGAAAAGGGGACAGTAAAGTTTAAGTGCATCGAAGAAAAAAAAAAAAAAAAGAAACAAAACCAAAACACACCAACAAGATTTGTAAAGGTGAAGGAAAACTGTAAACAGAAGCACAATTTTCTCCTAAGTTAACAGTGTGGCTTCTTGCCTGTGAGGCCTTGAGAAGGCTGACCTAGAACAGAGGCTAGACAGAGCTAAAGAATAAAGCAAGGATTTATTAAAAGGCCTCAGTGGATCCACCTTGGGCAGTACAAGAACCCAGCCAGGGCTACACCCAAGATGAACCAAAATGGTCACAAAATGGACAGTAATGGGATCTGTCACTTTTATCAGTTTTGGCCCATTTGCATATTGGAGTTAATTGTCCCATTTAGATGATGAAGTCCCATCCTTCTTGTTTTTCTCTCTTCATTCTGCTGTTGTTAATACTCTTGGGCCTGAGATTTGGATCATTTGTCCTTGTTCCCCAGCTAGAGAAGGAATTGTTTTGTCTCCCTACTCTGTGAAGAGAGCTTACCATCCCCTAATATGAAGCTCAGACCCACACACTGAAGCAGCACAGAACCTGAAAAATGTAAAAGCGAAAACCTGAGGCATCACCTGGTAGAGTGCCCTGTGAAAAACCCACCAGTTCACTTCCCTTCCCAGCAGCAGCAGCAAGACATAGCCAGCAAAAAATTTGCCTGTGTTATGGGTAAATCAATGCATTTTGTCCTGTCTGTTCAAAATTCCTTCTGCAAGTCTTTGGAGAAAAGCAGCAAGGCTCCATGGATGCACAACTAAAGCACAGTGCATTGGCAGCACCAGTGGACATCCCAGTGATGAGGAGTCTCCAGACAGTCATTCCTTGTGAAGGATGCACCTTCTGTGTGCATTACACAGGGCAGTAAACTAAATTCCCACTGGGGAAACAGCAAAGCTGCCTCTTCTTTGCCAGTAAATTGCAACTAATTGCTCAAGTAGCCAGGAATTGAGGCAGACTCTACACATCCGTTTTATGTGCCTTAAATCCACAGGAACGCGTGGGAGGTTGTGTGTAAACCTGCAACACGGCAGTAGAGGAAACAAAGAAAAATGGCTAATTTATTCTAATAAATTCATTCAAGCCAAGCAGGTAGCTGCCAATTGCTCTGTTTAAAAAGCTCCTATTAACAGTGGCAGTTTCTCATGTGAAGTGTTTTGATTGTGACTATGCACACTGTCGCCTGAATTACTGCAAGGATGAAACTATTGATTTTGCCGGCGTCTGCGTGCAAGGAAGAAAAAAACCTTAGGTGTTCTTTCTTTCAGTCTGTCCCTACTCACCCAAGCACTACACAAGTGTTTCAGAGCACTGAAGTCCTCTTCAGTCTTGATTAAACCTTTTATTCAGTGAAGTCCCCAAGAATTTTGGTGACAATGTTTTTCCTGCATCGCGTTCTGCCTTCAAAGGGTTGCACAAGGCAAAGTCTGAGAAACCCTCCAGTGGCCTGACAAGTCCCAGCATGCAGCAGGATGCCACTTTACAGCAGACAGGGCTCAATCCTGCATTTTCAAACGCTTTAACCCAGGTGGGGTGTTTTCATGCTATTGTTTTTGCTTACTGACTGAGGCTGGAACAAGCACAAATCACAAAGCAAGGTGCCTGACAAGGCCACATCTTCCATTTCGGTCTCAAAGCAGTTCGTAGAAAGCAAATTGGACAAAACGACAGTGGGAAATCTGAAACTCATCCCCCAGGTACATCACAGATGCAGGAAACATTCAAGGACGAATTTCTGACAAAGCAGCACAGTCCTGCCTCCTGTTTGGATGGAGATTTCAACAGTTGTCTGCAGAACTGCTGCAGGGCTGCTGGAGCAGGAGATTTCCAAGCTACCAAGCCAGAGGGAAGCCTGAGTGAATACCTGAGCAAAAGACACAGATTTATTTCTTGCCTAAGGCCCACTTGAGCCTTCCAGCTGCCTTTTTTGTCCAGCTCTTTGCCTCCTCTGAAGCACTGGAGGCAGTGTCTGTCCCCATGGGGCTACAAGCACATTAAAGAGCAAGAGACAAATTGCTAACTAGTGTTAATCCTCCTCACCTGCTTACAATTAGCAGAGTTTGCTTTAGAGAGATAAAAGGAATTGCTTTAAGCACAGCTCTGACTGAGATCTGGTGCCTCGGACTTGATCTTGATGATCAAAATCCCTAAAATTTAAGGACAGACTAGGGACAGAGAAATGCAAAACCTGGTCAGGGGCTCATTTACAAGGATGCTTACTTTAAATCACCACTGGCCTCAATTAGCCCACAGGCAGAGGAAGTGTCTTCAGAGAACACATTCTTTTATCCCTGCCTCCAAAGGAGCATGATTAAAAGAGTTCAGGGTATCTTTGCCACAGTGGGAGCATCAAGTCAAATGTGAAATAAGCAGAGAAGGCAAGCAGATCACTTATTTCCCCCGAGAGAAAATGATGCATGCTGACAGGCTGATAAAACCACTAAAACCTGATCCTGCTCATCACATGGCAGGGTCAAAGAAATCCCATGCAAATCTCTGCAGCCCTTCCCACAGGCTGCACAACAGGCAAAGCAAGGCCAGGTGAGCACTGAAAGGAGAAATTAACTATCCAACAGCACACTGAATGCTGTAACACTCTGGAAATCTCTGAAACACATCTCCCTCNCCGCCCTGGCCAGCACCGGCCTGGGAAGAGCCCCCATAAAGGGAGGCTCGCTCGTATCTCCCCACCCAAGTCTTTAGAGCCTGAAATCCATGCACAAGAAGTAAGCTTTAAACCCCACAGAAGAATTCAAAGAGTGGATGAAAACGCCACACACGAGGTCAGTGTGCAGCGCTGAAGAAAGACAGGATCCTCAGAGGGAGATGTTTCACTGGTGGCACTGAACTTTGCCATGGCGCCGATGACCACGGGAGCACTCTGGCACAGGTCTGCTCTGCCCGCCTGGATGGAGACACAGCCTGTCCTCCGTGGTAACATCTCTACAGCAACTGCATTTCTGCTCGGCTCAGGGGTTGACATTTACAAAGAGGCCCAGAGGGAGGCTGCCCACCTCAGCCAGCCTGCCCAGGCACAGGGGCTGGGTCTCTGTTTGCACCTTTTCCTCTGGCTGAGACACAGCTGCTGGGTCATGGCTGGCCCACAGGCCCCACACTGCAGCTCTGAGGTTCTGACCCACGAACACCTGAGGTGTCTGTGCCAGAACCCAAGGCAGCAGTGCCTGGCTGGGGCTGGGAGAGGAGGAACACTGCTGTAGGGCCTCCCTGCCTGGGAGGTGACAACACAGTGCACTTCCAGAGCTCAGTTTTGCCACTCAGCAAGTGGAGGTGATAATTGTTGGCATTCCCCTTCATCTAACCCTCACTGTACACAGTTTGTTCCCGTTCTGTTGCTCTCCAGGTCATCCTTTTCACTGCTTTCACAGGGTCAGCAGTGGAGTGCATTGGGCCTGGCTGAGCTCGAGTTCATTTTTCCCACAGCAGCCCTCAGTGCTGTGCTTTGGTAGCTGGAAAGGTTTTGGCACAGCGCAGGGATGGAACACACAGACTTGTCACATGCCTTGGGGACAATGACCCCCTGAACCACCCATGCAGGGTGGCCAGGGCATGGCAAAGCAGTCCATGGGACGCTGGCACCCTCCACACAAAGCGTCCTCTCCCCTCAGCACAGCTGTGGGGCACTGGTGTGAGTACCTGCAGGGCATCCAGGATCCAAAACCCCCACCCAGGCATCAGGTGCCCAAATACTGCAGACAGAATTTGCCCCCAGGATCAGTCACATTGCCTGGACTCTGTACCTCTGGTTTTTGGTTCAACTCCCAGCTAATCCACGATGTGTTTGAGATGGAGATCATCTCCTCCTGCACAAGGATCCCACACATCTCAGGGCACGTCACTGCTATTTTTAAAGCAGATGATAAATTGTATTTTGAACTCTGTGCATTTATCTTACCATAACATCAAAGCCACCCTTGACTTGTGAAGCTGCCAAATGTGTGAATTCTACAGACAGGCACCACCCATCATGAGGAATGAAGAAGAAGCCGATCTGTGAAAATTCAGGTTCCAGCTCTGCAAGGAGCAGCAGGTAGGAAAAAACTCCTCTCAATGGAAGTCATAGCTCTCTTGTAATCTGTAACACACTCTCGATTTTCAAGGAACCAAACTGGCTGGGAAGGCTGAAAGCCAAGGCCTGCAGCTCAGTTGGAAGGGCTGAAGTACTCGCATGAGAAAGCCCATATGCACCCCAGGGCTGCTCGGGCTGCTCCAATTTTTCACAGCCAGACTGCTGGGCAAAGTGGACACTGTCACTTTGTGCACAAGCTGCCAGGGCAGGCTGTGTGCTTGGCCAGCTCCTCAGCACAAGCAAAATGGCACTGCCCAGACAAGAATCAACAAAGAACAATTGAAAATGAGTTCTTCTCTTGAAGAGAGAAGGTTCTCTCAGAGCACCCCAGCAGCCCTGCCCACCCCATCCCCAGTGCACCTGCATGGAGTGCTGCTGCCTCTTCCCCTCAGCTGGCCTTGCCAGGAGGAATGAGCAGGAGCATCCTCCTTTTGGGCAGCTGCAAAGCTGCAGGGGAGGACAAGAAGAAACCTCCCCTGAGCTCTTTATAAGCAGGTCTCATCAAATCCTTTCCCGCTTTACCTAACCTGCCTAAAAACCCTTTGTAATGCACACACCCAGTGCTCTGTGGCAACATGGCACAGAACTAATAAAAACAACAAAACAAAAAAAAGCCTCATTTCAATTAAATTTTTATGACTTCTTGAAAACCATCTGTGTAATTTTGCAGCATTTCCTTTTAATCCCACTGACAGAATTATGATCATCTGCCTGAACCACTGCATTTGTTGTGACTATCACAAGACCTCATTTGGTGGACGTCACGGCCCATTACCTGTTTTTAATAGGGAGTCACTGTCTCTCCAGGCTGTGTGTGCTGCACTGCAACTCCAGCCCCACATCTCCAAGCAGCACAGAACAAGGAGGCTTTGCTTGGACACCTTGGTACAGGTGTTTTGGAGTCCTGTCCCCTCGTTGCTTCATTCCAAGGAAAACTGGAATGAAAATGTCATTCCAGGAACACCTAAAGGGCATTTTCAGCATTTTGCACCTGCTCTTGACAAAAGCACAGCAGCACATGTGAGTACACTTGGAGCCCTCTGAGCCTCACCAACATCCCATGGGCCTCAGGGAGGGTTGCAAGCTGGTGGCCACCAGCAGGGCAGCCCCCAGCCCCTTCCCAGGTGTGCCACCACAAGTCTTGGTGTCCCCTGCTGTGCTACTCCTGGGGGGGCAGGACACCCCCTTCTCCCTGCTCTGCTTTAATTTCTGTTTGCAGAGCACTCTGGTGCTCCAAGGCTGTATTTGCACAGCCCTAGCACCCTGTGTCCCTGCAGTGCAAGTAATCTCATACAAGTTGGAGAACTGGGCTGCCTCCTCTTCCCTCAGCTTTCCTCCTCAAAAGGCTTCACCTCCTGATTTAGCAGAGCCATCTAGAAGGGGCTGCTTTTCATTTTCAGTCTTCTGGTGGGTTTTTAGTCTTTGCAAGAGACTAAGAGCAAGACAATAGTTTTGAAAGAGTCTTAGTGGGGCAATTGCACAGCGCTAGCCCATCAGGGGGCATTTTGAGCATAGTTAAAGAACAGGGATGGCAGAACCAGCACAGCTCAAAATCCAGCCTGCAGCTGACAGAAAGAGTTAAAGACTGACGAGGCCCTTCAGCAGGTTGTGCCTGTCCCCAAGGCTCCCTGACACCCTCCTCTCACAGCAGGTCTCTCTCAATCTGCCTGTCAGAGTAAATATTGGAATGATTCTTTCAAGTGTCTCTCTCCCCCACTGTCATACCGACATGAAGGGCTTACTCACCAACAATTAGGTGGTAGTTGTGCTGCACTGTGTAAATATTTGAAATGGAGATTTCTTGGGAAAGTGAGAGGTTGGGGTTATTTTCTTTCTACGAATCCAAATGCTGTCAGAATGGTATGTGATAAAAAAAAGTGATAAAAAATTCATAACACCCCCTCCAGGCTAGAACAGTGGCTGCTTATTGTATTTACTAAGCCACTGCCTGGGAGCCTAAAGCCTGATTTCACACCAATCCACTCATTAAACATCTAGATCAACATTGTACAGATTAGGGTGAAATGTAAACAGCAACAGATCTGCTGCAGGATCACGGCACAAAGGAAACAAGCCCCATATGGTTTTTTTCCTGAAAAATCATCCTTGCAGCAGCACCAATGAGCACCTTGCTCCTCCTTACTGTGTTCTCCCTCACCTGCTCCACTCCCCCAGGTTTTGCTGAGGGATCAACAAGCCAGACCAAAGCACTGGAACACTGGTGACATGATTTTTCATGAATCCACAATCTCATTTATTCCATGGGGCTCTCCTGGGAAAAACCACACCATTCTGTTGACTGGTTTTTAAGCAGTTTCCCTTGCTAAAGAGGAAGGACTGCTCACTGAAAGATGAGCTCTGTGTGGCCTCCCCTGTGTATGTTTTCTCCATCTTAATGAGCTTACACAGGAAAGGTTACAGCTAATATCAGAGATACCAATTGCTCAAAATCATGATCTGATAGGGAGAGATTATCACTCTGAAATGGCTCATTTAAAAGGAGGCAGCTAATAGCTACACTTAAACCCTGGAAAATCTTTCAGAATATATAGCATCCCTACACTTACAATGTGCTATTTGAGTGGGGTTTAAAAAAAAAAAAAAAAAAAAAAAAAAAAAAAAAAACACCAAAAAACCCCCTCAGCTTGCAGCTACTCAGTTTGAGTTTCAAAGGACATTCATGGTTCTGTGCTTTTAAAGCAAAATTTTCTTTTTTTTCCTCCTCCATGTTACTGCCTGGAAGACTACAAAAAGTGTAAGAAAAACCACTTTGGCCAAAGGGTTTACAGCCTTCTATACCCAAGGATCTCCAGGATGTCTTTTGCATGTCTTTGCTCATGCAAGAGAAGAATGTAAACTGTTATTTCCATTGCAGGAATAGCTGCACACTCAATGGAAGATTGTGGCTCTTCTGTGTCAAGAACACACAAATAAAGTCCAACCTTGGAGAGTCTAAAGTCTAACTATGGGACTAACTGGTTGTAAGCAAGACCTTGATAGGAAGGGATCAGTCCTCTGAACAAAAATCTGCCCCATCAGGCATCAGGACCAACACCTGCAACACAGCCCAGGTGAGATAACACAACAGGAGTCTCGTGCCATAAAAATAAACAGATCAATGAATGCCTCAAAGAGTGTAATAATAATTAAAACAATACATTTATTATCATTAGAGTGAAATAATAATACCTGGAATGATCATCCAGGTTTCCTGGAAACCCATGTCAGAGCCAGTGCTGGGAGAAGCATTTCCCAGAGCCACATGGCAGCTCCAATCCAAGAGCCCTCCCAAGGAGAGGAGCCACCTCTGAGGGAACGAACCCCCCGGCTGGTGGCCATGGCCAGCTCTCTGCAAAGCCCTGTCCTGGTAGCCCCTGTCCTCCTGCAAGCTCCTGCTGCAGCTTGGGAAGGACAAAAGGAGAGCAGGTGCCAGGAGTAAACAAGGGGTTTGTTCCAGCCCTCCCTGCCACTCTCTCCCACAACAAAATTTCCCTGAAAACCAGGAGCAGCAGCTGTCCTCTGGAGAGGCTCGGCAGCAATCTGTCTCATTTCACAAAAAAAGCTCAAGCCTTTTGAGTCACAGCACTTTCTGGGAGCACAGGCCAACACATTTTATACAGAGAAGTCCTCCTTTTTCAGACTTGGCTTTCTGAAATGCTGTAGGAAAAAAAAAAGACAAAAGGCAAAAAAGCACAGTGTCCACCACTGCTTTAAACTACAAAACTGAGGCTGTAATGGAGCGAGGACTCCATTTCCTTCAGGCATCTCAGGCACTGCTCACACAACAGCTGAGCTTTTGTGAAGAACAGACCTGTCCTGGCCATGTTCCACAGGCTAGCAGTGGACAGGTATTGTCTGAAAGAGCAGAAGGAGGACAAGATGCAAATCCTCCAAAGACATCAGCTACTTGCTGATGCAATTAAAATGCAGGCCCTCCATGCACTGCCAGAGGTAAAAACCCCATTTCTCTGAGAGTTCAGCCTCCAGGATCCTCCTCCTTCCCTAATGGTATTCATTTCTACATGTGTGCTTGTCTGAAGAAGTGTGAAACAGAACTCATTATGAAGATAAATGAGCTGAAGCACAAGCCTCCACAAGTGACAAAAGCAATGGTCACACAGTGCTGCACAGACCCAGAGCACAAACCCAGGTTCATCTGCCACCTAGGATGATTTGGTGCCAAAACCCCAAGTCATTACAGCTCTGGTGCAGAAGAACAGTGGACATGGACTCCTGCAAGCTGGCTGAGCAGAAGCAGCAGTGTGACTGCTCCTATGAACCCCTACCCTGCCATTGCAGGGGGATAAAAGCAGACACCCTTGTGCTGAGGCTGAGAGCCACCATGCTCACATTTAGCCAGCCCAGCCCCAGGCTGGATAATTCAGTACAATCACGAGCTGCTCCTACTCCTTGCTGTGCAGCTCCAAGAAATGCAGCACTGCCTGGCTTTTAAACATGCCACCTCTTAAAACCCAAGCTACTCATGTTTTCAGGAGAGCAGGGGTACTACTGATTAGGCAGTCCAGAACTTCTGTAGACACTGCTGGGGTTTACTTCTGTTTGTCCAAAGACAGAGAAAAAATAAATACAGTGACACCACCAGAAGGAAAGATGGCAAGTTCTCCCAACTCCAAAGTGAGGGAAGCATCAGGTGGAGTAAAACATAAAGCTTTTTCAAAGCCTATGCAAATGTGCTGAGGCCTCCCCCAGTGTATTTTGGCAGGGTGGAGAGGAAGGGGGCTTGTACCTTGTGCCAAGGCTTGGAAATCAGGCTCCCTCCTCCTGACTTTTTCCAGCAGCCTCCTCCCAGGGACAGGGCTGTGAGGCAAGAGGCTCCCAGAGAGCTTTCATGCACAGAGAAAACAAAAAAACCAGCACCCACAGGCGGAGAACAGAGAGAAGAGTTGGGATTTACACAAAATCCAGTGAAACACGGGCTCAGGTGAAAACAGCTCAGATGTGACAAGTGACACCTCCTCAATCCTGTGTCCAAGCACAGAAAAGGACACACCTTGACTTTGAGGGAGTCACCCTTGCCCTGCACCCCAGGAAGATGTGGTGGCCCACCCTGGGATGGCGGGGGGCTATTTTTCCCTGTGTTTAACTGGAGCATCCAGAGAGCAGAGCCTCCCTCACAGGGCAGGGTTGCCCATCCTGACTGATTCTGGCCAAGGTTTGCATATAAAAAACCAGCACAAGCTCTGAGTGAGACATTCTAAGCCCTGATCTGCAGATACCAGTTCAACTGGCTGCCTCTGGGTGTGGTGGATGCAGGAGGTAAGTGCATGCTTCCATGCATTTTGGGCTAATGTACTGGGAGAAAGAATGGGAGTTTGGGCTCAACACCAGCTTCTGGGGACTATCCAAGGGGATCCAAGGCTGATCCCTGCCTGCAGTGGGACACTGGGCTGGATAGACTTAGCACTAAAAATGATCTGTAGAAAGCAGTCCCTAAATCATGAAGAAAAATATAATTATAGACAAGACCCAGCCATTCTATTGTTTTATTTTGGGGTTCTTTTTTTTTTTTTTTTTCTCTGTGTATGCCCTTCTTTGGCATGAATGCAATGACATTCACATGTTCAAGTCCGGAAGGAATTAGGTAAACACAAATCTTTTGGTTCACTGGCTATTGTAGAGACTTGATGCACTGATTATCACTGCTGGAACTCCATGCATTTCCCTGCCAGGTCTAGTTATTAAAGAAATTTTACACATTTGATGAAGGATTCCCCCCACCTTCCAGAAAAGATGAAATCCTCTTTGCAGCTCATGTCATTTACATGTCTAATCTCTTCAGTTCTGCCCATCAGCTCTGCCTAGCATGCCCTTTAGAGCTGAAACCCCTGATCAGAAAAGCCAGATGAAATACATTATTTATGATTTAGAAAAATCAGATTTCAAACCTGTGGCTTTCCTTGAGACACTTTTTCCTTGCTTGTTTGGATACACAGCTTCAGTTCATAATGTGCTGCTTGCCATTTATGCTTTTGTTGTGAGGTGAAAGAAAAAAGGCAGTAAGAAAAAGTGTTCAGCCCTACTGCCTCATATGTGATTGAAACATTGGCTAGAACAGTGCTGGGATCTGTTTTGTTGGTTTGTTTGGAATTGTTTATAAATAATACCATTGAAGAGAAGCCATGACATATGTTTTGTTACTTTATTTTTCTTCATCCATTGTGAAGAGTGCTCACTGTGGCAAAGTGATAAGCAAAACCACCATCAAAACCAGCTCCCATGTACCTGATCAAATCTTCCTGGTAACTCTCAGGAGATGCCTCCAGGCCAGGCTTGATGAAGGGTTAAGAAAGTTTATTTTGGATACTTGATGGATGAATAGGAGTGTATGTGTGGAAATGTGTATAGACAGCACATGTGAATAAATGAGGAAACAGCCCTCATCCCATGTTCTCCATCACAGACCCTGGGTAAGCAGCCTGAGTGTCACTAGGATGTTTGTGTCCCTCTTCCAGCAGACACATGCATCCACTCATGTCCAACCAACAGCATTAGATGCCTAGCTGAACCAGAGCCTGCCCAGGGAAAACGTTTTTCAGGAGAAAAGACCATATAGCTGAATACTGCCTCACAGAGCACCTGAAAAAAGGCAAACTTCAAGGCACATGCTCAGTGCAGGTCCTCAGGTGTTTCCCAAATGGAAACCACCACCCTAAAACTCTATTAATAAGGTTTGTGGAGGTATTTGTTCTATTACATACCTTCTGTCCGTTCAATTAATACAATAATAAAAAAAAAGCCCCCTGTCAATTGTTGAATCATCAGCCCTGGTTCAGACTGTTCAGTGAGCATTGTGGGACCAACCCTAATAATCTAATAACCAACCCTAATAATCTAGTAACTAGCACACCTCACATGTCTTTTGTCCTGCAGGGCTGCCCCCAGGAAGGCAATACATCAATGTGGGGAGCAGGGGGCCAGGACAGCACTCTGTAGCACCTCCTGAACCCTCACAATTACCCCAAAGCTCTCTAATGCTCTACATCTGAATCCTCCTTTGCTTCAACAGCACAAAGCTCCTCATCCTGTCCCAAACGTGCATGGTGGCACCAGTTTGGAGCACACAAATATTCCAGACCACAAGTTTGCAGGCAGATACGTCATCATTTCCCAGAAAAGCACCAAGTTTCTCTGGAAGGTAACTGCAAAAGTGGGGTCTCTAGGAAAAGTACTGTCTCCCAGAAATACAGCAAAAAGTGCTGGCTCCCTTCTGACTGTTGCCAGCTTGAACCAGTGAGTCATCTGTTCTGGTCCTGTCCTGGGGAAAGCTGCAACAACAACAACAACGATCTCCATTTTTACACAGTGTTCCAAATATGACAACAGCAAGGATCACTGGAGTTCTTAATAAAAATTTAAATATTGTTTGTTTTCAAGAAGTGTGACTCAGCCAAATACCTCTAAAGTTATTGAAACTGGGTAGCTACAGGGCTCATATGCCATGTCCAACCACACACAACTGAAAATTAGCTTGCTCAATGGATAATTTTCTTCAACCATCAGACCAAGTTCAATAAATTACAGAACCGTAACAAAAAGATCAATAGGTCTGTTGAGGTAAGGGAGTGAGAGGGGATGACTTCTCCCAACATTTTCAATATTCAGACAAATTAGCACTGTGTGCTTCAGCAGGACTGGCTCTGTACCCAAGAAGCAGAGTGTGGCCCATTGATTTTCAAACTCCTGGCCCAGCATGAGAGAGGCCACGTTCACTGCTGGATGCTGCCACTCTCTGCACAGTGCAAAGCCTTATGAATGCAACAAGCAAAAAAAAATTAAAAAAAAAATCATGTACTGGTACAATTAAACCAATTACAGCATTAGTGCAGCAGTATCATGACTTATTCTGGAAGGCTCGCAAAGGGCTAAATGTAAAGAACATCTCTGCTAGGAAATTAATATCCAAAGAGGTATTAAAGCAGACATTAGCTATACACAGCAACTCCCCCTGTGCTTATCAGCACCATTCATCACGAGGCAGAGATGAGAAGTTCCCTGCAAACAAAGCAGAGCAAGCTGGTGCTGCTTATGATGTGATTTGTTTTGACACGAGCGCGTTGTCGAACATTTGCCGTTGTGCTTTTGCACGACGCGGCGTTTAGCGCTCCCCCACCCTCCCTCCCTGACATTACACTGCTGCTCCACCACCAGCCTGCACTCAGAGCAAAATGTTTAATTTGCAGGCACGTACGATTCCCTTTTTGATTATCTATCTCCCCACACAATAAAATCCAGCTGATGCAGAACTCTGCGAGTGCTGCCAAGTCAAACTGCAGGCAAAGGTTCATTTAGCGGCATGGAAACACCTCTGAAATTCTCATTTATTGGATTCTGCTGCCAATCACATTAATTCCAACACAAATGTCAAAATAAGACTAATAAAAAGTTGCCTGATTGAAGGAGTGAGAAACAACGATGACTTCCTATTTATAGTTTAAAACAAAAGGTTCATTTAAATGAAGCAATTCCCTTCCTCTTCTGCACCTGCAGGCAAACACAAACTCTCTAAAATGAGAGGCAAATATTTAACTGAGATAAAGTCGGCAAGAACTCAGTACCAAGAACTTTCCTTCAGCATGTAATGAAACCAACCTCTGTCTCCCCAGGCAGGTATTTGATATATTCACCTTTTACATCTCCACACCCCAAGTCCACTATAGCAAAACTTTAGGCATTTAATCCTGGAATGGTTTGGGTTGGAAGGGATCTTAGGGATCTTCCACTTCCAGGTTGCACCTGGCCTTGAACACTTCCAGGGATGGGAAGGCCACAATCTCCCTGGGAAACCTGTTCCAAGGCCTCACCAAGCCACAGTAAAGAATTTTTTCCTAATATCTGATTTAAAGCTGCCCTCCATCAGCTTAAGGCCATTTCCCCTTGTAGTCTTATCACTACGTGCCCTCATGAGAAGTCCCTCTTGTGACAAGATCTCTGTCAAGCTTTACTTTTGACACATATTTGGCCAATGAAGCAAAAGCCTGAGACTTTGCCAAACTGATAGCAACTGGACTCATTAAGCTTAGTGAAATAGGCACTCACTAAAATGTCAGAGAAAGAAAATTGCAAGGGGATGGGTCTCCTTTACTAAAAATTTACCTATTTCAGCATGTTCCAGACAACATTTTACTCATACCATCATTTTATCCTGTACAAGTTTTCATTATTTTTAACATATATTGAGTACTGTCTTTGTGACCTGGAAAATGCAAGAAATTCTATTCCTGAGCAGAGACTGCTTGCCTCTGTGGCACTAAAATCTGCAAGAGACAGCCCATAAACATAGCACACACAGAGTGCAAACAAGCATTAGAAGGATTTCTTTTTCTTTCTATATACAAACATACATATTTGGTTTGTGTGTTATTACTGATGTCTTTGTTAAAGGATATTCCCGACAGAAAAAGATGGTTTTGTATGCAGTGTAGGAAATTACACTACATTTACAACAGCACATCCAGCCATGATCTTTTCCTCTTCTGCATATAGGTTTTGGTGTCCTCTCTGCTAGTAGTATCAAACCCATTTATAGGATTCTTCAACAAGCAGCTCAGAGCTGCTCAGGGAAGTGACCCACAGCTGCCCAGTTTTCTCAGACCTCACTGCATGCACAGAAATCCCCTTTTCCTCTGTCAGCCTGCAGACTAAAGTGGGTGGACACAAACTTGTGGGTCACTGACTGCACATCATGTCCAAGATTTGGCTCCTGCTCAGGCCTGTGCTTGCACCTCAGCTCAGGGAAGCGAGAAGACAATGGTGGAGGAGAGGAAGAGAAAGGGGAGAGAAAAGGGGAGAGAAAGGGGAGAGGCTTTTTAGACCATCTGGAACATGTGGACTCCAGGTAGCTTGCACCAAGAATAACCTGCATTTGCATGAATAACTTGCACAAAACCAAAAGACACCTTCCCAGCTCTCAGTAGTTGCTTCCAGTTGGGTTGATGGCCCTTAAGTCCTCTGGGCAAGCCCCTGGCATGGCACAGATCATCAGGCTACACAACCTCCCTCACCTTTTCTAGCTCACACAGAAACCTGCCAGGATGCCTCTCCTCAGTGCCCCTGGCAGGAAACTGTTCTAGCACTTGGCTGTCTTGCCAGTTTACCCTATTTCCCAGCCTAAACCAAATCATGAACACCTTGAAGTGGATTTGCCTTCTCATAGGTATTTCTCAGCTTTAGGATCACAAGGAAAATCAGATTTTTCCCCATCCAAGTCACGGGTGTGCTTGAGGCAGCTCTAAAACAAACACCAATAAATAAATAAATGCACCATATGCCAAGGAGCTCAATTCTGATCTCCTCAAAGAAGTTAACAGTGATAGTGTAGCCCTAGTTTGGGATTATCAAATTGTTTGTCAGCTTAGGGTTTACTTTCAGTACCAGGGTGAACTAAACCTCAGCCTCTGGAGATTATCCAGTGCCATCCCTGCCCATAACAGATGCAGCATCTTGAAATTCACAGATAAAACCCTGCTGCCTCTGCTCCTCTCCAGCTTGTTCAAAATTAACCCCCCTGCCCTTCCTTTCACCCATGTACAGCAGGGATCAAAGCAGGCCACCATCCAGACCGTTTTGACTGAATGCATCTTATCAGGGGAAAATGCAGCTTCCTATGCCACACCTGCACAGAAATAGCTCATGAAGGTACAACATTCAACACAAAAACCCTGCACTAAACTGCCTGATTGATCCATTGCTGTCCTTGCCAATTAATAAAACCAGAGCTTGCCCATGTTTTAATGGGATGGTAACTGTGCATCACAGGGGCTCGAGCAATTCTTAACTTCTGTCACCTTCATATCCTATCTTAGAGTAACCACTGAAGCAGCATTTACTATAGAAGGCACACAGAGCCAAAGTGCTAATCTGTCCCTGCAGACCTTATGGTGCACTTTGCTGCAAAAGCAATTTTCATTTTTTAACTCCAGAACCCTCGAAGTGAACAAAGCATTTCCAAAACTGTCTCATGGCTCAAAAGACTTGGAGCTGGTGGGCTTTCCACTTCTTGCCTTTTACCCCACCTTTTTCCTTAAAACACACATCTTTCACTCCAAAGGCCAAAAATTGCACCATAGTCTGCAGCAAACATTTAGGCAGGTTCTCCACCAATGTTTTCTCACAGTCTCCCTTTTGAAATAAGGACGTGGTACCTGAAAAGAAGTTGGCATTATCACCAGGGTCTTAGATAACAGGGAGAGCACTTCTTGTTTGCAAGGGCAAGGAGCCCTAAAAAATCCAGTCAACGCAGGAACGTGGTGGTGGGCAAGGAAAAGAGCCAGATCCACCCAGTCTGCTCACGAGCATTTTGACACAGAGAGAAAACTTTAGTTTAAATGAAGCAATTTGCTTCGGTTAAACATGCAATTACTGCACTCAATCAAAGTAATAAATTAGTTGGGTAAACACAAAAGCCCCAGAAGACTGAAAAATTTCTGTGAAAAATAGTGGAGTTTTAAAAGCACATCTGTCCCCCCTGCATTTGCCACTTGATTGTTAAACATTTCACTTCCCACCAAAACAAGGCAGTGCACTATTTCATTTCACATCTACATTCCCCAGCTTTTGCCTTTATTTTCAAGGAATACAGGTAGGTCAGGCAACAAAATCAATCTTTTAGCTCCAGCCTTCCTCCAAGGGCCATCAGGATGGATGTTCACACACTTGTCAACAGTCCCTGCAGTAAAGTCAAGAGTTTTGAGGAGAACAGCATATCCTGCTCACATTTCTGGTGGTCAGGCACAGGAGTCTGCTTTCTGTGGGAGCTCTAACCAGAACACAGCTACCTAAACGCACCCCTAAAATATTTTTGCAAAAACATTACTCACAAAACCAAGAAAGTGGTAAATTTCTTCTTGTCCAGTAGACAAGCAAAACAAAGCTAAAATTCAAGCTGTGTGTAAGCATATTAATTTCAGCTACACAAATCACTATATAAAATAAATCTTGTCCCATTAAGAGAAGTTGGTGGTGCAAGACCTTCCATGCTCTGAAACATGCCACTAGGACTGGGTTTGTCATGCCTGAGCTTCTCCTCACAGACAATTTAGAGAAGTCATAGGTGTGCTTCCTGCTGTGGTGACAGGAGTTATTTTCACTATAATGCTGTGACAGTCCAGCAGCACAGATCATTACTGGACAGCACATTTCCAGTCACTGTGCCTGGGAATAGGCAGCAAACTCTACTGCAGGCAGAAGCTTCCACTGGAATTACACTGAGAGGAGACTGAACCTGAACAGAGGTGCTAACACTGTTTTCAAAACACTTTCAACTATGTTGCTTACACATACACTGCAGGTGAATTTAAAACAATAATATAAAATAATTATAAAATAAACTATAAAAAAATAATTATTCCATGGCTAGTCAACTACAGACAGTCTATTGGAAAGAAAGTTAACAAAATTATGTTAATAAAGCGACAGCAGTAATTCCTGTCTCACTGGTAATTGCTGACATCCCATGCCTATTTTATTGACCTGATGTTGTGACATCCAGGTGACAGATCTGTGCCTTGGAGCCACCAGCAGCTGGTGGAGTAACCAGTAAGTGATTTAGGATTGTCTTCAGCAGTTTTAGTTATGGACTGAATAGATCAGTTTTGATGTATTTAAAAACATTAAACCTCTGCACTTGATTTTTACAAGGTCAAATTGTGCTTTCCCTGGCAGCAGGAAAACACCCCGTGTTAGGTGTGGCTGTTGCATTCTTTACCATCAGGAGGGAAAGCAAGTCAGGGAGTTCAGGGTCCTGTGGTGGCTCAGGAAACCCAGGCGGAGAGGGAAATGTTGGTGCAGAAGTCCCTGCACACAGCAGCAGCCGTAAGTCAGCAGCTTTGTGTACAAGAGTGATAAAAAAAAAATCAGATTGTTCTCACCACCCTTTCATTGGGTCCTTTCCCTTGGCTTGGGGAGCTGTGTGCTATTCAGAGCATGACTGCTCTGCTCTGGCTGGATTTCTGTGCCTCACATAAGGCCCTGCTTTGTGAAGAATACTTTTGCTTTCCTTTTTAAAAGATTTTTAGAAGCACTGGGTAGTAAAGGGAGCACAACGCTCTAATTTAGCCTTGGTTGCAGAAATTAGATCTGACTTATTCAGAGCATACAAATCAACAGCAAAAGCTGTCTCATCTGCAATCCCCAGGTTCATTTTCAGGAACTGCTGGAGAAAGTAAGAGTGAGCCATCTGAGCACATGGCAGAGAGCTGACACTGAACATACCAGACACCTGATTCCTCTTTGCTCATGGCAAAGTTCCACACTGGCCCAGTCTGGGTATGGCCACCAAGCAGCTCCAGCACAAGCCTTGTCCAGGCCCTTTGGAGGCATTTATTTGCACAGAAATTAAAACTGGTGCATCAGAAAGTCCTTTCTGGTTCTCTCTAAACTCTCCTCTCTGGAGAGCCGGCAGGGGACGCTC
Source organism: Irena cyanogastra (assembly GCA_013397155.1). Taxonomy (NCBI): domain Eukaryota; kingdom Metazoa; phylum Chordata; class Aves; order Passeriformes; family Irenidae; genus Irena; species Irena cyanogastra. The sequence continues at coordinate 1,131,854 of VWZV01008007.1, read as the reverse complement.
AGACTAGAAACAAAAGTCTCTTTCATTGTGGCCATAAAACACAAAATAAATAAAATAAAAATCAAGGTCAGCCTTTTTTCCAGGCTGCTAAACAGAGCCTGCAGATGGAAAGGAACAAATGCTCAAGAAATATTACTCATACTGCCCCAGATGTAGGAGGAAATGGTTCCCTGCCTCAACAGGAGCTTTATTATGGCAGGATGCAAAGCCACCACCAGCTCACTGCCATGGGACTGCTGTCCCCTGTCCTCTTCCCAGAGCTCAGGGACCCTGCTGTCCCCTGTCCCCTTCCCAGAGCTCAGAGACCCTGCTGTCCCCTGTCCCCTTCCCAGAGCTCAGAGACCCTGCTGTCCCCTGTCCCCTTCCCAGAGCAGAGGGACCCTGCTGTCCCCTGTCCTCTTCCCAGAGCTGATCCTTCTCAACTGATTCCCCAAATAGTGTAGAGCTCAGGGACCCTGCTGTCCCCTGTCCCCTTCCCAGAGCTCAGGGACCCTGCTGTCCCGTCCCCTTGCCAGAGCTCAGAGAAGAAACATCCAAGGTTGGTTTGAGCCTCAGGGGGCTCCTTCTCAACTGATTCCCCAAATAGTGTAGTAGAGGATTTTTAAATTCCAAAGGGAAAAAAAAAAAAGAAAAAAACAAAACCAAAAACACACCAAAAAAAAGACAAAAAAAACCCCAAAACAACCACACACAACAAAAGAAAAAAAAAAATAGGAAAAAAAAAAACCCAAATAAACATCAGACACACACAAAAAAACCCTCAACAATAAAACAGGAACATTCCCCAAGCTTGCAGCCCTTCCCACTGCAGCCAGACATGAAAACACGTGCATTTATACCCCCTCGGCTCTCTCCTCCTGCCCTCCTTCCACCAACAGGAACTCCTTTTCTACTTAATTTTTTTTGTTTTCACTATTTATTTAATTTAATACCTTAGAAAAAGCTAGGTCATAAGGCATCTGATGACTTTGTAAATGCAAAGGGCCAATGTTGTGGAACAGACAATCTAATGACAGAGTGTTTAGTGTTCCCTAAAGCGGGAGACAGATGAAGAGAAACGGTGAACCGGCAACCTTAGCATAATTAAGGCAAGCCTGAGTGCTTGCTGGAGTGCCATTACATTAATCTCCCATCGGTGGCACCTGGCTAAAATTTATGAGATATGTAAAAAGGGCCTTTCCCACTGACCTTGATGAGACACCGTTATTTATCACGTGAGGGAGCGGGCAAGGATGCTGGCTGGGAGGGGGTGGACGATGAGCAGCATGGGCTAAAATCTGCTTACACCTGAAATTTTAAACCAGGCTGCTCCTGTACAGTAGTTGCATCTGGCAACTGCAATCAATCAATAGGCTTTTGTATTACTGGAACACCAGGGGAGAAAACAGCAGAGCCACCCAGGCTTTCAGCACAGCCTCGTGAAGCTGAAACTCAGAGCGGGCTGATTTTTCAAAGGGGCAGGGCTTACATCCGAGAATTCACTCTTAGTTTCTGAAATTCTCCTGCCGTGAAATAAAACGAAACTTGTACACCAAACAGCAATCTCAGGTTGGAAGAACACCTCTGCACTAAAATTATATCGTGTATGTAAATGGCACAAAATTACACAATTTGGTGCATTTTGTGATGTTCTAAAAGTACAAAAAAATGATGGGGATGAAATTTTAGGACAACTATTTGCTTCCTACAGGAAAAAAACCATATAAAATCTCAAAGAATTATAATAAAACCAACAGAGTCCCCGGCAGCCTGGAACAGCCAGTGACTGCAGACACTGACTATGCAAAGCTGGACCCAAGACCCCAAATCAGCACCTCTCTGCCAAAACAACCCCTCTGTTTCCATTTCCCAGAATGAACTGGAGCCAGGGCTAGCAGAGGGTAGGCAAGCAAAGGAATCACTGCACCAAGTTCAGAATGGTCATTTCTCCTGAGAAACTGTCATTGGAAACTCTTCCTAAGTCAGGAAGGAAAACCACCAAACCACATTTCTTTAGCACTAATGTTTTTATCTCTTTTTTTTCCTCAGAGGACAAAAGAAGATCTATTTGGGGTCTGTGTGTGCAGATCTGGTGAAATACCCTCACATATTTCGAGTTGTTGCTCTGTGTTCTTCAGCTGAACACCCAAGAACACCCAAGAAACAAGAAAATAATTTGTCAAAGGCTCTAGTGTAACGGAAAGAAGGTGAAAGGGTGTGTGGTTTTATCCTGCTGCATGCAGTCACAAGCTTGGTGACAGTTACCAGCAAAGCCATAACACATGCTAGGGCTTCTGCCATTTACACTGCACAACTGCTGCTGCCTGCTATTATAATCTATTATAATTTTTTATTATTATTATTATTATTATTATTGCAGCAAGAGATCTCTCCCATTCACCACACAGCAAGTTTTGGCTCCTTACCTGCAGGTTCTTCCCTGCAATTGGAGCATGGGCACCCTTCCCTAAATGAAGTTTCTTCAGAGGGCATTGCCTGAGGACTTGGAGAAAGTGCCTTCCTGACCACTCAGTTCACACCCCAGCAAAAACATCACATCCCTGATAAAAACCTCTCAAACACACCAGCTCACCTTCCCTCTTTGCACCAGACACCAAAGAAAGGGGATCCAAAGCATCCCTGTGCTTTTATTGTCAGTGCCAAAATGCAGAGCTTTCATTTTTAAGCTGTAATCAAACGAACATGAAAGTCAATGGTTTCCCACAGACCTTGTCAAACACAAGGATGCTGCTCTGATGAAGTGAAGGCAAAGAAAATGTGACCTACACTAGTAAGAACACTAAGCAAGCAAAAAAGAAAAATGTAATTGATTTCTGATGGGTAACTACCACACCCAGGTCAGTTTTTTTTTCCCCCCCTAGGGAATGCCTCTTCATAGATGAAATAAAAAAAAAAAAAAAAACACCAACAAGCCAGAAACAAAAACCCACGTTATTTTAATCCTTGCAGGAGTATTATTTGAGGGAAAGGAATGAACTTAAAGCAGCATGGATTTTCAGCATCCCAATAAAAGCAGAAGTTACTTCAAAAATCAGAATGCAGGAGGATTTGCTGGAGTAGCCCTGAGCCAAGCCTGCATGGCGAGAGCCACCTTCCCTATTCCACAGCTCCAGGACTCAGCACGGGCTCCATCTTCCTGGCACAAGCCCAGATGTCTTTCACCAAATAACAAACACTCCCTAAGAGATAAAATCTTACTCCCTGCCAGAGTCAGCATCTCTGAGCAAATAAGACAAGAGCTGGTGTATTTCTGTAGAAGCTGGAGTTGTGCTGTCAGACACTTCACGCAGTGCTCCTATCTGATCTGCCTTTCAGAGGCAGTGGATTTGGTTTCAGACAGAAATTTGAGCTCAAATTTCAGGGAAAGGCCCTTAGACATGGCACTCCCTTCCTCCTGCCTCACCAACCCCTCATGGCAAGACTTTTTTTTGTTTTTCCCTCTGAAAAATGACACTTTCTGTCAGAGAAACCAGCACAGCTTCTCATCCCAGCTCTCACATGCTTATAATCACAGCTCTGCTGTTAAAACAGAAAGGACAATTCTCCCTTTAAAAAAAACCACAAGGGTTTTTCTGATCCCCTCCCAGTACCAACATCATCGTGCAACACCCACCAGCAAAATTCAGCAAGGTCCATCTACTTACAGCTCAAAGGGGAAAAAAAACCAAAACAACCAAACCCAAACTGGGATTTGCCAAAGATGGTAATAAGGGAAATGCTGTGAATAAGCCTTCTATAAATATAAAATCACAGAGTTACCATGTTATTTCTTATTCAGAATTTCTTAATTCCAGAGAATTTATTAAGCTAGGTTTGAAGAAAGAAGTTAGGAAGACTAAACAAAAAATCATTTAAATACCTCAGCAATTGATTATTGATGATTTTGCAAGTTTCCTTATAACAATTCTATTTTGATCAAATCCCATTCCTGCTAAGTTCAGGGACTAACCTTTGTGAAGTAAATACACACGGGGTTTTATTCAAACAAATACTGCTTCCTCCATGTGACAAGAGGAGCCTACAAAAGGCAGTGGGCGTGCCAAATGGCGCAATAATGGCAAGGACAGCACAGCTGATGGCATGGCAGGCAAGCAGCATCCTTTACATGCCAACTTCATCCAGTCTGCCCTTATTCCACACCATCATTTTCACCTGCTGGCTCTCTGCAGGGCTGCCTTCCTCCCATGCACACACCCCTGCAGGGAACAGGACATACTCAAACTCTCCTGCCTTCCCTGCTGCTGCTCTCCAGGCTCTCTCCCCCCGATGGAAATATTTTGGCCTAAGTCTTGTTTTTAAACTGGTGCCTGAGAGAAAGGCTCAAATGGAAACATTATCCTGTGGAAAAAGTGTAGGAGAGGAAGATACCATGAATAGCAAAGTGCAACAAAGAGGAACTATTTGCACATAAAAGGGGTTATCAAAGTTGCCATTCAGCTTGTGTTAATCAACAGGTTCAGATAAGACCAAGTCCTTCTCACGGGACAGGCTCCATCAGACCTTCCAGTTTAAATAACCTTGTTTATAACTTCTTTTCATTGGCGCACAAAGACTCCATTTTCTCTCTTTCTTGCTCTCCCTCTCTCTTTGTTGGTGCTGTTTACTCCCAAGTCTGTCTCTGAACTCTCTGTCTAATTAGCTCTTGATAGATCTGCTGCCCTGTTTCCACAAACATTTAATTCTGCCGTCAGTCCCATTTACATTACAGCATGTTGCATTGTCTTTTACCAGCCTAATTTTGTTTGAGCGAATGTAAATCCCATTAAGCAGTCACTATATACCTATTAGACTGTGGCATAGAAACTCAAACCCCCTCCTCATTTATAAGAGTGAACATAAGGCCCAATTCATAAAGGATTTCTAGGACACTGCAATTTGTGCTTTCTCACAAACCACAGAAAATTCTTAAAGGCTCCAAAACTCTTTTCTTCAAGGTAATATTGTTGAACTGCCCAAAACTCAACTTGTTCCAGCCACTGCATACCAACAATAATGCTTTTATAATTCTAATGAGTCCCCAGGAAGTGCTCACTAATTAGAGCAGTGATTTAAAGTTGTCATTATGAGTTGCTCTACGTCTACACTGGATTTAACTTCATTTTTTTTGTTTGAGAAGAATACTTGGGTCAAGTGTCCAACTGTAACAAAACAAACTCTGACACATCCCTCTTTTTCCTGAGCTAGCTACCACAACACGAGAAAAGAAAAGCTTGCATGAAACTCATGGAAGTGATCGAAAAGGTTTTGAAATTTCACCTGGAGTGAACTTTCATTCAAAATACCATCTTCGTTTTGCCAAAAACCTTAACAGCTCAGATGGAGTCAACTCTTGACTGAGTTCTTCCTCAGGAAATCTTCCCAGCTCACACAGGGCAACCCAGGACATTCCCAAAGTGCCAAGCCCAACATGGTGATTCCCATTTTCCCCCTTAAAGGCCAAAACAGCAGCAATATTTTGAAATGTGTCAGAGCCCAGCAGCTGTACAACCTCCAGCTGCCTCCTCAGTCCTATAAATATATAAATATCTCCCTGCCAGTGTAACACAGCACTAAGTGAACGAGGTCTCTTTTCAGAACCCTCGTGGGCTCTTGTGCAGGATGCTGGCAGCAACCTGGAGTCTCAAATTTATGGAGAAGTCTTGCTCAACAAGTGCAAAGCCCAAACAGCAACCCTGCCCCTGCCAGAGCAGTCTGGGAGAACTGGTTCCATCAGTCGACACTCTGCTCACACTGCACCAAAACCTCCAAGGCAAAACCCAGCAGCAGCAAGAGATAAAAACACTCACATAGATAACTCACAGGCACTAGGAAATTCAAAGCACCAGAAAACAACCTGCTCTTCAAAATGAAGTAAACTTTTCCCTGGACACTGAATGGATATTCCATTACTCATCCACTTGTCCACTTGGTACTGTCATGTACTCATTTAGCTGTGTGGTTCTTATCAACCATAATGCCTTATCTTATCAAGCACAGCTCTTTACTGAATAAAAGCTTAGGACGAGGGCTTTCACAACCTCTGTCATTACACAGATGATCTGAAAGGATGAAACAATTACTAGCATGCCAGTAAGCACACAGAAGTGTGTGTACCCGTTTGCTCATCATTTTGCCCATGGCTCGTATGCAATCAGAAGTACTATCTGTAATTACACCAAATGGAATATATTGTTTTCAGCGTAGTTAAAATTTTTAATTTCAACGTTATAAATAATCAAACAAGCTCAAATAGATGCTTTTTCACCCATGTCCATACTTATTTTACCCATGGCTCAATTTTGAAGCCAAGAACATGAAAGGCAGGTAGCACCTCCAGGTGTGTGGTACAAACCTGCCTTTCTGTGGCACAGTGCAGATTTCTTCGCCACATATGCTTTAATTTTAGATAATGGCCTGACCTGAAGTTAAAGCTCACATTTGATGGATCTAGCTGGTCAGCACTTCCCCACTGTTCATACTGAGGGAAACAGGCAGAAGCGAAAAGGAAAGAACAAATGGGAGGGAAGGTCATTGCACTTGCAGGTTTCCCAGGTGACTCAAACAGATGCCACCCCGCTAAAGCTGGCTCCTCCAGCCCCCGTGGTCACCTGCTCAGCTTGGGAACAACCAATTACTTCTTAATTCCTGCCTGGGGTCAACAACTCTCCTCACTGTACTGAGACCACGGCAGATTGTCATCCTCTGCTGCACAAAGGTCTTCACCTGCTAAATGAAATACCAGGACTCTGGAGCACATCAGTGTCAGTCCCAATGCTAATCGATCGTTAATGTCCAAACAGGCTGGTGATTGGCACTAATTTGTTAATTACAGATTACCAAATCCCTTGGGAGGCTAAATCAGTGTGATGTACTTCACTGTGTTACTGCAGCACAAAGTCTTTCAAAGGTTACCTGACTCTGACACAGCCTTCAGAGATGTTATTCTTCAGAGACGGTTGGTCAGTCAAGTAACGCACACGACACAGACTACACTGGAAATCTTACAAATCTATTCCAGTGCCTCTGAAAGCAAATTTAAAAGCCACTTTTACATGTCACCTGCAAGTGACTCCAGTGCAAATGAAATTTGACGCCGTGGTCTCCCACCCAGAGCTACGCATTCTGTGCTGAAATATTGCAGACTCCATGAAAATGAAAGCCTGCAACTTCTATGGCAGTTCTACAGAGGCATTTCATATCCATCTCAGAGAGGTGTCTTGAGTCTGTTTTAACTCCTGGAGATAGGAAATTTAATACTGATTTTCTTTAAAACATAGCTCAACTACTGCTATCGGCTTCCATTAATGTTAAGTGAAGATCTTCATGATATGTTTAGGCAGCTTTCTCCACTAAACCAAATGAAATTCTCTCCTTTGGGGGCAAAACCTATTGAAAACAGCAGATAATATTGTAAAAAAAATCCAAAGCCTTTACCTTAGTTCTAATTTGAAAAATAACTGAATTTGAATAGCTCTTAGTCTATCTTGTTTTATCATTAACCCCTAAAATAGCACAAAATCTCTATAAATAACACCTAGCAAATTTGGGGCTCCAGTTAGCTGAAATTCTGCAAGATGTGACTAGGATCAAGACAGTGTCCCTGTCATCATATCATGAGCATCATGCTGCACACAGACACCCATCAACATGTTCCTTGCTCCAAGACAAACTAGGCACAGACAGTGAAACTTTGCTGACATAAGAGATCAGGGATAAGGCAAGTGGATATTTTCCCAATAGATATTTTCTCTCCCCTGGCAGAGTGATGTTTCCTCCCTCCTAGCTCCTGGCTTTTACCTCTCCACAATCCAAGACAGTTGTTCCTGTGACAAATTGTATTCTACCTTATTAAAATTGTGTCTTTAAACACAAACACAAAACTCCAGTGTTTCTGGTCTAATACCTTGGCATCAATAAAAGCTCATTCTAATCCCATCACCTCTTCTTGGACTCTGTATCTGATGCTGTAAACCAAAATCCATTTTAAAGGCTTTCCGCACAGCAGTTTGCAGCAAAGTCAGTGAAGCTCTGATAGAACAGCAAGAAATTACAGGAAAAATTGTTTTATTTTTATTGGGACCATACCTTGAAATACTAAGTTTCTGATCTCAGAAATGTGTTTCATCTGTCAACAAGCATAGCTTTCAGCTTTCCACCTCAGACCTTTCCTGCCTGTGTTCTAGAAAAAATTTGGGGTTGGATTTTTTTTCTTTCCGAAAACATTTGAAGTTTTACTTCATCCTCTGTTCTTTTTATCCTGTCATCTACACATAATTTATACTGTCACTATATACTGTCTCTCTACCGTGTCTTATTTTTTTCTTTTTACTAAGTATTAAAGATACACCTTCCAAAACAGCCACCTTCCAGTGATCCCTTATTGCCTCATTTTAAAGAGATTCATGCTATGTATGTGTGTTTTGCCTCTTGCCTTTTTGTGTTCTCAAATCCACATTTGTGCAGATGCAGAGTAGAGGACACTGCAAGGAGAGAACCATGCTCTGCAGGCTGCACATGTGCACGCTCCAGCACCAGAAACAAACTCTGTGGTTACGCTCACGCAGCTGAGAGAGAGAGGTCAGCAAGTGAACAGCCAGAAGGGCATGGTGGGGTGCTAAGTCTTGGAAGGCTCTTCGAGGCAGTCTTTTAGCAGATTGATTTTCATGTGCCTTCAGGCTGACACGAAGCCACGCGTGAGAACCCCTCTCGCTTACCCAGTGAACTGGGTCATGTGTGACAGTATTAGTTAGATGGTCCTTGGATGTGACAGCAGAGAGGGAACCAGCTGTCCAAGGCTAATGTGCCATCTGTGCCTAAAATATTCTGCCAATTGTGTTGGCAGAACATAAAAAGTGTGTCCCTTTATCGGGCTATAAATCACAAGCAGGTCTTGCACGTTGTCAATTAAACGCTGATATATTGAGTGGCCCGGATGCTTCTTTGACTTCCAGCTTTTTGAGTGTGACATTCGGTAGTATGACCACTATGGAGGTCATTAGCTACAAACTTAAAGCCCCAAAACAGTCTAAACAGCTCCCCAAGTGATAGCTCCACTGTTTACTGCCACACAGGAAAGCATTCAGCAGTTCCATTTGGTATTGTGCTTAACTACCTGGGACAAGGAAATAAAGAAACACCCATGGCAAAGCAAATTACAACAGATTTCATGATGGTATTTGTCTAACTTCTGAGGGACTGGGTTGAGCATTTTTCCATCTCTCTAGTTTAGAATCAAAGGCAAAGACTCACATCCTGCCTTCTCACAACTCATGTTTTGGTGGAACAGCAGGCAGTGAGTTGGCTGGACTCAGCTCCTGGACAGCTGCAAGGCTCAGGTGACGGAGCTCACGGGCTCATCACGTTCTTCTACCAGTGCTTAGTCCATGCAGGCCAACATACAGGTTAGACAGCCCCACAGAACAGCTCAGGGACAGCAGAGGCCAGGCATCATCACCAGCTGCTGAAAGCATCATTAGACAGCAGCCCAGCCTCTGCCTGGAGTCCAGGCACAGCTGGAGCAGCTGCCTACAGAGCACTGGGAGCGTGTCATGCATAAACACCCCTCCCTCCACAGCAGCCTCCCAGCAAATCCCAGCCTCTGGAGCCAGATGTGGGTTTGCACGTGCCAGATGTGTCTCTTTCACTGCCATGTTCCAGTGTGTGATCACCACCTTCCACCCAGCTCCTAGCACAGAAATGTAGTATCTGTCATAGAAGGCACAGATCTTGCAGAACAGACAAACCTGGAACGCCAAGGCAAACAAAAAAGAAGGGAAGACTGAACACTGAAATCAGTTTCTAGAAGTCTCCTAATAAACAGCTACTGACTGAGGTAAAGGAACAAGACACTGCTACATTTTCAATTGCCATGAGTGCTACTTTAGATAGATAACCAAACAACATTTAAATTGAGAATGAACTACATTTTATGGCATTCTCCTTGCAATTAACAGTGCCACAAAATGCAGGACAAAACCCTGATCCTTAAACTGAAAGTATGAATATCAGACTGGTTATCCAGTCTGTCTTTTTTATTTCTTTATTTTTGGTTTAATTTGCTAATAGTACAGTGTCATCTCTTTCCCCCTTTTAAATAAGAGAACAACACAAAGGAGTTCAAAAGTAAGTTTGCTGTACTACTTAAGTTTGTCTTTTAACAGCAAGAAATAGTTTGATGTGTTTTGTGTAACTAGTTCCCTAATCCCTGATGTCTTCCTGCACACAGCAGTGAGAAGTGATCAAACTCCAACACTGGCATTTTCTTTAGATCTGTGGAAACCAAATAATTCTTCTGCAGATTATTGCAAGATACCACTTTTATGGTGCTTTTGCCGTGAGCTACTGCTAAAGGGAAGCAGCATCAGTAACTGGAAGAAGCTTTGGTATCTCTTGAGAGAAGCCATTTAGCTTACATCAAAATAAATATGATATGCTAGTGCTTAAAAAAATAAATTAAAACTTTCAGGTACAGTGAACACCTGTTGATTCTGATCACATTTTTTCTGGGAACTGAATCACAGACCAGGCAGTCTCTGTTGCCCAAGCAGAAGGAAAAACCCCTCACATTTACAACTTGAACCACCTTCTGCACAAGGACATTGCAGCTCCTGCAGGGAGTTGGGCTTTCATGGGGCAGCTGGGGGAAGAACTCTGGAGAGACAACTTTCACAGTGAAATCTCAAATTTTCACAACAGACCCATAAATGCACTTTTTATCATTTTGGTAAGAAGGAAAAACACAAGAGGAAGATTCCTTCAAGGCCCCTTTCCATCTCAACTGCATCTGCATTCACCTGCATATTAAATTCAGAAGTCTGAATGAAGAGGGGTTTTTTTTTCCCTGGAAATTGTTGCACCAATATCTGTGAACATTTTCCAGTACTTGTATTACAAGAAAAATATGAAGACAAAATCATTATTGCACTTAACTGGTGCTTTTCAAAAGCATCATCACCACTAGAAAAAGCAGCAAGGGTAATTTCCAGCACCCATTGCATTCTTAATTCACTGTCATCCTCCCCTGTCTACCTGTGAACAAAACAGTGCTTTGTAGCCTGTGTGGAACTCTCTTCTGCAAAATAAGTTCCTTTCATTAAGTTAACCATTCCTAAGGATTTTTAGTATGTATTTCTAAATTGTAGGCCATGAAAGGAAAAAAAATTGAAAGGAAAACAAACCAACCAAACCAAACCCTAAACTCTCAGTCACAGACTTGAGAGTAAGGAGTAGGAAATTCAGTTAACAAAAATTCTTGAGAAGATTTTCTTACCAAAAAGTAAGACTGAGGGAAAGTCAGAGACATGATTGCATAAAACTAAAATCTATAAAATAAAAATTTAAAAAATAATAAAATCTATTAACTAGTGGTGGAAAAGTCCTGCTATTTTTCTTTAATTTTTTTTCTTTGCACCTGTGCTTGAGCTATTCACATCAGAACCACAATATGTGCTGGACTGGGCAGTGAACCACTGAACAGGCACTTTCAATCCATCTTTCTGTCTTCTGTGCTTATTCTGGTTTTCTCACAAACCTAATTCCTAGTTCTTTGCCAGCTAATAATACAACTGCAAAAATGAAACGGGAGGAATGGGATTAGGGATGAGTTTACAGAAGGTAAAATCCATATGGCCCTGCAACACCTATTGCCAAAAATCACTCCAGAGCAGAGGATCATGATGCTGCCTGGTATTCCCTACCTAGGCCAAACTCAGGGAAATATGTGGGAACATCATCTGCTGGCAAACACAAAGTCTTTAGGTGAGAATTAAACATCACTGAATATGTCAGAGGTTGCTGAGAGGTCATCATCATCTTCAGTGTGCCAGGAGGTGGAAGAAACTGGGTTTAGCCGGAAGCAGGACAATTTTTAAAGGTTCTGTAACATGAAATTGACATCTGCTTGCTGGTTTTTCATGTGCAACTCAGCTAAGAGAAGGAAAAAGGGGCACATTGATGTTTGGTTTTTCTAACACTGAAGCAGAAGCTGTGGTGGGCATTAATCCTGGGTAGCTTTGCTCTGCTTTGGAAAGAAATAGATATGCATGTAATTTTTATACAGAAAATACATTTAGCCATGGAAAACAAAAATACTAGCATTACTAGTTTTACCAGAGGATGGCATTAAAAAGAATTCTGATTATAGTTATTAACAGCATTAATCACTGAAATGGAAACAGTCACCAAAACAGCTAAGCTAGGGATACTGAAATCCATTAAAGTAAATGTGTTTTTCTGAAAAAGGTGATCATTTCAAGTGAGCAGATCTCCCTTGAGGATAGTCAATAACCCCAGGGAGCTGTCTGCATTACTATGAATGGCACCTCTTTGCTTTATACCCAGTAGGCACACTAATTTCTAACAAAACATTGTGTTGAAGGGCTGAATTATTTATCTGACAGGAGTCTCAAGTGCATCAGACAACACTGTATGCATGTTTCAGGCATTCAAGCCCAACTCGAGTATTTAAGGAAATCAAAACTATATACCCAGATCATTTTGTAATGATTTGTTAAGAGGACAAACCAGACTGCTCCTTCAGAAGAACCTTCACTTGACCAAAGTAAAACCAATGTTAGATTCATCTATTATAAAGCACTGTTTCTGTGGAAAAACTTCTTTTAAAAGCAGAGACAAATGGCAGCTGGGCACTGAGTTCCCAATGCTACTTGAGCCTAATTCTCAGCAGGGCATATGGAAATCTCCCACATGACTTTTTTCTGGACTGCCAAATACTCCTTTTGCGTTTGTTTCCAGATGAGCACGTGGTTCTCGCACTCACAAACAAACACCACATGACGTGAAAGGAGAGAGGCCACTACAGACAGCTCACAGTCACAGTTGGCTGGAAATGCTATAAATGTGCACCTCTGCTTTCATCAGGCATGGATAACCAATAGCATCTGCCTAAAACATGAAAACATTCACTTGTTATTTACACGTGCTCTGCAGGATCCCGAGCGATTTCTCAGGAGAGCTCGGATCGCGGCGGATCACTGCCAGCCACATGAGCTGGCTCGTGCTTATTCCCCACTTCATTTACATTTATTTTTGATGGAAAATACAGGAGGAAAGTATTCAGCATTCGTAGAGAGAGATACTTCTGTTCTGTTTGAGGCACAGCAGTAATGACCCTGCACTACTCTCAGATCACATCCCCAATAGTATCTGCGCCCCATCCCTTGTAAGCCACCAGAATGAAGAGTGGGCTGCAGGAACGCCTGACTCAAGCACCAATGAGCAGGGTTAGCTGACAGGCATTTGTGCTGTGTGAGGAGATCAGGCAGTATTTGGGTAACCCCTTACCTTCCCCCAGGAGTTATGCTGATCTTCAGTCAAGCCAACTTTATTTACAGGAGTGTCTTTACACACAATAGAACGCCTTTGTTCTTGGCCCCACTATTTCACTACAGTAGGTCCTGGATTAGATCTGCCTGGTTGCTACTGGCATTTGATTTACAGAAAACAGCTTTTCTCCTATGTGTGCATGGCCTCTGCACCTTTTATCCACATCAGCTGCTGGAGCCAGTTGGGGGATGCCTTTTCATCAGCAAATTGTTTCACCTAAGCAGCAGCTTCAAAAAGCGGGTTAATTTGCACTCTTCAAACATAATCACTTTAAAAAAGGAAAGGACTCATTACTTTAGTGATGTTTCCTGGTCCATTGCACCATTGTTGGAAACTCTGTCAGTAAACAAATTACATCTAACACTGTGCCCTTCTGCTAAACAGATCTCCTGAGAATATCTTGTTATGCATAATGCTTTCTTTCACGCCTCTGTATCTGGCAGAAGAACACAAGTATCTCTCTACAAATGCTGAATACTTTCCTCCCATATTTTCTATCAAAAAAAAGAGTAAATAAAGTGGGGAATAACTAAGCTCAATACTGTAACTTGCCTTTCAAGTGGCAATATCAAAGGAAATGATTTTTTCCTATAGTAGCAGCCACTTCTGCTACTTAAACCCACACAGAGAGAAAGGATCAATCTGCAGAAAGCACTGAGGATCCCCTGCCTACAGAACAAATAGAGCCCATACTTTGTAGATGTCTCCACATTTGGGTGTTGCAGTATTTGTGACTATTCACACACTAACTAGGCACAACTACCAGGTTTACCTGAGGAGGAAGCTAAAACCCAACATTATGGGCAATTTTCCTGTTAACTGACAGGAAACTGATTTGTTTCTGGGAAATCACCACTGCAACACTGTTTGAATACGATTTTAAAAGGACAGATGGAACTTGCAAAACATACTGAAAGCTTTGTTGGCAAAACAGCAATTCTTGTGAATTAAATCCATCACTAAGTTGAACGCTTCCCCTCCCCCAGTAAGCTCTTCCCTCGCCTCGCAGGTTCTTCAAAAATTATTGAATTTGCTTACTTCTTGCTGTACCAAAATTATAGCAATTAGTGAGACTTATAACGGACAAACAATTTGCTTTGACTCCAGTAGACTTAGCCCACTGCTGCAGTTACGGTAATTTAAATGGATTATCCCATGTGGAGTTTTGCATCAAATCAGCCATCTCCCCAAATGTCAGCAGACAGATGTTGCAGCAGGAGGTTAACATGCCCCATACCCAAGGCAACAAGAGACAGCCCTGGTGATCCTCCTGCCTAGCACAGCAAGGGTCACTCTCTATGCCCACAGTAGTGCCCACCAGGATGTCAAGTGCTTTTGGACACTCACCCCCTATGAACCATCTCTTAACCACAGGGCTCTTGAAAACGTGAACCCTGAAGAGTCTGTGAGACAAGTGCAGGATAATAACACTTCCCAAGACTGCGCTATTTTTTTCCAAAAACAAACATATTGGAACCCCCCCAGCCTTTGCACAGCATGCTCGGATTTCAAATGAATAGTATTTGCCTTCAGCCACTGCTGGCATCACGCAAAACACAAAACCAGAGTGTATGCAAGGCAGGGATGGGGGAGAAGGGAGAAATCTCCTGAGGAAAGATATAATACACTGGAAAACAAAATGATTAATGCACGACCTAGGTAAGAACAAACTTAGGAGGAAGAAAAATTATAGAGCTACAGAATTTTCAGTACACCACAGGAAAACAGTCCCATTATTTTGTTTCCCCATCCTGTGAGTGGATGTGCAGAGGCATCCCTTGAGTAATCTCCTAGACCTGCAAGAAACCAGGAGGAGTTTAAGAGAAACATGATGGGCAATTCTAGGCAGAACATCAACATAAGGAAAACCAAAATTTCATCTGAAGCCCTGCTTTAGGGGTTTGAGTGAGACCCAGCGTTAGGTCTATCGTATGGAGGAGAACCCTGCCCACTTCTGCTGACTAAAGCAGATTTCAAGAGAAAAATGAGCCATCGAGAAAATAAAAAGTCAAAGATTTGGAGAGGACTACCAGGAAAGGAATGGAAGAACAGCAAAGGGCTGTCTGTGGTGCAGAAAGACTTTGCCATACTTAGCAAGCTGGGCAGTACCAGAGTAAGCATGCAGAGAACAATGAACACACGACTCAGCAGCAGAATGCTCCCATGGAAAGAACTAGAGAGACAAAATAAAACTTCCAAACAGGCAGAAGAGCCTGATAAAAAACCCCTATATTTAGCTGGTCTTTATTATTGTGAGTCATCAAGGACATCCATGAAACATCAGCAGGTCTTTACAGCTGCTAGCAAAGCATTTTGGGTGACCCTTCAGAGTCCAAGGAAATCTCTGGGAGAGTTTGTTTCCCAGCTGTCCTTCAGTCCCAAAAGGGCAGCCCATGGTAGACTTCACCAACCCCGGCATGAATTCTTACAACTTCAGCAGGCCCAAAGCCCTGGGAAAGTCAGCACCAGAGTGACAGGAACTGCCAAGGCCCTCGGGCTCAGAGGCCAGCACAGAGCTGCTGAAATGAGAAGTGATGTTCACAAATCACTGTGCAACCATCTGAGTGTGATTTGTGCTCTGGTTTGTGAGGCAAGCTGAGGGCTTTGGAGAAAGGGAGCTGCTAAACGTTATTATTATTATTATTGTTATTATTATTATTATTACATCCATGTTTCCATTATTACACCCACTAGAATATCTGTTACAGGAGTTAGGAAGAAAAAAGGAGAGATCAGCTAGGACAGAGACAGGAAGGAAAAAAGGAATTATATCCCAAAAAAGAACTTTTTTGAAATACAGTGTTTTGCCTCTAACTTTTGAAAATGAGATTGTAGCTTGTGAACAGGTCTTACAGCAAAACCTACCCATGCTAAATGAGGATGATGTTTCTTTCCCACTTTTCAAAGGAGTGGTTACAGGATCAGAGCCTGCTCTCAAAGACTGTCAGGACTCCATCCAGAACATGCAAGCATTGCACTGACCTCCTTGCTGACCTGCTCTTTCGTCTTCCCTTTTTTTTTTTTTTTTTTTTTTTTTTTTTTTTTTTTTTTTGTTGATGTAAGGTCCCATCTGGATGAACTTTTGGGCAAGACATCATGAAAAAGTACTTTAAAAAGGAGTAAAAATGGGGCTGTGCAGCAGATGAACATTTTGTCACGTTGGAAGAGACAACAGAGGAAACAAGTGCAGAATCACACAAGCGTGCCCTGGTGGGTTCCTAGACCACGATCATCAGCTGCTTTGTTCCAGCTACAAAAGGTGTGCTTTGGAGAAGGCTATTTCAAGGCAGGCACCAATCATTTTTAATTGCATCAGGCTTATTTACTGACTTGGCACTTCATTTTTTCCTTGGACAAGCACACCACTGGAAACAAGAAAAAATAAGAAGTGCTGCTTTTCTGATGCAGTGGGTAATACTCACTATTCCCAATGCCTCCAATTCAGTCCTTCTGACAAGACACATTGACGTAAGAGTCATCAAAACACACAACGTGTCCCTTGCCCACTGTGACACCTGTCCTCAGTTACAGCTCAATATGTTGTGGGCTGAAAATGATGAATGCCAGAACTAGGAGTGCTGAACAGGATATCTAATACTAGTAGTGAAAAGGAAAATGCATCTGAATATGAATTGGTATTCTCAAATTAAACAGCTCTGATTTTGATAGCTAGTAAACATATTTATAATCATTCAGATGCTAAAATATGTGCTTCTAGTCCTCGGATGAATAAACACAAAAGCTGTGCCTGTTGATAAGTACTTACCCGTTCATTTCTTTAGTTGGAATACAAATCATACTTTTAACTATTTTTCTTTTTTTTTTCTTTTAATTAAAGAGGCCTAAGACTCCTTCAGCAAGTCTGTATCATTGTACCACCACTACTGACTGTGAATGGTGCATGAAACCATTATATCCAGTTCCACTGGAGTTTTTCTGACAGAAGCACTTGACACAGAGATAAACCCTCTTCAGTGCACTTGCCATTTGGGTTGATCAATAGCCTGGTTAATTTTTTTATATATTTTTAAATGCAGATTTATTCCCAATTCAGCATTCTGTACATGTACTGTATTTTAATTACAGCCATAAATAATACTGGTTAAAAGCTTGGGGAAGGGAGGAAAAAAAAATAAAAAGAACCAAAAAAAATAGAAAAACCAAAGAAAGAGGTAGTTAATCACAATTTTTAAGGGACATGTTTTCAATGGATAAATGGCAGAGCAGGAAAAAGGAAGAGACTATGCAGCAATTTAAACCTACAAGCACTTGGAAAAAAGACCACTTGGCATGAAACCACCTTCCTTGGAGTCTGAACAGGCTGAGTTTTACCTCCTGTGAGTTTTGGAACTGACAGAGCTGACAAGGGAGGCAAAACATAGCAATCTGAGTATGCATTTGAACATAACAATTTATCTAAAGAATAAAAATGCAACTGCTCTTACAATTGGTTCCAAGGCAAGCAGGGGAAGGAAGGAAGATGTCCCTGGTATTTTACAACGTGGCCAAAGGATTCTCTCACTACTGCAACATTCCTTCACCACTCTCACAAGAGCTGAGGTGATTTACCTTCCTCCTCAGGCAATTAAGGTACCTAAAACTGCCCAAAAATACCTGGCCCCATCTGAATTCCTCAGCCTTTGGAAGGTTTGTGCATGTTGCTTAGCATTATGTATTTAAGCATGGTACTACCTGGAGGCTTCCAAATCACTCCCACAAATACACACAGCATGCAAATGAATCACTCCAAAATAAATAAAACCATCAAATTGCCTCTAAAATAATGAGATATGGGGAAATAAATATCAGTCCCTGAAAATACTGTTTAGTCTTCTCTTTTTTTTTTTCTTTGCCATATGGTTTTGGAGCCTTTTATTTTTACTTCTATTACATGATTTCCATGAATGTGATGTCCAGAAATTACCCTCAAAAAATAGAAAACAAAAATAAATTCCAAGCACAAAGATTCTCAGAGAAAACTATCTAAGAGTAAGTACGAGTCAGTGACTAACTAAGAGATACTTGGAATAGGAATGGGAAACACTAACAGCTGAATACTGTCACTAAAATCCAGTTGTTGCTACCTTTTGCCCCACACACACAGCTTGACCGTTCATGCACGTGTCTGCAGTTGAAAAGTATGTGAACACACAGAGCTCAAAGGGAAAGAGCACAAATTTAAACTGAATTTAGGAAAAAAACTCCCACTCCCAGTCCGTGCACACCAAGAGCAGCCCCCTCTGCCAGGAAAACTCACACCAGCCTCAGGTCTGACCTCAACGGGGCTCCTTTCTTTAAATAAGAGGCTGAGCAGAATCAGAGCTGATGTAGAGACAAGGATGCTTTGCAGACTGGTTCTTTTTTCTTCAAATTGCATGATTAATATGAACACGAATGCAAAACTTCACAATCTAAATTAAAATTCAAGAGGAAGAGGGAAAATGTGACACCCTGCATTTTAAAGCAGAATGTTATGCACAGACTGGACCGCTTTTACCAACCAAGCAAGACATGACATGAAGTTTAATAAATATTCAATAAAAAAGGAAGAAATATGAATTTGATGAAGTTTGCAGGCAATTAGAGCAATTTATTTCACTATTAACATGACAGACTAAATGGAAATCAGCTCTGGGTGAAAATGCAGCTTTACTGCCCAGCATTCAGATTGCTGTGTAATTAAATAATGAAACGGGTGAGGGGCATCCACGACCGACTTCTCCAGCAAGGCAGCCATCCATCAGAGCCCTGCCTCCTGCCAGCCCAGAGCACAGACAGCATGTCAGGGGATGTGTGTGAGCCTGCCTGGCTCTAACACTGCGGGGAGGATTTCTTTCCACTCCACAAAAAGCACTTCCCACATGGCCAGCTCGCCCCTGCTCCTGCTGCACTGAAAATGCCAGCTGCACTTATGGCCTCCCATGTTTAGTTCACTGCTTGTTTTCTTCATTAAGAAAAAATATTAATCATGCATTAGGAAAGCCAACATTTTATCCAATTTCAGGCTGAAACTAAAAATCCATTACATTCCTTTTCCCCGTGGATGCTCATTAAGAAACCAGGATTCTTGCATAGCAGATCCTCTAGAAACAAACAAACAAACAAACAGGAATCTGTGCTTAATTCACCACATGCAGCTCTTCAACCTGCCAGGAGATTTGAGGAGGAGAGGTGCATGCTGGTATTTCTGAACATGAAAACTGTTCTAAATTTGAGCATATGTACTCTAGGATTTCAGGAAAAAGTTCACTATTTCTGTATGTTAACCAATGCCTAAATATTTCCTTACCCTTTGGACAGCAGGTGCTGCTCTTAACAGATCCAGCAAGTCCATCTCAGTTGTCAAATTGCTGTTCCTGACAGACTCTCCAGCAGTCAGTTGTGTTTGACAGATTGTAGATCTGTTGATAAAATGCTTCCTTTCTAAAACAGCCACTTTGTCTAGCAGCACACACAGCCATAGATGTGCCAAACATCTGCTCTAAATTATTCCTCCTTTTGACTAACTTCTCCCAAAAGCTGCCTTTTTGCAAGAGAACTTTAAAAAAAATCAAAACAAAACAGCTTAAGACATCAAGTATGTCTGTTTGCAAGCTTACATCATCTACAAGATCTAAAGCAGGCAAGTTTGGAACACCTGATTTATAACAAGCTTTAAAGGAATTTCCTTTCAGGACACTGCCAATAAAATATTCTTCCAGTGGCTCCAGCTGGCCATCAAAAATTGGAGATACTTTTGAAAATTTATTAGTAAAGTACTCTTAACTTGCAGCACACAACATTCAGCTTGGTCCATCCACTAATAGCCATCACCATGGGAACAGGGAAACAGGCACCAGCAAAAGGGAAAGCATTTTCTTAGCCCTTGAAAACCTAGAGTTTTGCCTGCCTTCCCTCAAGTTGCATTTCATCCATCAACTTACGGGACCAACTGGGACTTTGCCATACAAAAATCAATGGAATTCCATCTAAAATTAAGGACATTTTTATGGATCAGAATTTCAGTTTGAATAAAGATACCCATCTTTGTTCCAGTTTTAGGAAACAAGCTTTGCAGATCAATTTCAGGCTCAGTTTCAAAAGGAAGAAAGAGGGCCCTAAAAGCTTTGATCTGGTAGACTTTGAGACAAGTATTCCTTAGTGTCAATATTCCCATTTATCTCACCATATGACTACAGATTTTCTGGAAAGAAATCAGGAAAAGGAAGGAAAGAAGAAAGCTCTCCCAATGAATGCTAGTCCAATAAGTTCAATTACAGCTATGCATGTAGCAGATTCACTTATAGAACATGTCAGAGCCAAGTCAGTGCAGCAGCAGCTTAGCTTTCAAGCAGACACAGTGCAGCCCCATCGACTGACAAGCTGACATGGCTGATTTAATACATGTTTCTGTATATCCAGTGGCAAAGAACATGCACACAGACCAAAAGGCACACTTGAACAGCTGTGAGCCAGCACAATAATTTGTATGAACACATCAGGCATCAACCTACTTGAATCCGTGCAAAGCTTGTCACAGTGCTGGGCATGGCCAGAATCACAGCCTGGCATGTGCTGCAGAGGCCAGCATGGTGCAAAACCCTCCATCATGTTCTGAAACTGGACAGGCTCCTTTAACTGACCTCACTAAAGGAGCAAGTGAAGGATTTGATGCACAAACTAGCTTGGGAAGGATCCATAATGCCACTTATTAAAGTTGTGGCCCAGTTTTAAAGGCATGCGTGGCACTGCTGCGTTGAATTAAGTGCAAGAACATGAGAGGGCCAGTCATCCTCTGCATCTACAGGAAGATCTTGATCCTGACTTGCAGCTCCACTGCCTGCCAGCTGGTAGGTGGCTGCCCTGTCAGGGCATCAAAAGGCTGCCTCAGTAAGGAGAAGCCTGTAGTTATTCATGTTTCAGAGGCAATTCGCATTGCCACAGCAGCGTGAGCAGCTATTGATAAGAAGACATCAAAAAGAAAGCACAGCATCTTTAACCATCAAGATTTCCCCCTCTCCACACTCCTAAGTTGAAAAGGGAGAGTTGCTCATTAAGATAAAGGCCACAGGGCACAGGCAGGACCCCAGGCAGGTTCTCCCACCATGCCCAAGAATTCCACAGGCGTGGCGTTAAGGACACCCCACATGGCCCAGCACAATGCCACGAGCCATCACTCATGGGAGGGTAACAAAATGCTCTGCCTGCAACAAACAACAGGAACCTGCTCTCCAGGGTCTAAACAAGCCCTTCCTCTGCTTACCAAACACTTAGGAGACTACAAGGGAGCAGCACAGCAAATCTACCCACACAGCACCTTCTCATACCAACTGCGTATGAGCATAAGTCATCAGAAATCTCAGGAGTCACCACTCACTGCTATTAACAGAATACATCAATAACAACACCATTTTAATGCTTTTTCAATTTGCATTTCTCTGTGAGCCAGTCTGTTAAGCAGTGTTAATCACATGGTTTTGCTGGGACATCATGTTTACAGTAGCATCTGTTGAGCTGCTAACATGCGAGACCTGCCACATTTGAATTCTTTTCTGACAGCCATCACACTAAAGAGCTGATAGTGCTTCACTGGAGCCTCCATAAAAAGTTTCAGGGACACTGTGGCTTCTGCTCTGCATGCACCCCATGTTTCCTGGAGCCACAGGAAGAACTATGTTTCTTCTTGCCAAATTTCTTGAATTCTGCAGGGGCTGCCGA
Organism: Irena cyanogastra; assembly: GCA_013397155.1. Lineage (NCBI taxonomy): Eukaryota > Metazoa > Chordata > Aves > Passeriformes > Irenidae > Irena > Irena cyanogastra. Next base: position 1,109,834 of record VWZV01008007.1, on the reverse strand, counting down.
GGAATCCAACCCAAAACATAAATGCCACCTGCAAGTCTGGCAGCCCCAGAGGAGTCAAACCTCTCTCTCAGCTTATTATGAAGAATAAACTCCCTGGTCACATGGATAAGAAACACCTCATTGAAAAAGAACTAGCATGTCTTTTGCGAAGGGAAATCCTGCCTTGATAACCTGGAGTCATACAAGGTAGTCAACTGGTGTGTGAATAAAAGGGATTTTTAAAATAATTGGATTTTCAAAAAGCCTTTGACAAAGCCCATGCAAAAGATTATTAAAGAAACTAAGCTGTCATGGGCCTGAAGAAAAGACTCTTTCATGGACTAAAAGCTGGTTAAGAAGCAAAAGGTTTGAGAATCAAGAAAAGCCAGCACCAGGGTCCCCCAGGGTACATATTCATGAAGATTTCATTCAGTACCTTCATCACAGGCCTGGAGAAGGGAGAAACGGTGCAATCTCAGAGCCTGCAGGTGAAACTAAACCAGTGGGGGTACTCAAATGCTGCAGCAATGGTGATAAACACCAGCAGAAAGTCAAAAAGCCAAGAGAGCAAGCAAGGAGGAGGCAGCTGAGCCTCACCAGATAAACTTACATGTAGGGGTAATAACCTAAACCCTGCCTAGGTAATGCTGAAGTCCTGGGAGTCACAGCTTCACATCTTGGAATCATCACTGCCAGTTATCTGAAACCATTTGCTCATTGTGCAGTGGCCTCCAAAAAAAAAGAACCAACAAAAGGCTGTGAATCATCTGGAGGGATACAGTGCCAAGGACAGGTGTTGCTTTGCCGCTTCACAAGCCCTTGGCGTGTCCCCATCCCTTGGGCAGTGCCAGCCTTGGGAAGGCTGCAGTTCTTAACCAAAGCCAAGGAACACCATAAGGGGATGTAGCTGCCACTTTGCCCAAGGGTCCAGACTACCCAGTTTGGGGGCAGAAAGCTGAAGAGTTTGCAGTCCCAAGGTTTGCAGAAACACGGATGCAGTGGATAAGCTTAAAGAGGTGCAGTTTGCCAAGCGCTGCAGAACAAGAAGGAGGGGCAGCTGGTAAAATTCGGAGGAGATTGATTTAGAAGAGATAAAAAATTTGCACAGGAGGTGGTGAATACCTGAGACTTGCTGTTGGCACGGGGCTGGGGAGGCAGGCAGTGCCAGGGGACTCAAAAGGCACTGGACAACTCACGGATAATAAATAGGTAGGCAGGGAGCTCACATGCCCAAAACAACTGTGGGTAGAGGGAGAGGCAGGAGAGGCAGGAGAGGCTAGGCTGCTTCCTCCCCCTAAGCACTCGTCCCCTTATGTCCTGCAGAAGAGGCAAGAAGGCAAAGAAGCAGAAAACTATTGTCACTCAGCAGGCACAGTGACATTAACACAACATGCTACATTGAAGAACCTTGTAAAGTCCTTCAAAAAGCTAAATTAAAAAAATATACTTTTTTTAAAGTTACAGATTTATATATTTCTATTTTAACAACTTCCCTGCTAAACAAGTCTTTCTAAAGGCCCTGGAACATTTTCCAGTGTTGATGTGTGGACAGTACACTAGTGTGCTTTAAAAGACTTCTGGGCCACCAAGTAGCAGACGTAAAGGAAAAACAATAGGAAAAGAAAGAAGAACAATGTCCAAATCACTAGATTGTTCCAAATGCTCAGCTGAAAGCCTCAGCCAGGTCTTCAGTGCCTTGAGAGCTTTCCCCATCCTTGGTGTGTCAGTATAAATTATCATCAACATTAATTCTTTTGTTTCTTCCCTTTCCTAACAGATGTAGTAATCGCACATTTGGACACTGGCAATATTTCTAATTGTGTAATGGGGGCAGAGACAGAATTAATTAATGATCCAAGTTAGATAGAAAATCTGACTTAATTTCTTACAGGTTTTTGAGGGGTTACTTATGGCTGGAGGTGTTCTTGCAGACTTCCAGCTCTGTCACAGGACGCAGTCGCGCATGCCAATGAAAAAATGGGCATTTTTGGGAAAAGAATAGGCCGGATATTGATGCACCCACAGCCACAAAAACTACTTTCTTTGTGGCAACAGGCCTCAGATAGTAGCTGGAGTCAATGCAAAGCAGTACTGCCAGCAATGACATTTCCCTGCTGGGAGCACAGCGCAGTGATTCCATTTGAGTGTCTCTTCCCTCCCACCACAAACCTTGTTTTTCCCTGTCTGTGCACCTTTCTGAATATTTCCTGCATATCAAAAGGCAGCTGCCTTCCAGCAGTGAGAACAAGCAAAAAAACCACACGTGCACCAAAGCACAGAGTATTTCAAGGAGAACCAAAACAATCAAGGCCACCCCAGTCTGCAGGCAGCCACATAACTGAGGTGGGCTCCAGGTCTGACGTGGGTCTGATGTCCTGGACCTGCGTGGGATGAGCACAGAGTACACTGCTGGCTTTTGCAGGTATTGTGAACTGCCACCAAACACTGGCACAATGGAAAGGGAAGCACAGCAAATTGGAATAAAGCTTGTTCACAGCCAGGATTGGGATCACAACCCCTGTTCTACTCTGGAAGTTTTAAAACTTGTTAAATTAATCCATCATAAATTATGTGTATATAAGGTTAAATGTCCAGCAAAATGAGACTATTCAGCTAATAATGCAGTCTTAGATGGAGCTGTTAAGGGCCATAATTCTCAATGAGATGATTATGTTTCACAGCTTTTGAGATTAATAACAAGATTTACATTTCAGTATCTAGTTATTTTGGGTGGCTTCAGTTTGGGTATGAAACCTACTGACAGAAACATACTTTTCCACAAAAAAGGTCATGTCCTACCTCTGAACTCCTATTGTCTAGTGTCTAAATTCACTACCAGTTTCTTTTTCAAAAGCCTCCTGCTGTATTTTTGCACATCTTTGCAAAAACAGCTACCCAAGCCCTCTAGAAGAGAAAGATGCACATAAATAAAATACTGCAGTGCTAAAATATGACCCTCTGTCTGTGATAAAGCTGATCTGCTATAACAAGGAAGAACTCAGTATGAACTCCCCTCACTGAAGCTGTAATTGTTCATCAGTCAAGAACATTTAAACAGATATTGGAGCTACATAAGACCAACCCAAATGCCCTTTTTTCCATGTGACCAAGAGAAGAAAGGATTATCTGTAGTACCTGGTGCTTATACAGCCCAATCTGGCAAGGTACAGCCATCCTATAAGAAACCAACCCCAACAACTTCTCCAACCTGCACAAGAGCAGGGAGCCTCTGGCCAAGCTGATCTCAGCTCTGGGTCCTGAAGTCAAATCAAGCTCAGGTTTGTGTTCAGCCTGAGCCCTGGGAAATGGCATTAAACCCTGCTAACGTGGTGCACACTGGCCAGAAACAAACTGAATCCACTCTCAAACTGCACAAACCAGCTGGCCTCAGCTTCTACAAGAGATGCAAAGTCCCCCGAGGCCTCTTGTATATTTTAGCATCCAGCTTCTCTAGTTTGGGCCTTGAATTCCTGTTTTTACTGTCAGGACCATTTTTTCAATAAGCAAAATCTGTTGACAAACACTGCGCTCACAGCCTTGCTCAGCAAACGGCTGCATTTAAAATTCACCATGCCTCACCTTTGAGGAAAACACAACTCAGACACCAACACCTCTTCTGTGGAGGGAAAACAGCTGGCTGGGCTGCTGTAACAAACATCCAGCATCCCCCTTTCACCAGATTCAAGCCCTGTGTATTTGCAGCAAGCAAATACTTACTCCAGCTCCCACTTCTGTCTCCCACCATTAGATTTCCCCTTCTCAGTGTACACAAGCTGCTGGTGACTCTCACTCATGCTGAGACAAGCTTTCCAGCAGATTTACCTCCTTGTCCCCAGTGACTGTGAGCAGGGTCCCCATCACTCTTGCCCAGAACCACACCCACACCGCCCCTGGCATTCAGATAGAAGTGGTGTGTCAATTTAGTGCTGAAAGAAATTCCCTGTTTGAAGTATCTAGTGTCAGATGATGGACAGGAACTTAGCAACAAGTTTATCTTGACAAAAACAGGGTAATTTTTAGGTGTCAGGAACGAATTCAGACCCAGATGATTTCTTTTTAAAAGAACTCGTAAAAAATTAATTTTTCATTCAACATTCCAGCTTGGCCTCTCTCTAATGAAGAGCAGAATATTTTTCTTTTTGGTTTGAAAGTGGATGTTGATGTTTAACAGGTTGTATACCTCCAGGCATTATTATTTTTCAAGCTACCAACACCTTGAATATGCCTTCTTTAACTCCTAGAAACTCCTAGCTCTAATCTTATATACTAAGACAAAAACTCTGTGTCTTTGCGTTAACTCCAAGTTACAACTGCTGAGGATCTACAGAGTCAAGGAGTGTTAAAAATTAAGGTTACCATGTCATCTGGTCTAATTAGGAACAGCTTGTTGCCTCTTCATAATTGGGTCTCTTGCAAGACACATTTGGTTAGTTGATTCTTTTCTTTTTAATCATCCCTTCATTTATACTACATATATCTGCACAGAAGGTGTGGCCTCATCCACACACACATGTAAAGGTCATATTTATATTGTCAGTGTTTGATACATCACAGCCAGGATCTCACTGATCCTGAGGTACTTGCCACTGAGAAGGTGGCTCCGCAATGAGCACTGAGCTGCCTTAGGTAAGGCAGACAAATGCTGGCAGAAATGACATATTATATACCTCTTCAAGCTGGGAAAGACAAATACACAACTACAGATTGAGCAAGACTGAAAGCATCAGACCTCTAAGGAACAGCTGTAAAACACAAGGCTGAAGTGGGAAAGCTTCTAATGCAAACAAAAAGAACAAATCTGAAACTAACCTGATTTTAAACCCCCCTGAGTCACCTCAGAAAATTGAACAGGGTTGTGTTTGCACACTTCACTCCAGACAGCATTGTCAGGACACGAGCAGCCACCAGGATTTACCTCCTTAAATCCTGCAAGATTCATCCCACTAAAGCCATTTAGCCAGAGCAAAACAAGTGAATTTTTAAGAGTAATGAGCACTCTTTGAACCCCCACCCAGCCCTGTCCTTCAGGTTCACTGCTGTGTTTCTCTCCATCACTCTTAACTGGTGGGAAATGGAAAGCGAGCAGTCAGCGAAATCCACAGCTACCTGTGGTAGGGAGCTGGATTGCACTGCCTGTCATAGGAGGAGGGAGGGCAGACACCTCCATGGCCATCCCTCAGTCCAGCAGATGCCAAAAGCAGCAGATGGCTGGAAGGATGGCATCTCAATTGGCCTTTGATCACGGACCCGAGTTGGGAAGAACAGCCGTGCCCCGGCACTCCTGCCATCGGATGCGGGAGCTTTGAGCACTTGGTGCGTTGACAGCACTCATCTCTCTCTCTCTCCACCCCAAAGGATGTGAAAAGATGGATTAAGACAGACCTGGTGCCAAGCTTTATAATGCAATTCTAATGACATACGCTAGAAATCAATGATTCTCCAATGCCCTGCCATTTCCCCGGACTTGCCAGCAGAGTGGAAAGCAGATACTCAATACTTGACACAGATTACTTCTGATTGCCAAAATACATTAACAAGTATATTCTCTCATAGAGTACACAGTTTCTGGTGTTTGCTATAAAAAACAGCACCGTTGTGTTAAAAAGGGAGAAACCAGAAAGGGAAAAAAATCCAACAAAAAAACCCAAACAGTCAGCTGAACTCCACAGTCCATTGTCAAGTTCAAGTGTTTTATACAGAGGCCTGACACAACCAGAGATGACATCAAGGAATTCTTGGTTGGCCTGATTGAACTTGTTAGTAGCTTTATTTCAGCACATGTAATTTGTTCTCCCTCTCAGTCAGGCCCCTTCCCACATGACATGCTTTGTCTCTCCTCTAAGAACAAGGCAGAAGGGTTTTTCTTTGAAAGAATGCTGCTGCCAGCCCTAAGGACAGCTCATCTACCCTCTGGAGACCAATACATCAGAGAGGGGATGAAAGGAACATAAATTTTCCTTAACCTATCATCCCCCCTGATTCCACAAATCCAGAATGTGCAAACTTTTTCATTTGTCTATTATTCTGGGGATAGAGCCACAGGAGTCCATCACATAAAAGCAAAGGCAGTTTCTCCAAACAGAATGCCAACTCCCATTCCAGCATGAGGGAGAACTGCTCCACACTCACTGGGTTTTGAGACCAGTCCTGAGTCAAAAACACAAACAAGTGCACATTGCACAGATGTGCACTTTACAATTCACACAGCACAGAATTAAACCATCCAAGAGGTAAATTCACAGAGAAGTAGTGGGCAAGGAGGGAAGCTGCTGGTGCTGCTGCAGGGAAAACTGCAAGTCCTCCCTGTAAAAAATTGTTTTGTAAAGGTTGGTAGCAATGGATCAGATACACCAACAGGGAAGAGATGTGGAACACACCAAGAACATCAGCATTGCTGACAGCAGCAGCTAGGGAAAACCCAGTGGCAAAAAGAGCAGCTTGGCTTCTGCAGCTTACCCTCTGCTTTACATGAAATGCCACCTTCAATAATAGTTAAACATTTATGATTCCAAATCTATACACATACCTGGGCAGGCACAGGTAGCTTTTTTAACTATCCAATAAACTGAGGCAGGAAAAAGAAAATAAATATGCCAGAGATGGGTTGGTTTTTGTATATATAATAAATGTGCTTTTGCCAAGGATATTTATGTCTGGCAGATGGGAGGCAATGCAGAAACTGAGAGTGACTTCACTGATAAAAGCAGAAGAAAAGTGCCTCAATATTCAACCTCTTGTCACTACATCCCATTAAGCCAACCTAGCAAGTGGAAATGTAACAGCAAAGGTGTGACTTGGTTGATACACTATATTTTCCTTGGTTTTATATATTCATATATGGCTAAGATGGTATGGAAGATCTTTCTTTGGCATTTTTTAACATTTTCACTAGGAAAATAAGGCTCTCTTTTGAAATAGTTTTAGCTGATAAGTATTAGTGGGAAAGGAAAGGAGAGGTTCTGAACAGGGCTTTGCACTTCCAGTTTTCCTTTGAAAATCTGACATCTGAAACACCACTCATCTGATTGCCAGGAAGTAAAGGTTCTGTATGAAATGGTGCAGCTGTAGGATTACTGTGTAAAAACTCTACAGCAACTCCTTGTAAATAACAAAAAGCTAACACCACTGTGCTCCATAACTGTTGACATACTTTGAATATTTATGGAAGCATTCATCTACAGATTGTGCTATCCTTTATGGAAAGTATGGGATGCAGCAAGTCTGAAAAGGAAAGTCCTTTCATTCCTAACTAACTCTGCATCCCTAGAATACTTCAGCCCCACTGTGGGACACATTTCTGATGGTTTTTCTCTTATGCTGATTCAAGTCATTGCATCCTTGGGCCTCAATAAGTCCATCCGACCACCAAACAGACACAGCAGGAAAGCAGGCCCAAAATGCATTTGGCATCTCAAGGCATAAGATCCACACAATCCAGTCAACTTCAGCAGGAGCTGGCCACATAGACCCTCTGAAAATGTCAGACTATGCCACTTGACCCTGTTATGGGAGAAAACAAAAGTCCTATCTAGAAATATAAGACAAGCATGAACTCCATCTCTATATGAGGGATCCTGCTATCACCTTATAACTATTTAATCTTCTTCACATCTTCTCTTAAGCATTCAATTCACAAAATACCCCAGCAGGTGAAACAACAAACAATAACCATAATAATAGTAATAATAAATACTGAGAGTAATTCCATGAAACCTGAAACACAGTAGGCCCACTATTCACCAACTCCCAGCCCAGAGCCCAAAAGCACTAATTAATAATGTTTGAAGGCCATTCTGTAGACACATCTCTCATGATAATGGCATCTGGCTGCTTGGTCTGAACACACATAGATACTCCCCATGGGCAAGCCCCCTAGGAGAAGAAAGGGTATTTGACAACACCCTAAACTGCAGAGCTAGAACTACAATTCCTTGTCAAACTATAAAGCAGACAAGGTGATCACTCAAGCTCAAGCTCAATCAAGGTTTATGCTCACTGTTACCAAATCCCAACCACACTGACACAGAGAGCTGAGGCTCCTGGTACTAGGGGTAATCATCCCTCTGCACCTGTTTTCTGCTTTCCTTTGTTCCCCTGCTGACTTATAAGCTCTTTGTAAAGGCCTCTAGTCCCTTATTAATTGTTCGCCCTGCATCCAGTAGAACTCAACTTCATCTCCATTTAGAAACTGGAACATAATTTTTATTCCAGTGTACATAGATGTGTACTATATGTGCATAAATCCTACAGGCAGAAGGAGTCACTTCTCCTCCCAGACCCTTTCCCTTACCCAAAATTCATAATGAAAAGAAAGACAGAATGCTAAATAATTTAAAAATTGATCTTTAAACACTTACAAAAAATATAATGAAGAATGTTGGAATGTTAGACTTAAACCCAGTTGCCCATGCAAGCACACACGTGCAGACCTTAGAGCTTGTATCCTATTCCTGGCATGCAGCATAACCACCAGGGAAAGCTTTATTAGAAGAAAATAAACCTGTTGTAAGAGATTTCCATGCAATTATTCTGCTGCCTTTGTCCTGGCCAGGCACTGATGCAGCTTTTCAAATTAATGTGCTTAGTTTTCCGAGCAGGAGATCAGAATAACGGAATTCTACGGGGAACTCAATTACCAAAGAAAATGATTGCTTGAGCATTCAAGAAATTGGAACTACATCTAATTGTGAATAGTAGATTATTATCCGGATTATGGACGGCAGTTTGAAATCAATTCAGACACAGAGCTGTGTCTGCCTCGAGGATAGTATCTGCAAGATTTCCAGGGCTCCTCTCCAGCTCTGAGGGGCTCTCAAACAGAAAACTCAACTACCAGTGTGGGTTTGCCGGCTTCCAGGCAGGAATGCAGAAAGCCTGTATCCCTGCTGAGAAGTTAAAAAGCAGAGAACAACAACAACAAAATCACCAAGGGAGCTTCCCTGGAATTTGTTCCTTTCCTATTCTGTATTCCTTTGGTGTGGAGGAACATCAGCATGTTCCTGCCTGGTTGGCTATTCTGCTGCTTGAAGACTGCTGGTGCATTCAGGTGGTGGCTGTACATCAAGAGTGGGAGGTGAAAGCACCCTCCTGCCTTGGAGCTCTGCTGTAGCAGAAAGATGAGCTTAAGTGGTGGAACTGGAGGGCAAGAAAAACAGGGCTTAGGCCCAAGAAGTTTTGATTTTTTCAGAAAGCAAAACAGGACATTTTTTTAAGGGAAACAAATCTGATGATTTTGCTCAATTTCTCTCCAACTACAAGCAAAGCACTACAGGAGAAAAAAAAGATTATAGCATTGAGGAAACATTTGAGAATTACAACAAACATGAAAGGATATAGGATCTACAGGATGCACACTGAGTAAATATCTGACAGAAATGATGCACGAAGTACACCTTGAATCAAAATGGTACAAAGACTAGAAAAGTTGTTGGGAAAGGTGCTGGAGTTCAGCCAGATGGAATAAGGCTGTAACAGCAGAGAGGCAGCGTGGATGATTCGAGACCTGCAGGCACTTATGTGCAGATTTCACACAAGAAAAATACATTTGTGGCACCAGAAAAAAAAAGTAAAAAACAACCCAGAAAATTAGAAACTGATTGGAGGAGTAAATTTGCTGCACAAGAGAGCACAGTGAGAAAGCAAAGAGAAAATCGCAAGAAAGAAGTGAAGAAGCAGGGGCTGCTTGGAGGTTTTTTGCTTGTTTTGAGGATGTTGTTGTGGTTTGGGGGTTTTGTTGGTTTTGTTCTGGTTTGGGGGTTTGTTGTCATTGTTTTGTTCCTGTGGAGTTTTTTGGTTTTGGTCAGTTGGCTGGGTTTTGTTGATTTTTTTCATGAAAATACCATGAGGCAGCTGGGCAGTTTTGCAAGCAGGGTCTCTCCAGAGGTGGAGAAAGACCTGTGTTAGTGCCTGGTGAGGGAGCCACAGCAGCTTCCTTCACACAGATGGTTTCAAGCAGAAAGAAGCTGAGCTACAGGTATGCAGAGTAAACACCAAGCCCACGTTCTGTGGGTAGACTCAGGAACTGAACTTATTTGGATTTAGAAAGTAAAGTTTAACAGGGCATTTAGTTGTTTCTTACATAAACATTACCAAAGAGATAGAATGAATTTCCACGAAACAAAGAAACAAAAACCCCCCAAACTGAACCTGTTCAATGCAATGCCGGCACAAGGGGGAGAGCAATGTAGGCAGCGAGGAGACTCAGATTGGCAATGAGAGTTTCTTAACCTCCCAGAACAAGAGGTAAAACAAAAGTGGCAAGCTAGCACTCCACAGCAAGGCACAGTAAATTTTACAGAAGGGATTACACAGTACAACAGTGTGCAAGAACTGAGGAGAAAACTAGACAGCCTTCTGTTCCCCATCAGGTGACAGCTCCTATTTTTCCAGATATAAACACTTCTACCACCACCACCCCAGTGTTGTTGGAAGAAAACGCAGTGCTGCCTCATAATGTGGAAACCCTCAGTTCACTGCTCATGCTCCTTCTCCTTAAACATGCCTTCAGGCAGGTGCAGGAGTTCATTCCCAGCAGGTCAAGATGCAAGTACACTCCAGTACAGAGTCACTGACCCGTGTAGCTGGCAGGTAGCTAAATGCACACAGCTGCTCACTCACTCACTCTGCCCCACAGTGGGATGGTACAGAGAACTGGAGGGGGAAAGGTAAAATCTGTAGGCTGAGATAAAGACAGTTCATAATAGGACAGGGAAATTAATAACAATAAAGATAAAATAATAATATACAAAAGAAATGTTGCACAAGGCAATTGTCCACCACCTGCTGCCCAATGGCCCAGCAGCAGCCTTGGCCAGCCTTCCTCCTGGTTTATGCTCTGAGCATGGCACCATATGGTGTGGGATACCCCTTGGGACAGCTGTCCTGTCTCCTGCCAGCTCTGTGTCCCCCCCAGTCTGCTCACTAGCAGGGCAGCAGGAGAAGCTGAAAGACCTTGACTTCATGCAGGAACTGCTCAGCAATGACTACAATGTCAGTTTTAGGATGAGTTACTCTCACCCTAATGCCAAAACACAGCACTGTACCAGCAACTAAGATGATGAACCCCATCCCAACTGAAAGCAGGACACTCACCCCTTCCAGAGACAGTTTCCAGACTTGCCTCAGTGCTACCAAGACAACTTGTCAGTAACTCACTCCAGCAGCCTTTAAAACCCTTCAGAGGGAGCTCCATTCCTTTCACACACCTGTAAAAGCTGAGTTGTGACCAAGCACATTATGCATGCACTCTGACCCCAGGTACTCTGGCCAAACCATTTCAGCTATATGGCTTCCTGACACAGAACTGGTGTTACTCACATGTTTTGAAGGTTACTGCATTGCCTGCCATTTCTCACTGCAGAGAAAAATTACTTGAGCCTTGAGACTTCCAACTGAGTGCCTTTTTCTCCAGAAGGAGAGAAAAACCTGTCCATGAAGTTATTCCATAGAAAATGTGTAGTTCAAGGCAAGCTGGTTTCATTTCCTGGTGTTTGTTTTCTATTTAATTGCTGAGAGACAGCAAAGCTAGAGACCAGAAAAAGGATTCCTCAAGTTCTGCTTTTATTTCTACCACTGCCCCCAGTTCCATCAGCCACAAAAAGAGGAAGAAAGACTTCCACTGGATGCAGAACCAGCTGTGTGACTGCAGAACAATCCCATCAGAGCACCTCCCATCTCAAATCCAATGGCTCTTTCTACTCTACATTTAATTTTTAAAAAGTTATAAATGTGCCGTTGTCTGGCTGGAGCTTAAGGGGAACACAAAGGAACTCACTGGCAATAAAGTGCCAGCTGCTTCCCTGTGGCTAAGTTTATCACAGTTTAACAACAAACACTTTTTATATAATTTATGGCCTCTATATGTTAATCCTCTTCAGGTAGACACCTCCTGAAGTAGACATTTCTAGTCCTTGTGCACAGAAACATAACAAGGAAATGCTGTTTACCAAAAGACAACTATATATATGTATTTATACATGTATGTTTATGTAGATGAATATGTGCAAATCAATACATATACAGAGCATGTATGCACAAATATAAATCTATAAATACATATACAAAACAAATATATATATAATGAATGTAAATAATAATCTATAATATATGAGTAGTAAAATATAACAAATAAATATGATTTTTTTTGTAAAATATATAAACTCACATTTTCACAGATGGCAGCCAAAAGCAAAAGTTTGTGGCCAAAAGTCTTTCACGCAGTGAGGGCTCCTCACTGGCACCACTAAGACCCAAGACTAAGGAAAAAATCTCCTTTTTCTCAGGCAGCCACAGCCTCTTTGAGCTGAGAGAAAAGGCAGAGCACCTGGGACAAGTCTGGTAGACCAGTACTGGGATAGAGGGCATTTGCTGTGGGTGGGAGTCACAGACAGCACACCATGGCAGCTGACCATGGAGAGAAACTTGTGGATCAAAAAGAGTGGCCCTTGAATCTAGGTCTCAGCTGAGCACGCAGCTCAGCAGCAGTTAACTCCCACAGGGCTCAGCTGGATTTGCAAAGACTCTCAGAGCTGAGCACCAGCCCAAGTGCATTCTTGAGCAAGAAACGCAGAGATCCATTATGGGAAGGTTAATAAGAGGTTTGAGACAGATGTAAATATGGGATGCCACAGTCAGACATCCCTTAGGCTTCCAGCATCCATTGTCACTGTCTTTGCCAGCCATGGTACAAGGATTTATCCAACAGCTTACACTGAGCTCCCTTGACAGTTACAATTGCTTAGGAATTACAGAATTAGAAACTGCAGTTAAGGCCTCTTACACAGTGATCATCTCATGACCACAGCAAAACTACAGCTGTCACAGGTGCTAGCCTACACAAGTTGCTTATTTTCAATTTCCATCCTGTTATATTATTACTGAACACTGCAGAACCCCACATCCCACATGCAAAATTTACATTTGGCTCTACCCAAGGTTTGCATTTCAGCCTCTCCTATTCAGTTACGTTGGGACTGTAAATTGAATTTCAAATTTGACTTAGACCCAGAAGCACAGACTACAACACTCACAGACAAGCACAGCTTCTGCAGGGGAGAGGAAGAATGAGGGATGCCATCAATTGAGGCTGCTACCTCCCCAAAGAAGTCCCAAACCACAGTAGGTGGAAGCTTAAATTCTACTTTCAAGACACTTAGGCTTTTGCCTGCTAGCAAGTTGTCTTCACAACTTCAAAACTGGTTTACCACCCTCCAAAATTACTGGATCCTTGCTCTTACTCTTCTTGCACTCACAGACATTAATCAGGGACAGGAGGTTTGCAGTGTGGGCTCCACAAACACAGAAAATACCACTCCACAGTGCTCTGTGAGCCTTCTTACTCTCTTTGGCAACCACAGTGGGCCAGCAGTGGTTACAGTGGGCAAAATGTACACGGGCTGTTATGAAGAAAATATAAAGGAAGGACTACCAAGGAGTCAACATCATTTTTTATGGCACTGATAGGTAATAGAAGGAGCTTTGCATCCTCTAGAAACAAATTAAGTAGCATCTATTAAAAGTAGTGTATTTTTTTCCCCAAGTTTAGTAATCCTGAGCAGGCTCTACTCAGTTTTTCTGGAGTTTCGTGGAGCAGCAGTGCAGTGCAAGCAAAGGAGCTGTGCCTCGTCTCACTGCAGCTGACAGAGCAGGACAATTAATGCACTGAAGGAGCTGCAATCTCCACGATGCCATGAAGCTCCTGGTTTCCAGACTATAAACACTGTAAGCCCTCAGAGTGTCCCTAAGATAGAGCAAGCCACAGGATCTGGTTCCGAAGTCACGGTTAAGGCAGCACGTCTCGGGAGCGATATTAAACTGTAAACCTTGCTGGGAAAGGCAGTCTCTCACTATCAGAGCTCAGGGTGAAGCCTATGGCCATGTTATCTTTTACGTCAGCTTCACAGGTTTAACACTTTCCTCCAAGCCTCTGGTATTCTGCCTCTGAGAGATACAGGGGATTTAACAGACTTAATGCGATACAGGCTAGCAAAAATCTTATAATCCTTTTTTTCTTTAAATAAAAGGAAAATATCTAATAAATAACAGAACCTTGGCATCAATCTTTGAGGAAGCTAACGATGCCAGGTTATTTCCACAGAAATGGACTTCACAAGCTCATGGAGATACACATAATAGTACACATTTACACATAATAATTATTTCTTTACCTTACTAAATGTATACCTCTAAAGAGATTCCAAACCCAAGCCTACAAATCCTGTCTATTAAAACACTAACTGACTTCAAAGTTTTTATTTAACTAGCAGATGATTCAGGAGTCTCATCAGGGCGTGTGGAGTGGAACAGGAACCATGTGGCTTCCAACAAGATGAAAGAAAACCAGCAGAAATAACTGACTCTAACTAATGTTTCCTAATGTTGGAAAATGGTATGGACCATGGCTCAAGCACGAAGGGCTGGCTTTTCAGTTGCTTCTTGATCCCCATTTTTCAGTCCTCCCACTCCAACTAATTTAGCTAGCAAACTTTATAGATCAATAAATTATTGCAGAAGAAGAATATTCTTCCTGTCTCAATAAATGATAGCTGAAAATTTCCTAATGGGCCTTGTACGTGGGAAGAGGCTAACTTTGTACAACGTGCTGCATGTTTGTTATCTACAGCTTCTGCATCTTAGCAAGAGCCCAATGGGCAAATATAGCCAAAAAATAATGGGAACGTACGTGGTTGTTTTATCTTCCCCAATACTCCTGAGAGTAAGTGAAAATTAATCTTGCAAATGCTTTCACACAAGTTACCTTGTGTGTGAAAGCTCACAAGTTCCTGAAAGGAATACATTAACCAAGCTGAGAAAAGTCTTTCATAAGTAAGAAAGACTAAGAAAACAAAAGTGTTGGCAATTAGCTGCCTTTAATTTATCAGCAGACCAGATACTGCTCCAATTACACTACACATGAGTTAGCACCAGCACAGCCCCTTAAAAAGCCCTGCCCTTTTCCACATCATTAACATCACCCGTGTCATGTGCCAATGCACGGCTCCCATCGCAAGACAAACAACATTAATGCAATGCAACAGCTACACTTGAAATACACATTTACTGTCAGCTCAGCCCCACTCCCCGCTTGAGTCACACACAATCTAATCTACCACAGCAGCTGCAGACAGTGCAAATGCCACAGGAGCCAAAGTGGAGCATGTCACAGGGCACTGACTTTTAGAATTCCAGCAGGCACAGACATCAAAAAGTTTGGTTGAAAGTGGTCAGAGACATTTATGTGACTGCTGCAAGGTACAGCTCCTCCAATTACATCACCAGTCCCACACTCATTGAATTAAAACCTCCCATTTTCCACTAAGTAAGGAAGATTCAGCAGACTCCACAGAGTGCACAGGGGCAGTAAAGAAAACCTGCAATTTTAGAGCCACCTACCAGGACCAGATGTCACTCTTGAGAGATTTGCAAAAAGCATCTGCAATTAAGAGAAGGGATGAAAAGAATTACTACGCCCCTCCTATTAATGTCAACTGGAGCCAGCTTAAATCTCCATGCACTGTCTGCAAGAGCTACTCCCACAATTCTTTCTGAGCTTATATTTTTCTGCTGCCTATAGTAAGTGTATTTGTTTGAAAGCGACAGCAACTCTGGGTTTGTACCTGTGCTGAGGCTCCAAAACACAGGAGGTCCATAGTCACTCAGGCAGGGATGGTATTGCATCACCTTGTCTCACTCCCAAGCTGCCTTACCCATGACCACAGACCTCCAAACCCAAACAATCACCTTGCAGTGCCAAGCACTCTCAGCACTTCATCCCTGCTCTGGGTCAGGTTTGAAAGCAGCGTGTCCCTGTACCCTGAGCTCCTTTATTGTTCAGCATATTGCTTGGTGTGAATAGCCTCTCCTCTCAACCTTGTTGCCAGGCCTTCACAAATGCTTCATTAGCTTTTCTAAAATAGAAAAGGTTACAGTAATACAGCTGTTCACCCAGTCATCAAGCTGTGTCGACCTTCCAAGGTACGCAGCCAGCGCTGGCCAACAGATCACACAACGTGACCTAAGCCAGGCTCTGAGTTTTACCTTAGAGAAAAGCAGAATCTGTGGCTCCGGCAATTCCACTTCTCCACATCGTTGAACCTGTTCTCCACTTTCTTCCTCTAATAAAATCTACTTTATTCCTGAGATGCATCTTCTTTTGTTACTGAGATGCCTCTTCTCTGACTTTGTTACTCCTTTCAGTGCTTACCTAACCCTTGGCACATTCCTGAAATAATCATTCTCTTTTGAGGTATGCTGCTAGAAAAATATTAGAAAATAGGTTTTGGAAGGAAGAAATCCCTACATACAACTGTATCATCACATAGCAAAGTGCAGCAACAACTATGAATGACTAGGGAAGGAGAATACACTCCTGCCAAATTCCCTCATACAATAAGAAAACGGTCTTTTCCTAGGTGTAAAGACAAATGACTTGTCAAAAACTGGAATTTCTGCCTAAAATCCTATTTTGGAACTTAATGAACTAGAAATGCCAATGTTCCCTGGGAAGAAAAGAAATGAGCCCCATCCTGAAACAGCATCAGCGTCCTCGCTTTGCTGCGCTAATCAGAACCGCCCAGGCTCCATCTCCTCTTCAACCCTTCCTCCTCTGCTCTGAAATACAAACGTATAGGACACTCAAATTTCATCTTCTTTCATTAGTAGCCAGGAACTGACAACTATTAAAATTACCATGCCGTGAGTAATACTTAAAAGGTTTAAAAAGTTATTTTGTTTTCTACTGAAAGCAATGGGTGAATTTTTAATAGAGTGAGAAGGACATCACGATGCCTGCAGCCACTTCACAAAATGATGGCTGCCTCCAAACCTCTTACCAAAATTCACCATTTAATCTGTTAATGGCGTCTGAAAATGGATGCATGTGTCAAAAGGAAACTGAACAACTGGCTCAGGAGCATTTGGGTAAGAAAACAACCTTTTGCAGACACTGTCCCACCCTGCAATCACTTTCTGTCATTAGGAAGTGTTTCTGCTGGGCTCTGCTTGGAAGATAGCACAACTAGGAGAGGAAGTGACCTGCATTAGAACAACAAATATACCTGGTGTGAAAGCAGCAACTTTAAAAGCCTTTTAGAAATGCAGAGCGTTATTTAGTCAATCATACACCACAAAGCTGCCCCCCAGAGCTGCGTGTCATTTTGATAAATTAACTGGGAAAACTCAAAGCATAATAAAGTCAAAGGCAGACCCCAGACTACAGCAATCATGCTTGAATGCCACATAAAACACTTCCCACAATAAAAGCCGTGCTCGCTACTGATTAACGTTTAAGATAATTTTGAACCTGATCAAGGTCAGCAGTTGCATAATATGTTCAGGTTTCTCTGCATTTGGGTGCACAGAATGGGAGTGGTAGTGAAAGTGCAAATCTCTGGGGAAATACCTGCCGCACACTGCCTTGGATTCAGCATCTCTGCAAGCTGGCTTGCCAAAGAAGAAGGGTAACTTTCTCAGGGAGAATTCAGGAAAAGCACAGCATTTTGCTCCTGTGAATTAATTTCTCCATAGGCTAAAGTAATGCTGCACAGCACGTAAGAGGCCAAGAAGTGCTGCAGACAGCTTGGTACCAATTTAACCTGGGGACAGAGGAAGATTCCTGCAAGGAGAGCACATGGCTGACTTTCGAAAGCCCATGGTGGTCAGAAGCCCCCCATGCACAGCACCCTGTTTCTCTCCAGGGACTAGTGAGTCCAGAACTTTTGGAAGTCAGAGATTCACAAATCCTCCAGTCCTTGCCGGGGCACCATGCCCTCATTCTGACTTCATTTATGCTAACTGTACCACTTCTGTTACAAAGAAATCCTGCCAAAAGTCCAGTTCTGTTGCCACCTCTTAACCATGAATTCAACACAACTCCCCAGGTGTTGCTGGTGCTTGTCAACTTCCAGAACAATTTTTCACATCTGAGCAAGGTTTTAGACCTCAATGCAGCAGTGCTTCATGAACAGGGATGTGCTGCCATTCTCCAGAATACCACAGGGTGGGTGGCTGGCCTGGGCACTCCTGCTGGAAGCCTCTCCAAGAGCACAACAGGTTTCCAGTGACAGATACAGGCATCTCTAACTTTCTGAAGATGGTATTTCTTTGCCTTCAGTTTCTGACTATATCTTCAGCAAAACCAGTAAATAAAGCGTGTAACTCCGAATCTAACGGGACCTGCCACAGCCAGCAGTTTCTCTTCCCATCCTCCTTTCCCCACTTGGATGCCAAGGGTGCAGCACAATGGGAGTCCATCAGAGGGGAGAACAGCCCCCACCCCCTCTAGCCCATTCCTGCTGGCACATTCCCACGCCCCCGGGACCAGGAGGTGCCAAAGGAGCGAGCAACGCTCACGCACTGCCCTTTGTAAAAACATAACCTCAGGGAGGGGAAAAGAGAGCATTACTTTTCACAGAGAGTAAACACCGTGACTCAGTTTTATTTCCCAGGCATCCTGACTAATTCAGTCCTGGAGGAAGGAAAAAAACACAGGATTTTTTTTTCTACCAACCTTTCTAAAAGAATCCAGTATTCCATCTGCCAATTTTTCTTTGCCTAGGTAATACCTCTGACAGCAGCACTATTAATCTTACATGAGCCTCAGCAGTTCTTGTAAGGCCAGGCTGTAGGACTCTGCCCATCACAAGCTGAACTTCAGACACGTAATGTACATTCAAAACAGCACAGCCACTCCAAAGTCTACAAAAAGTTCACTTTTCCTGATCAGCACTTGTTGTTGGAGGCTGCTGGGCAACCTCCTCCTGAAGGCAGCCCAATGGCTCCATCACACAACCTGGAGCCAAAAACAACTTGAGTTTGGCTCAGGTGGGCCTTAAACTGGAGTCCTGGAGTCCCAGTTATCTCATTTCTCCACTTGACTGTGCAGCGCAATCAAAAACTGCTCTGTTTTATTTTGCATCAGACTTTGGGCATTGCCTTCCTGCTTCTAGTACAATAAATTAAAAAGCAGACGGGGAAAATAACCATCACAGCTCTCTGCAGAGCACTTGTGGCAGGCAGCTCATAGTAGGCATTGAGTTTTATAGTCCTAATGTTCACTTCCCTCTTTCCCAAACCCTCAAATGCTGCACACTGCTCTGCTTTCCTGAAACTCCTCTCAAGAGCACTGCCTCCCTTCTCCTCCTGGCCTTTCCTCCCTCAGCCCCCTTTGACCCCACAGGCTCTCTTGGGCAGCCCTAGATGGAAATGATCCTTCCCAGCCTCCAAATTTTAACTGCTTTTTGGTTCAAGGGTCCACACTGTGCTGTTTGCTTCATTTATGCCAGTGCTTAGTCTCCTGTTCTCTGGAGTTGAACACTGAGGGCAGTGAGCAGTGCAAATCCTGCCTTCTCCAGCTGGTCCTGTGCATCCTTTCTACTGCTGGAGGCACTGTCAGCATCTTCCTAAGGCAGCAACTTCTGTCCATTCCCCATCACCCTCAGGCAGCAAAACAAGATCCTCCCCATGCATTTACAGAAGCCAATCTAATTTACCTCTTCTTACACCAAAATTAATACCTGAGCATGGTGGTTTTGGGTTATCCACAAATATAAGCAAACCATCCTGGAGTCCCTTAGAGCACCTTCCAGTACCTACAGAGCACTACAATAAAGCCAAGGGGGGACTTTTTCAAGAGCATGGAGTGACAGGACAGAGGGCAATGGCTTCAAACTGACAGAGGTCAGGTTTGGATTAGCTACAGGAAAGAAATCTTTCCCTGTGAGAGCACTGGCACAGGTCCTGACACAGGCTGCCCAGAGAAGCTGTGGCTGCCCCTGCATCCCTGGAAGTGTCCAAGGCCAGGCTGGACAGGGCTTGGAGCACCCTGGGACAGTGGAAGGTGTCCCTGCCCTTGGCAGGGGGTGGAGCTGGATAAGCTTTAAGGTCCCTTCAACCCAGACCATTCTGTGATCCCATGACGAATCTATGAAAAGTCCTCTTGCCTTTTTTTTGAAATATTTTATTTTTACCCTATAAGCCTTATCTGCAAGGAATATTTCCTTAACATAAACACGTATCCAAAGAAAGAAAACGGATGTTTTCTTAAAAGCAACACGCACACCTGATTGCTTTTCCACCTCCTTGTTTTTCTGTAGCCTGGATGTCAAAGCACCCAGGAAATGAGGTTGATCTATCTTCTTGGGTTTCCTGATGCTATTTGTGATAAAAAAATAAGCATGTGGGATTATTTACTCAAAAATTACTCAGGAAATGCCATTAATCTCTGGCTTCCAGCCGTGCTTTGCCCAGTTTAGATGTTTGCAACGGCTCTTGGTCACAACTGAGGCTGCCTGAAACACCTGACACAGCATGAGCACAGCCAGCAGCTTCCTGCATTTTGATTTAATGCTGCCAAATGAACTAGTAAGAGGGATGGGGGGGGGGGGGGGAGAAGAAATACCCAAACAACAAAAAAAGTGAAATTAATCTGCCCAGAGTCACAAAAACTCCCTTCTTGTACACTTCTAAAACAAAAAAGTCCCCACACTCGGGTTTCTGTTCCCCAGCCCCTCAGCTGGGGTTTGATGCACAAATGCCTTTCAAGTGGCCCATTTTTCCCTAGAGGAGAGTGTTCCCTGCACAGTGCCCAGGCAGGGGTGCTGCTGGCCAGCCCCTGCCCCGTGAATCGGCGTCTGTGCCACCCAAATCAATAGCGGTCTGTGCACACACAGAGCCCGTGTCAGGGGCTGCCCTCAATGATCTCCTTCAGCTCTGAAAGGTTCTCACTCACCACTGAGCCCCGAGCAGGGTAAAATAAACCCTGCTCCAGGCAGGGAGGAGGGTGGAAGGCACCAGACAAATGTGTGCATTGCTCCAAGCATCCTCGGCAGTGACGAGGGCTGTTTTTCCAGGGTTTTCTCAGTTAGAGAAACCCAGTTTGCAGAGATCTTGGGCAGCACAGTCAGCAAGCTGTGCCTAATATTATAGATCTGGATCTGCTGCTCTGCCTCAGAAAGGTCCATGCTATGTGGTGTGTCACAATGAGCTCCTTGTTCTTGCTGTTGAGTAGGGGCCACGCTTTAATTTCGGTATCGATGAAATAATGAAAGGGCCATTTCCATAGGAAACCACAAGAATTAATCAACCAGAACACAAGGACCCTCATAACCTGCTTTCAAGTAGGGAATTCACTTTGAACTCAAGGACACCCTAATTCTTGTACCTGGAGCACCACACCTCTGACAAAACAACCCTATTCTGGGTCTGCATGCAGAGAAAGGCAGCCATGCTCTGCACCCACATTGCTGTGTGTGAACTCACCTACTGAAGTGACATTTATTTATTAATATGCATCCCTTCCCCAAGAACACTCCGTCAAGGTCTTCCAGCTACACATTGTAGTCAACAGATCTTATCTTTCCTACCTGCCTAGTGGATTGGGCACAAACCTTTCCATAAGGCAGAAGCCAGGTAACCATGGCTACATTTAGAAACAGGTCTGCAGCCTTCAGACTTTTCCACCAACCTGGAAAGGCTGCTCTGGTTTATAACTTATGAATTGCATTGCTCTCCAAGTCTCAAGTGTAATTAATTTACAGAAATGACCTTCATTTCACCTAAAAACAATTTTTAAAATGTTTCTAAGACAAATGTCACTTGAGCCTCAGGATGCAAGGATGTCTCAGCCGGTTTCCCTAAGAAAGCAAAAAAGACTTCTCTCAAATATCTTTGAACACAAGTCTCAGATTTGCTTTCAGGGATCCTACTCCCCCATGCCATGATCATTGTCCCAAGACTCCTCTGCCTTGGAGATGATGAGAACAGCGGAAACAGCTGAACTCTGTCAGCAGCCGAACAATCTCTTTTTCTTCAGCCAGAGGTGAAGCCTTTGATAGGTCTGAAGGAAAAACACATCCATGCTCTTGCAAACAAGGATGAGATGGAAATCACTTGTGCTTGTTCCAAACAATACAGAATGCTGTATGCTGTGGTGCTGAAAAGACACACAAAATAATGTGCATAAGTCAGGATTTGAAGGCTGACTTGGCTCAAGCTTGGCTCAAGCTACTGAATAGAAAAATATTATCTTTAATAGGCTTTACTGAATCCCAGCCACATTATTCACCCATAGAGTTTGGGCTCATAGCGCTAAACCTCTTTAGTGGCAGCAAGATCCCTGTATTTGTGCAACAGCTTTAAAAAGCCAACATTTGTTTGGGCTTACAAACATACTTAAGCCTGTTCTTCAAACAGCAGTTGATGAAAACAGTGCTTCTCAATTAAACCAGCACAGATTAACATTTATTAATTAATTTCCTCTCCCTCCTTTGGCTTAGTCACAGGGGGACAAGTAGGCCACAAAGACATCAGGCAGCTCCTGATGCCTTGGGTGCAGAGCACCTGCCTTCTGCTGGAGCCAGGTTCAGCCAGGACAGAGGGAACTCTGTGTCCCTCAGCAGCGGGATGTCACACACCTTGGCACAGGCTGACATCTGATGCCCTGAAATGCAGAAAGCTGGTCATCACACTTGGAAAACCAGAAATGGCACAAGAGGCATTAAAACATTCCTGGCAGGTAATGAAGTGTTTGAGCAAAGCCCTCCAGATACAGAAATTACTCATTTCTACTCCAGCAGATCATGGAACATGACAAAGCTAGGATGTACGACTGGAAAATAGCAAACAAAAATCCAGTTTGATGTGCTTTAAATCATGCCTGACACATTAAAATACAAGTGTAAAGTTTGGCTTTTCCTTTTCCCAGTGAAGAGCTTCAAATCCAGCCCCAGTGTTACCTCTGGTTCACTGCTGTCTGCAGAACAAAGATGCTGCAGTGTCTAGTACCAGAAATGCTCCCACAGCATCAAGTGACTGAAAGGAAAAGGTTTTTCAGGAGAAAAGGGGAGTAACATGCTTATTGTATAATGACACAGAGTATATGCTGAAGAAAAAAGAAGAACTGAATTGCTGTTTTCTTTCTTTCTCCTGAAGTCAAGGAGGACAGAAACCCTCTCTCCATCAAAGCGAGTAGCCTTGTTTTCCAGACAGCACCAAAAGCTGCTGTCACTGAAGAACATAGGCTTGTAGATGAATATATCTTGTCCTCCAGGAAAAGGGAGTGTCAAAGTTTTAAGGTCTTGTTGAGAGTCATGAGATCACATTCTCCCTTTCCTTTAAACTATCAGGAGAACTGTAAACCTGATGTAGAATCATCTAAAAAAAAAACCCAAAGGCTTCCAGACATCAAAAGCAGTGCAATGCAAACTTAAATATTTGACTCCTAGAAGCAGCCATAAAACAAGGTAAGGAAACATACCTATGAGTTGCAAAATCAACTCAAAACTGCACCATTTACAGTTCTGCCCCTGAGCTCCTGTATTTCAGTATATAAACCAGAAAGATAATCTCCATAAGCTTTCTCTTCATAACTTAACAAAAAAACGTCAGAGGTAAATGAATGCATTTTATAGCCATTTTCTGGGTTATTTCCTATCTTACATTGCAGAGTTTCTGGAAATGGTACTTCCCTGTACCAGTTCAATCAGGGAGATTGCTGGCCTACAGCCCCAAAATCTCCCTAGCCATTATAACAACAAAAGAGGGAAGATTTTGGCCAACTGGCACAACTGCTCACCACACAAACTGGGGAAAGGAATTTATTAATGAAAATTAAAAGGCAACACAAAATTAGAGTGAGCAAGGCCTTGTCTCCAATTAAGTCAGTAGCTATTTTATCACTGACCATGGTGAGATAAGAACACGAGTCATTGCAATTAAATACTTTTTTCCTTTTTGAAGTTTGGGCTACAATATATTAATTTACTGGTCATCTGACAGGACATTCTGGCTGAAATTTATTTAATGAGGAGAATAAGAGGAAGAAACAAATGAGGCAGAACAGCAGCAGAAGGTTCATAGTGGGTTGAAAAGAGGAGAGAAAAGCAGGGGTGTGAGTATCCTCCACATGTCTGCAAGAAGAACAGAACTTGAGCAAAACTTGAGGACTTTACAAAGCTGATGGAGCCATGAGATGGGAAGCAGTTTGTTCCCCCACATAAAATCAGACCAGGTGGATTTAGTATGGAGGTTTTCCCAGGATCTCAGAGAGCAGAGAGGAAGTCAGACAGTAAAAGGCTGTTCAGCATGCAAGGAGACTTCCTCCCTCATCCAACACTCCACATGCCATCAGATGGAAACATCCCATGGAAGGAAAAGCAGAGGCAACTGGAGTCACTCTCCAACTAAAGCTGATTTGGAGCACGCCATCCAGTGGAGTTTCAGCCCAAAGAAAGTACCTGAGTACAGGTACCTGGAGGCAGCTCCACAGCAGAAACCCAGACTCAGTAAGTGGGGACAGGAAAGTCTCTTCAAAAACACACTCCAGATGTGATGGGACCTAGAATAGTGACAAGAAAAAACTTCTTCCTAGGAAAAAGCATCACAGGGAAGCCTACCTGCAGCTGCCCAGGGCTGACCTGTCCCAAACCAAATCCAGCTGCATAAAAGTGGCTGTAACTCTTAACTCCAATGAAGAATGCCCTATTGACAGCCATGTGAATAGTGCCAGCCTGGGCAGATGATGGCACACACCCATTCAGCAGACTGTACATCGATCCCTGTACAGGCAACCACAGTAACTTACCATCTTGGACACTGCAGTGGCAAGCACTTTCCATTTGGAGGAGTCTAGAATATACCAAAATTTGTTCTTTAATTCTGCAGTGGTGAGCTGGGTTACAATAACAGTCAGAGCTGCACTGCAGTGCCGTATCAGAAATGGATGTGCTATTCAGCTCTTTGATTTATTCGGGTAATATCAACTCAAGCTGATTGCAACCTACTGAAATGGCAACTGCTGGACACACATTTAAATTTAACTATCTGTTGTGACACAGTGATAAATTCAGACTGGCTTCAGGACCAGTGTTTTCTCTATACGTCACTTCACAGCAATGCTCTACGCCACTGAAAACCTCCGGCAGTCCTTAAATTGCTATTGTGTCACTTTTTCCCAAACTTAGCCTTCTGAAGAGCACTGGGAAATCCTACAGAGGTGAGAGAAAGTGTTGCTAACACTGCCTGGACACGCAGAGCAATTGCTGCTGGCTTATCTTCCAATCTGCCTGCCCCAGTCAGAACCATCCCTACCATTTTTCTGTAAAATACACACACACAGAAAAAGTAACAAAACCAAAAAAAGGGCACCTTATGCTACAAAACCAATACCTACAGAAAGTCTAGATGGTTTGCAAGGCTGCCCATTTAATAAAGTGAGCACCAGAGGCTCAGAGAGCTCCTTTCTGAGGATTTGCAAAGTACTGCTTCTTCCCCATCTGTGCAGTAGACAGCTGACATCACATGGGTGGTTTTTGAGAGGCAGCGTGCTGAATTGTCACCCTTCTGTGATTCAGGTATGGACACCCTGAAAAATGAATCCATCCTTAGACATTTGTCCCCAAAGGCAAATTGTTTTCCCTGTGAAGCTCACAGAGCTATCAGAACACCATATAAACAAATAGTCTCCATTATGAGGGCAACTAACCCCATTAAAAAAAAATAAATAAACCAACACAAAACCTGCACCTTACATTTCCTGCATGTGTTTTCACATATGCTACTGCTCTGCATGTTTAAGCAGGAAATAAATCAGTTCCTCACACAAAGGTTTCAATTCAGGAATGTACTAATTGGAAATTTAATCCGTTTGTGGTCTGTGCGATCAAAGATGCGTAAGAAAAGCTTCAAATTCTTGACTTCCCAGGTTTGCTCCTCTTGGGAACCAGCAACACACAGCAGTGAGAAACGTGGCAGCCAGGAATGCCAGGATGCTATCTGGCAGTATTTTGTGAGCAAGGTAAACACAGACACCTCTGCTTGCTCCTGCATCAGTCTGACCAGCCCAAAAATCACACAGGTATAGGAAAAAAGAGGATAACCTTGTGAAACTTTGCATCTCATACCAGCTCAAAAAGCAGACAAAACTCAAAGCACCCCCTATGAAATATTTTGGATGATAGTTTGGTGTCATTTTGCCTTTCACACTGCAAGTTCACAGGGGAGTTTCGCTATAAAGATTTCTGTATCTGATACCTGCATACTGAGAGAATGCTATACCCACAAAACAGCAGAGCACTATGTGCAACCAGACACACAAAAATTACAATAACATACAGTAAGTAAGGAAATATATAATTTCAGGTTGCATTAAAATATATTTAGTAACAGAGTATTAGATAGGAAAATCTTTCTTGGAGTAGAGTAGATGAAAGGTTCCTGCAGTGATGCATAAAAGATAAGGACAGTTATTGCCTGTTTTCCATAAAACCAGAGTCCTTGTCCTGGCACTATCACCTCACCCAACCTTTCCTCACAGCTGGTAGAACACTTAACCCCAGGGTGGTTTCCCAACAGAAAGGTGAGGAATAAAATAAACACAGAATGCTTTGCAGGAGGTGCAGTGCAGTAAGGGAATAAGACCAACCCACATTCACGCTTTTCTCGGATGTGATTTTTCTGTGGAAGGTAAAGAAAACAGGTGAGCAATCCCTGCCATGCTGCATCTCCTGCAGCAGCCCCAAGGGATGGCCTGGCCCCTCCACAGCAACGTCAGGCTCCATCCTTGGGCGGCCTCTTTGGGATCACCAGGGGCATGCCACTGCCACAGCAAGGTAAGATACTGCTGGCTTTAATTCCTGCTGGGTACAACACTGGAGACAACGAGGATCAAACAGGCAGTGACAGGCTCGCAGGCAAACACACATGGGGTTTATTGTCTCAGCAGAGATTCTCCACATCATGCCTGAAAAATTATCCTCAGGACAGTCTGCCTTGCCAGGGCCTCTCAAATGTGTTTTTCTGCCTAAACAACCCAGGTCTACAATGGAGCGGGAAGATTCCTCCAAATCTTAGATTTCCCCTTATGCCTGAACAGTGTGCAAACACAAAGCCAAAAAGTGACCACTTCTGAATACTTCTTGAAAACCATTGTGCAGATGAATTCCAAGAAGGAAAAGGACCCCACTGTCCGCTCTGCAGCTGCCAAGTGAGAGAAAGCAAAGCTCAGGTAGCAAAAGCAACATCCATCACACAGCACAGCCAGGATATTCACACAGCCAAGCCCCGGGGATGAGACCCCACAGGAACCCCCTCCCAAACCCCACACTGGCATTGCCACGGAGCAAAGGGGGCACCTTCTTCTTCTGGTATTAGTCAACTCCCTTTGCCCAGTGGGAAAGAGTTCATCAGGAGATGAGAGCTCAAGGTATCGTTACCTCTGTGCTGGTCCCCACTGGAAGGGGGGAAAAAGTCCTTCTGGAGCTGCCCAAGTGGTTGCTCCAACACTGTGGCTTGCAAAGAGCAGATCAGCCAGCCCAGCTAACTGGCTTCCACCTGGCTGCCCTTATAAACAGCTTGTCTCCCATAACTAAATATAGGAAGTGTGCACAGATTTGTTAAGTCAGCTTCCCGCTCTCTAAATTAGTAAAGGAGTAAAAACAACAAGCCAGTCACTTAGGAAGAAAAATGCCCTTTATACAGTCACTTAGGGAGAAAAAGAGCCTCTAAACTTTGAGTACCATGGCTAGCTGCTCCACAAGACAGTGTCCTACCAGTTCTGAGGGACCACGTGGTCCCTCAGCTGTTTATCACCAGCTACCTCCAGCACCACCATCACCTGCTTCTGGCAGCAACCAGTTCTTGGGTGTTGTGTCACCGTTGTGTCACTTCAGGCTCCAGCACAGGGCACCTCATCTCCTCTCCTCCGTTCACTTTGCCCCTTCTCTCTGGCTTCCCCCTCATAGCTTTTCTTTTTTTTTTCCCTCCCATTCTTCCTTCCCTCAACCAGCTAATGTGTTTCCCTCACCCAAACCCTACTTTCTGCTCATTAGGAACACAGGTGTAGCTCCCCATTTTGCTGTGTTTACTTTAACTATATTATTTAACAACCAGATGTCTTTGTAAGCTCTGAATTCTTCCATGCAGACTATGTTCCTTGACCATCAAGGGAGAAAAAGTTGCAACTCCAGCTGTGACTCAAGGAACTCAATTTGTTTCCATTGGTAGGTGCTTAATGAACACCTCCTTACTAAGGAAGCCTCCATATAAATAAATAAACATATGAGTACATTTATTTTCAGTGCTCATGGGGACATCTCAGTGAAAACAGGATTTGAAGAAGAAACTACAGCCTAAGATTTCAGTGCCACAACACAAAGTTGCCATGGCCAATGATCCTAACAGCTAGTGCAGAGAAGAAAGCTGCTATATGTAATCAAAAACTACCACTGAATACTGAAATTTTAAGTTTACTGAGTATCAATCACATTTTTAGTGCTGTCATTAAAGCTCTTGAAGACACTGCAATATCATTCCTCAGCTCCTGGAGAGCACCTACTGCCAGGGAAGTGATGTGCAGAGTGACATACCTGCTTCAGACAGGTGGCTGCTCACTCATTCCCTCCAGGTAGGAAGAAGGTACCCCTGAGCACAGGGAGGGGGAAAGAGCCCTCTTCTGCTGAGTGCTGATTTGGTTAACAGCTTTCATGGAAACAGCTTCCACCTGATGCACTCCATAGCTTCACTCTGAGCTGAGCCTTTGGATGATCTCACTGCATTACTGCTTTCACACCCCACTGTCTTATTTTTATCCAGAGGTCACACCCTGATGGTCTCAGTTCAATTTCTCTGAGAGTTACTCTGGGCTTCCCTGGTTAAAGAGTGAAGGCAATCCTAGGATCCAGCCTCAGACACAGCCAGGAGCAGGAGCTCTTTCTGCCCAGAGCAGCCCTGAAGCAATCAGAGTGGTTCTGAGCAGGGATCACCCATGCCAGGGGCACATGGAGGGATCAGAGAGTGGTTCTGGGAAGGGATCACCCATGCCAGGGGCAGATGCAGGGATCAGAGAGTGAAGCATCCTCCATGCCCTGCCCATGAGACAGCAGCAGACAGGGCAGCACGTGGTGCTCAAGCAGCCCTTGCTCACCTACAGAAACAGGCAATGCAGGGCCTTAAGACACAACAGACTTTGAATAAGCTGGGAGGAGAGGGGGAAAGCACCCAGCTGAAGAGATTACTAAAGAAAAAGCAGCAAAGAGGACACCTGCAGCTGTGTGAGCACATGAGCCCTCAGCAGCACCTCCTGGAGCACTTGGTAGCCCAAGTCCAGTGCAGCTCCCTGCAGTTGCCTCACTGTGCTCCACCAGGAGGCTCGTTTACTAAAGCAGGGAATAATGCATCATATGCAATGTAATTTACTGCACAATTTCACAGCTGCTCTAGGAAAACTCATCCTGGTGTCACTGTGATTACCAGCCACGACCTCTGTGCCTGTCTTTTGAGCTGGATATTTTGTGCTGCTTCATCTATAACTGTAGCACAGGACAAATCAGTTGGCTCCTTTTTTTTTTTAAATCCCAAAAGATAACATCCCACTACCCTTTCCCATAATTAAATAAATACAATCACAGCATGTTTATGATGATTAAATTATGTCACATAATGATGCTTTTTTTTTCCAGCACAGAAGGTAATAATAAATATGACCTACAATTGTTGGGCCATCTCTCCCCTATCTGGAGGTTTTCACAAGGCACCTATCAGCAGGGATTCACTAAAAAGTCAAAGAAATAACAGACACCAGATCAATGAACATGGGTTTTCAGGGATCCTTCTTGGCTGGCACAAGCCCTGCTCCCCATTTTCCAGCAATCCAAGGAAAAGCAGCAGAGGGCTGTAAAGCACTGCTGTAATTATCACCATAAGTCTCCCAGACAAGGTGCTTGAGATCTTGAGCTGCTCTAAACACTCCCCTGATAACTCCCTGATAAGGAATCTGCTGAAAGAAGGGGTTTTGGGGGGAATTCAGGCATGTGGGGGAACACAGAGCTCCAAAACCAGCCCAAAACCAGCAAGAGGGCACACAGAAAACCTGAGCTGGCTTCATCCTCTTCTGATGAAGGTCCACCAGGGATGTGTTTGGAGCAGGTACCATCATTCATCTCTCCATATTTCTCAGAATCCTCCCCCAGGCCCTAGCAGCTCATGGAGCAGAATCTCCTGAGCCACAGTTGTTTCTCTGCATTTAATGACTCCTTGTAGAATTTTCTTCTATGAATGTGTTCCTCACTGTATTTCAAAACATGTCAAAGATTTTAGTGGTGTTTAAATGAACTCAGCAACTTGGGCTTAAAGCTGCCACCACCATAAATAAGTGATTGATTCCAGCAATGGGTTGTGCCTGCTCCTGTTAATTTGGCTCCCCCCACCCAATGCACATAGACAAGCCAGCTTCCCTTTAAGAGGAGGCTGGACTGGTGTCTTCCCACATTTGGGACCAATTCCCCACTCTTGGCAAAAGCAACACAGCAGACTCCAACCTCCTCCTGCTCCCTTCTCTCAGCTCTTCACTTCTGGAAAGCCACAGGGCTTTCCCTAGGCTGAGACAGGGAGATGGGGAAAGAGCCCCAGCCACTGTGCCTGCTGCAGGTGCTCCACTGAAAAGCCATTTCCTTGGAGAGATCTGCATGGCTCCATCTCCACACCTCTGCACATGGCTGCCTGACAACCAACCTGCCATTACAAGATCAGGAAAAATGTTTGAGCAGCACTTTGAACATATCACTGAGTTGTACTTTTACATATTTCAGTACAACACAACATCCAGAGCACAAAATTCACCAGCAAGTCACCAGGCTAAAGAAACCCACCCCCAAATCTCTACCTCTCTGCCCACTCCCTTCACTTTGCACCTTTGTTTGAATAACTTATTAATTAAATGTATTTTTAATCACAGCCTGCCAGTTTCTGTGTGCCAACAATAAAACAGCTTTTCACCAGGTGAACACCACAGTGATGCAGGGCTTCCAAACATCGTTGTGGTTTTTATGCTTGTGAATCCTGAACAGAAGCTGCGTGAGCATTACGTGTACCTTTGCCTCTCCTGCAGCATGGTGGCACGAGCCTGAGTGCCCACACACAGCAGGTTCCAGTAAAACAGCACTAACAGCTCAGTGGGCTACTCAGAGACCTTTTTTCCTGAAGGCAAGCAGGTGAGGATGAATGATGATATACAGAAAAGGGGGAGATTCCAGCTCGTGCTCCTGCTAAACTGCTCAGTGACCCATTTTTAAATGATTTAGAGGATCACACACAGAGCTTGACTTTTTATACAGAAAATGCTTAGAACAGTTAAACTATGCACAGAGACTCTAATGAGAAGGAGTCAGAGAAATCCCTGGGAGCATCTTAAAGGAAGAACCAGAACCTGAGCTGGAGCTGCTGCACCCCCAGAGGTTCCCCAGCACTGCTGTGTCACCTCCCTTCCCAGGTACACCAGGTACAGGCTGTTCTGTCCAAGAACTTTTACAAATGCTCTTTCTCAGGTGTTTCCAACTGGCCCTCCTACTTCTATGTATTAAAAACAAAATTATGCACTTCTGTCTCAAGCCTCTTATCCCCTGCTACTAAAACAGCCTTGATCAGCACT
Organism: Irena cyanogastra; assembly: GCA_013397155.1. Classification (NCBI taxonomy): domain Eukaryota; kingdom Metazoa; phylum Chordata; class Aves; order Passeriformes; family Irenidae; genus Irena; species Irena cyanogastra. Next base: position 1,078,438 of record VWZV01008007.1, on the reverse strand, counting down.
CCCACAGGCTGGGACAGGCTCCTTGTGGGGGCTAAACATTGCAGAGAAGAACTAAAAAAGCTGCTGAACAAATATACATTCTCCCTTTGTAAACTGTATTTGTATTTCAAATTTCTATTGTATTTGTACTTCATTTCCCTCCTTTAAAAGGAATTAAAATAACAGAACCAACAGCACCAATTCTTTTTTCCTTTCCTGCACAGGTAGTTAAAACAGCCTGTCTACCAATAGTTCATCACCCCAGTTCATTACAGCAAAGTGTGCTGTAGCCATTTAACAGGGCCAGAAGCCCTGTGTGGCTTCTTCCAGGATGGAAACGGCACCAAGACCACAAATGCAAGGCTGGGAGCAGACCATAAAGCCAAGGACACGACAGTGTGGGAATGCAGGGAGAGGCCAGTCCTCTTGGAGCAATTCAGCAGCGATCAGCCTGATTTCACTCCTATTCCCAACACAGCATCCCACCTCCCCCCTTGGTTCCCCACTCCATAGATCAGAGGATAACACCAAAGAGGGACCTGTGAGTCACTTGGGCAGATCCACAGGGTGTGAATGTTTTGTCTTATTTTACAAGCCACTGGTTTACCCAAGGAAGTTCACTCCAAGAAACAATCACCTCATTCCTGTACTCTTCTACCACCTCCCTGAATTTAATAATCTCCAATTAGCTGGAAGAGCAAAAACATCCTCCGGGTGTGCTGGGATAAAATCACCTTAGCCAGGCCATTCCCATACTGTGCAGCTGCTCTCACTCTGCTTAAAATGTGTCCAGGCTGCTCCATAAAACCACCAGCAGGAGCTCTCTAAATCCCAGGCTCCTGCCCAGAGCTCTGTCCTGGTGCACACAGCTTTGCCATAAACCTTTGGAAAAAGCAATTTTTCATCTCTGATGGAAAACACCTTCCTTCCTCCACTTCCTCTGATAATTTGATGCTGGACCATCACACAAGAGCATCTCAGTATTTTATAGAGGCAGCACAAAAATTCACAAGTTAAAAAAGCCCACCTCAGTGGCAGGGAGATCTCCAGTTCAACGAGAGTGGCTTAACATTTTCCTGCTTTTCTACCACACTGTATAATCTTTTTTTGTTCTTTAAATGCACCCGACATTTCATGCTCTAAGGACTAGCACAAGGTGAAGAGCTTTCCCCTTCTAAAGCAACTTGATGGGCCATCAACACTCGGGTGAGAAATGCTGCCGGTGTTACCTGCAGGAGTTATTTAATCCATTTTGTAAAGGTTAGGACAAAATTAAGATCAAAGTTTCATGCTCTCGACACTTCCTTTTGTCTTTTTTCCAATGGTATTTTTAAGAAATTATTGCTGCAATAAAGGAAAGGACAAATACATGTCAGTACTAGAAAACAAATTTATATCCCTGTTGTGACAAATGGGCCATGCCACACTGTGTCCCTGGTCAGAGGGGACACCCCAGCCCAGCCTCACTTAATGGCAACTTCTCATCCTTTCCTGCCAGGCCAAGTTCCCATCTGGAGAGTTGATATTTGCCTTCATGGCTGGTTCTTAATCAAATAGGGTACTTTTAGAATGAAATTACCGTGGCTGTATTACAGATATAAGACATCTCACTTCAAGGGCATAAGCCAACCATTAAATGATGGACATTAGAAAGAAACTTTTCCTTGTGAGCAAGTTATTACATCCCAACGGTGCCACTCACATTTCTGATGGAGAGCAGCACTTCTGCCCCACGCTGTCTAGCTCCTGTGCACCTGCATCCTACCTAGCAGGTGGGATTTGCTCCTATTTCCCACAGGGGAGGTGTCTGCAAGCTTCAGGCTCCAACTTCTCCTGCAAGGCCCTTCCCTTTGCAGAAAAGAAAGTAGGAGCCACAACAAGGACCATGGCAGCAGACAGGACTATTGATATTTAGCAGCTCTCCAGCCCTGACCACGTACCAAGGAAGCCCCAAGAGCTTCACCATTGCCTTCAGCCACATCAGGATCACATTCATTTATGGACCTCAGAGGCACCAGATTTCCATTTTTCCCCATTCTAGGGGATGTGCACTGGTTTGAGACACCTCCCCTCTCTGCAGAACACCACTGCAGCCATGTGCCACAGCTCTTTGTGGAGTTAGAGCAATTTGTAAGGAGCATGAAACCACCCAAAACTTGCCCCAGCAGCCCATGCGCCCACCTTGGGCTGGATCTGGTGCACAGTACCCAGAACTGCTCTGTCTGAGGAAGATTTGCCAAGATGACACAAGGAGAGGCCCCCTCCCCCAGCACTAACGCCATTCAAAATACCTGGGAACCTCCACACTGTGACAGGCTCCAGATAAACATTCCTGTTGCATGCAAGGTAAAGGAAATAGTTTGGTTGAGGAGGCAGAGATTGTACAAGATCAACTTACGAGCCATCATTTTTAGTGGCATTTCTGTGTAGTTACTTTCAAATTATTCATTATCCCAAGTTTTCTTTTGCTCCCAGCTTGAAGATAATACAAAAATAACTTGATTACACACACCTCCCATCAGTGGCAACAGTACTGAAGTAAAAAAAAAAAAAAGTTCTCCTTGTTACTGTCTAGTGCTCAATTTTCTGATTTGATTTTTCCACGCATTTAATACAGCTTGTTAAGTAGCAATATAATCAAGAATGGCAAGTACGAAGACCATTTTTACAGCAATTAAATCATCTCTAAAGCAACCAGCAATAAAAAGAGTTGGGAAAAAAAAAAAATCTGATCCTACTGGAAATCCATTTGTTTTAAAAAGGACAGACTTGTTAGAAAGGGAGCTGATTAAATCAGCTGAGGCACTGGATAAAATAAATGAGTGGGGGGAACTGGGCTGGTTAATTGTTGTGCTGTAAACATTATTACCACAAACCAAAGTATTTGCAGAGATTATGGTTGGGTGTTTGTTCTTCCAGAAATGAATCTGAGATTTGTCTGGAACAAGATGTGTATATAATATAATACAATAATATAATGTATAGCATTCTCAAATATTGCAAAAGTCAGACACGGCTCATTTCTCATTTCTTTCAGCAATAGATGTGCCGAGGAACTATTTTGACTGGGCAGGTGAAAGCTACAGGACCCATCTCTGGGCATAAAGCAGACTATAGGGGAACACAGTATTACCATAAAATCACCCCAAGACATGCACACATACACATTTAGGCACACAGTCACTGAATCACTGCATTAATTTTGGGGATCTTTTAAAAAAAAAAAAAAGGAAACAAAAAGATGCAGACTCTGAAAATCCTAGATGACACTAAAAAGGCTTACAAAAGGGGGATGTCATTCTTTCCCATGTTTTGCATGGACTTTCGAGGTCTACTGTCCCTCAACTCCTTAGGGCAAGGGGAGAGGAAAAGCTGGGAAGGAGGAAGAAGGGAAAAGCTAATGACTGATTCATGTCCCAGTCCAAATTCACAGCAAACCGAGAAGGAAAAACATTTAAAATAAAGAACAGCAGGAGGATTAGGGAAGGGGACTGCAAGGTTTCCCACAGCTTTCTTCCCTCTGGAATTCCTCTACAAAATATGTGCCAATCTTTGACATTGTAGCATCTCTTACACGGCACAGCCTCCTGTCTTGGTTTTTTGCAATGCAACACCTTTCCCCAGATGGAGTGGTTCCAAAAGGAACTGCAGTAGATTGACAGTGTGGAAGTCAGTAAGTGCAGTGGGTGGTGATGCCTTAAGTCTCAGCTTTCATACTTTTCAGATTCTGTGCTGCTTTGGTGTGTAGTTCTAAGCTTCGTGTTAAGTGTTAGCAGGTTCTCTTCACAGGGTAGGTAGACAACAATCCTTTTCCAGCTTGTCCAAGGACAACTGTTACAAGCTCCAGGCCAAAAAGTAGAAAAAATGGGAAACTGAAGAGAGAAAAACAAGGAGGATGGGACTTCATAATCTAAAGCTGTAACTGGACAATTAACTCCAATATGCAATTAACTCCAATGGAGCAGAACTTATAAACGTGAGAGACCCCATGACCAGTTGTCCATTTTGTGACCATTTTGGTTCACCTTGGGTGTAGCCCTGGCTGGGCTCTTGTGCTGCCCAAGGTGGCTTCACTGAGGCCTTTTAATAAATCCCTGCTTTATTCTTTAACTCTGTCCAGCCTCTGTTCTAGGTCAGCCTTCTCAAGGCATCAGCTCAACTGCTCAGATGTGGTGAGATGCTCACCTGGGGTAAAACCGTCACAGTGACAGCACAGCAGTCACTTTCTTAGTAAAACATAAATACATGTGTGTGTGTCCAGAAGTGTACAACATGGGGTAGCCCACACACCAGTGACTCCCCGTCTGGAGGTGCAGGGATAGGAAAAAGGGTTTATAAGGAAAATAAATGCATCTTTGTTTGCTCTGAAAATGGGAACTGTAGGATTAAAGGCACCTGTATGAAAGGTAATGTTACAGATAAGCTGGAAGCTGGTTTGCTATTTAAATCAAAGACGTGAAGACCCAAAGGTATGCACTGTGCCCTGTTAATCTACCAGCTTCTTGAATGCCCTAATCCTTTACTTTGCTCACCCCCTTTATTTCATTTTCCTACCCTGATTACTTACTGCCATCTCCACCTGTAGCACAGAGCTCCTTTCCCAATGATGGCAATATTCACCTTGAAACTTCATAATGCTCCAGGTTAGCTGCAAAGATACTCCTGGGCCTAAAACCTGGATAATTGCAGAAGACCAAAGTGAATGAGCAAACCCTGTGCTGGAGTACATAGATTGGCTCATCCTCAGACATACTGAAATCCAGCAGTGACTGGGAACCTCAGGCAAAGTTCCTTGAGTCCCCATCACCATTTGACCTGCATAATGTTGTCCTCAAGGTCATCAAGACGTGATACCCACCCAGGGAAAGGGGAAGGAGAGTCACAGGTGCAAAGGTGATATGAAGCTGTTACTCCAATTTGGGGACTGCTGCCTCCTCCCCCTGCACCTTGTTATTTTGGTTATTCCCCCTTCAGTCACGTCACAGTGAGATGCTAACAGGCTGCCAAATAAACCCTTTGGAGAACATAAGGACGTTACATGCTTCGTGATTCCTAAAGAGAACATCAAGTGCCCTGTTCAGGATTTTACAGAGCTCCATTTAACTCCTGTGCGCTGGCATCAGGCTCTCATGTACCACCACTCCACAAAAAGCTTTCTGCACCCTCCACTCAACCTCTGCTGCTCCTTCCCTGCCCAGGACAGCTGCAGGAGCAGGGACGTGAGGGGCACTCAGGATGCCCATGGGGAACAGGCCAAGGGCTGCCTGGAATTCCTCAGATTTTTGCCTCAACAACAGCATGTTTCTTTGGGAGCCAGTCATCTTAAAGGACACAAAAAAAAAAAAAAAAAAAAAAAAAAAAAAAAAAAAAAAAAAAAAAGCAGCCCTTCCCTGAACTCAGGAACAAGCAGCTACTATTATTTTTTGATAAACTATGCTTTTCCAAAATGGCAGGACGTTTAAGAGGAAATGACACTAATTTATGCAAAAGTCAGCAATATAATTGCAATATTCATTTCCACCTCAAGCTGATTTTCAAGGTGGTAATGGAAACCAATATGGACTGAATGGGAAACATCTGGCAGGGAAATCCAAAGAGAGAGGCTCAGGAAATGTGAGAACTGCAAAGAGAATTGCTCACTTCTGCTGCCAAGGTGGAGGTTCACATCATCACCGCCCAGCCACACTCCTGTGCACAGGCTCTCCAGAAAACAAGGAGTGTTTTCCCTATCCAAACTCAATCCAAGGAGAGAGAAACACAACAGAATGTTGCAAATGTGACACAGCATGGCAAACACCCCAAAACAAGCCCTCAGAGAGATGCATGACTGGGCAAGGATCACTGGTGGCAGTAGAAAATTTAAGGCATGAAAATTTTGCAAAGTTTTAACCACCACCACATTCTCCCATGTTCCCAATCCCTTTCTGAAATACATCCTAGTAACCTGGATAAAACCTCCTGCCACAGAGCTGGCTGACAACTAAAAGTTTACCTGAAGCACTTAGCAGCTCCTCATGTGAAGCAGAGGAATGGAACAAATCACCATTTCCATGTGTTCCTGCTGTAAAACCCACAATTCCTTCAGTCAATACTGAAAGCCTGGGTGGAACCACAGAACATTTCTGACCTAAAAAAGTCTACTCAGCTACCTCTTTCTGCTCTGCTGGATCTAAACCAGAGGGCACACCTTGCATGAGAAGCATGGGGTACCAGCCTAAAACCTGGAAGAGGGAAATTCCTACACTGCTTCAGGAAAAAATGCCTTTCTCACTCCATCTGTCAGGTGCAATGTCAAGAGCATGAACAAACCCCACAAAAATGCCCTGTGATTATGATTGTCTCTTCTTGGGGGGATTTAATGAAAAGAACACTTCCTTCCGTATGAAAAAAAAAAAAAATCATATAAATGACAGCTAATTCCCATAATAGCTGCTATAATGGAGGAGAAAAACAGCAACAAGTTACGTTAGTGTTCCAGATGGGATTTATAGCAGTTTTTTTCCCCAAGAATTACGCTCGAAGGACCCCAGATAACCAAACAAACAGCATTAGGCAGAATAGGGACATAGAAAAGACCTCAAACCTTGCCACAATTAAGGAAGATGGCTTCTACATTGATGTATTTTTAATAAAAAAGGTTGCTGGAAAGAGAAGTCCTGATGCCTTTTGTTGAACAAAAGCCAGCTTATCATTAGTACAATGCAGAGAAGGTTGAAGAACACTTTGGCCATTTGAAGTTCTGGACTCTGAAGTATTTTATTACCAAGGCTAGTGAAAGCTTTGATGAATCAATATTCTTTGTGCATCCACTGCACAGTTCAAAGCTGCCTGTCTGCTGATTCCATGGCTGCACATATGTCTGTCAAGAACTCTAAAAGCTGTATGGGGAAGATGTACATTTGTAGAAAACAATATTTAAAAAAAATTCTGCATTAGCATATCCTTTCTCTCCCCCTTCAATTTTCCATTTTCTTCATCATCTCGAATATCCAACAGTTTCTATGTATCTAACAGTTTACTTCCTTATAACACTGAATATTGAGCATTTATCACTCATTTCAGGCAGGAAAATGTCTTCACTTATAACACAAATTGCCTAAAAGTCACCAAGAGTCCTTCAAAGTGACGTACATGGCTGCTCTGGCAGTAACAGCAGCAAAAAGATCCTTGCTGGCAGATTCCTTTGAACCATCAGTACCTGTTACCTGGTGTTGATCTGAAGCATCCCTTCAAAGCCCTGTGACTTCAGGCTTGTTTTAAGTTACACTCCCTAGGTTAAAAGCTATTGAGGTATAGATTTCATACAGGCATGGAAATTTAGAGTCAAGAATGATTTCATCTCAAAAATGTGAATTCTTGGAACTCCCAGGTATCTGAGAACAGAGCAGATCTTGTGGATGGCACAAGATGGTAAAATCAGAACAGCTGGCATGGTAACAAAATGGGCAATTAAATGAGCTTTAATCCTTCCACAGTAACTTAATAGGACTTGTGGAAATGTTACACAGGGATTCAACACAGTGACAATGCCAGCAAAACATGGTTTTGATTAATTATGAGAATGAGTTAACCAGTCTGCAGTGATTCATAAGGAAAAAAATGGACATGGGAACACAAAGGTCTACTCTGCTGTGGTGCAGTACCAGGATACTTCTACTTCAGAGCAGGCTCCTACACCTCAGTCTTTCAGAGGATGTCAGTGTTAGCCCAGCACCCCTTAAAAAAGCTCAATTTTCCTGCTCCCCAAGTACACAGCAGAACTCCTGGCAACTTTAACACCTTGAAAATTGTGTCAGTTATGAACCTGTAGAGCAGAAAAAGTATCAGTATTCAGAGTTTCTCAACTTCCTGTCTCCTGGAAAAGTCTAAAGCTCAGTCTCAGCTTCTCACTTAATGGCATTAAAAAACAAAGCTGAAAACACGCTGCTTTACTTCCCTTAGCAAAGCACAGGAACTATCATTGTGCTAAATAGAAGCTGAATTGTTTAGGTAAACAAAGACCTAACTATGGAGAGCTTAGAAAGGACACGATCAGCAGTTCATCATCTGAGACTGTTCAGAAAGCCCAGCACTGATCACTGGGGTATTCCAGCAGAGACTGGAATTAGCAGTACAGCATTTCTGTCTTCAGCTAGTTTTTAATTGCACAGCCACTCCAAACACTTCAGCACCTGAGCGTGACCTTGGTGAGCAGCACTGAAGCTCACAACGTGCCTTTGGTTATTAACACCACCAGTGCAGGGTCTGGGACCAGCCCCATGGTTCCACTGCACACCTGGCCAACAACCCTAAAGCCATCAATCATTTATGAGAGAGCATAAAACCCAGGCTCATTTTTGTCAGGAAACTGTTCAGCACGAGGCAGTGCTAAGGTGTCTGTTATGCCCTCTGAGCAGTCACTTTGGGCTGGACACATCCCAGCTCTGCCTTCATCACAGCCATCAGCAGGACCCTGAGCAAAGCCCATGCCAGCCTCACTTGGGCCAGGGCTGGACCAGGTCACCTCCTTCCTCCTCGGGTTGGGCCACCCAAGCTAAGCTGGTCAGCTCAGTGACACAAGTCCCCAGGGGAGGGAGGAGGGAGGTGATCCCTGCTTGAAGAGCCAGTCCTGGGGGAAGACACAGCTCGAATATTCACCTGCTCTCCACATAGTGCTTGTGCAACTGCAGCCTCCATCAAGTGCTGTTTTGACAGCTTAAAAGGAGGGACACCATTCCTCAGGAAGGAATTTGAGCCGTACCCACTGACTCAGAAAGCACCTCGTTCACACTCTGCATCTGCCAATCTCTGCAGTCTGCCTACGCTCCAGGAATAAAGGGGGAAATCAAGGTAACGTGACACGGAGGGTATTTTTGAATATTAAATTTATGACACATTGTTGATTCATTTATAATTCATCACAAACTGCAATGCAAATATTTGGCTAAAGTGCAATGATGTTGAGAAAGAAAACTTTTTTGTTGTTCTTCTTTAAACAGAGACCAGAAATAACACATCCCAGTTAGTCCAGGAGTGACTCCACCTCAGGGAAGACACAAAGTACAGCCAAGTCCAAAATCCTGTGGACTGGGGCTAAGAACTAGAGGGCAAAAAACCCTCCCAAGTAAGGAGGACTCCTTCAGAGAATAAGTGTAACTGCTGTAATCATTACAAACAGGCAAATACCTTCACACATCCATGCACACCATTAGGACAGAAGAATTAATTTGCTGAAATACCCTATGAAATTGCTGTGTGGCTAAGCAAGGTGAAAAAAAAATACAGTCAGGTCAAAAAATATATATATTTAATTTTAAAATTATTTTCCCTGCTATTTCCTTCCCTCAAGTCAGTCATCCAGACATTTATGCAGTCAGTTTAGCAGGAAGCTCAGGCTTGAATGAAGCAAGAAAGCTTCACCAGAGTGTTGCTGAAAGCCATTTTCTGGACTGCAGATGCTCAAAGGTGGGCAGAGAGAGCTGTTTTCTGTCCTGAGAGATCAACACCTGCCAGCAAAATTTGTGACACTATTATCTGCAGCCTACAGAGACCTCCAGCGACACCGACCACCAAGAGGAAACGGAACCAGTTATAATCCCTTGTCCCCTGAGGGATTCTTTGGTTTTTAAGCTCCTGTAAGTTAGATTTTGTTTAATTATGATTACTATCGCTCTCTGTTACCCTTCGGTTCTGTTGAGGCGATGCAAAGAAAGAACAGCAATGACTTGAAAAACAGATAACATCTAAAAAAAGGTCTGTCTTAGAGGTCTAGTGGTTCACTTGCAGGTCCAACTGCACGAGGTAGGAAAGTACAGGGAACAAAGCATAAGGCAAACATATATAATTTTTTTTCTTGTAAAAAGAAATACAAAAATTCTATACACACCACTCTTATCTTGAAGCAGTTGTCACAGCCTGAAAGACTTGTGGCTGAGATGGAGAAGATATTCAGGGACACAGCTATGATTAAGCATTTGAAGAAATTACTAAGAGATCACTAGACATCACTCACACTAAATTCTTATTTAAAACGCCTGATGGGAAATGTCCCTCCATCAAGAGGATAAAGCAGATTCAGACAGTGTTAGCTAGAGACAGCCACAGCTGGAAGATTTTGCTCTGTGTGCTGAGACTATAAGGGCAAATGTATGGCCAGCACAAAGAGCAGAGCCAGATCCACCTGGGCTGAGTGTGGCCACAGGAGCTGCCGCTCAAATCGCATCTGGACATCAGCAGGGCTGTGCCACTGAACCTTTGCCAACAGGATAATGCTCCTCCAGTCAGGGGGAAACGGTAGCAGGAGAGAGCAGAGGGGAGCCCTGATTGATTTTCAAAGCCCTTCCCAGGTGCTCCAGCTCCCTCTGACAGGCATCGCCCAGAGGAGTTCACATCAGCTGTAACTGCAGTGAAATACTAAGAAGAAACTGTCCCAGTTTTGCTTCAGACTGGAAACTCATCGGGTTTTTTTAGCATGCATTCTTAAACAAATAACACTCTTACTTCAACAAAATCAGTTTCAGATGCTGAGGAACTACTTCTTCTCCCAAACACTTAACAGACGAGACGAAAGCTCCGCTGATCTCATCCCAAAAAGCTCCCACGAATTTAACAGTGCAGGGATTTCCCTTCCCGCATTTCCAGTATTACCATATTACTGGGGCATGCAGAATGGTTTACACCAGCCTTGCTAATTCAGGCAGGCCATGAATAGCAGCAAGGCCAGCCAAGGAGCCAGTGCCTTTTATTCCTCCCCTGCTGCTTCCTTAGTATGCGCCTGAGCGCGCGTGGCACAGAGCATCGGCCTTTTCTTCGCGCTTCCGCACGGGGCACGGCTGCTGTGGCAGCATCCCCCCAAGTGAAGGCTGCTTCATTCACAGGGGCACACAGGTGTCCTCCCTGCCTGCCAGCAAGGGCAGCAGCTGTGCCAGGCTCAGCCAAAAACCCACCCTCCCAAATCGGGCACCCTTGTGTGCAGCCATAGCCCGACGTCTCTCCAGCCCCCAAAACTTCGTCCAGCTCCCAGGGATGCCCAGGGGGATCAGGAGAGGCCTGGCAGAGGCTGGATGTTCACAGAGGACAATAATCTGTGTATCTGCTACCCAGCTAATGTAGCCCCTGGTTATGGGAGAGGCACTCAGTGCTGGTTCTGGTCGTGCTGAGGACAGAAATCCTTAGTAAACCCAATGCACTATCACATTGTATTACTATTACTGACTGAGGGGTGGTTTTCACAGGGTAGACCCAACAAACCAAAAAACAATTTCATTCCTCTCATTTATTATTTAACCCAATTGAATTTTATTTTCATAAGCACTTTAGCTGGTGGAATAAAGTATCTGCCATTTCCTGGGTGCCTGTCAACAGCTTAGTCCTACAGATGGCCACAGTCCCTTTCTGGAAGATAAATGTATGTGCTGGCACACACATGCTTAGACATGTGCAGGCAGTGCCAATGCCCCTTTGCAGAAGATCATCTGCTAAGAAAATAAAGCCTTTAATAGGTAATGTCCCAACAACCCACACACCTCCTGCAGAAACCACACAAAGCACAAACCTTGTGCCATGTATTTGGCTCAAAAGAGGCAGTGTCTTTTTTTTTAATATATATGCATATATATAAAAATATATATATAAAGTACGCTTCTGGCTATATAAATATTACTCTCATTTTTAAACCAATGCTTAAATAAGGAATATTTGCTTTTGCCTACAATTATTTGTCAGGGGTTTTTCTCCCACAGAATGACAGATGATACTGTCTTTTCAAAGTGACAGAACAAAAGAGATTACAGTGATAATCAGGTTACCTTAGATAGAAAGGAATGAGAGATTCAGAGCTACTCCTCTACTCAACAATACTCAGACTTCATATTTTCATCTACTGGGTGAGCACTATCTCTGTAAGGTTTATTTAAACATATCACTTTCCCACTAAAGCATTTTCTGGCTCCTTAGATGTCCTCTAAGGATTTTCAGCTAAAAACAGGTTATAGTTTCAAAGTACAGTCATAACAGAAATTGGAGAGGATAGATCACGGTAATTGTGTTTACCTTATAATGAAAGAAAATAAGGAATATTCCACCTACTTGAACTAGAATTCAAAGAATGAACAAAAAAAAAATAATAAACCCACTAGGAGGAAACAGAACAATTCCTGTCCATCTCCAGACAGTCTATAACCAGACACTGCAATAATTATCCTAAGACAAAGCCAGCAGCAGAGATTTACACTCCTGGGGTGTACACAGAGCCCACAGCCCTTGAGCCATGCAAAAGGGAAGTGCCAAAATCCAGAGTGAGCACAATGATCCACCCCCAATCCCCCAGCCACAGTGCAGTCTTCCTTTCCCATGCTGCAGGTGAAGACCTCCAAGCTCAATCCTACAAGTTTCACACAGCTGGGCTTTTACCTCCCCCCCTCTTCATTTTTAATATTCAGCATAGAAGACAAACCACAACTTGTGCCACAAGTTCCTCTCTAGCCTGCATTTGAGGATGAGAAGGGGACAGTGTTGGAGCACTTCTACAACTGGGTTAAGCCCCAGAAAACAGAGGATCAAATAAATGCACATACCCCATACAGCCCCCAAACCTTTTGGTCAGTGTGTCTGACAAAATTCTTTCATAGGCAGCAAAGAAAATGCAAAGCAGTAAGAAAAGCCTAGTTTTTATATAATCTTTCAGCAGCTAAAGCTGAATTTAACACTAAACTAGGATCAGTTTCAGCCTGGGGAGGATCTGGCCTTTTCAGGCTGCTTTTTACATCAGCTCAGCCAGTTAGCAAACACATTGCTAAGGTGGGAGCTCTTTGCTGTCATACAATTAAAAACATTATCAGGCAGTGGGTAAGTACCAAGTTAGAAAGCTCAAAAATGGGGTGGAACCAATTTGATACCAAAATACCAAGCCAGAGCCATAATCCAACCTAAAACACACATGGGTGAACATCAGGGCATCTCTCTTTGGCCCAGCAGGCAGCTGCTCTCTGGGAAGGGGCTTCCACCCACAGGCACTCAAGAGTCATGGAAATGGGCAAAGGGAGACATGGAGCTCAGAGCTGGTGGAAACCAAGTCTTCATCTTTATTCTCCTTTTCCCCTCTAAAACATACAACATCAGCTTCCATTTTTTAGTTTACCTGTTGTTCAATCATGAGCAGAGTACTTGCAACCATAAAGGCTCCTTGAATGTGTAATGTGTAAAAGAAATGTAATTCTAAGTATTTATCGAGTGGTCTGGTCTCAAAAACTCCTCCAAGGAAAGTGTCCCAGGCCTGTCCAGCTTAAGTCTGCAGCTCTAAACTAGACCATTCCAGAAATAATTTTTTTGGCAAAATATTTTTTTCCTTTGCTAGAAGTGTTGCTTCCTCAAAACCCAACCACACTGGTCTTGAGGAAAGCTTTGTTAGAAAAAGACCATAATTTCAATACCTCTGATATTTTTGGCCTTTGAAAGCCAAAAAACATTGTGGGGTAGGACAAACTTATCTGGGTTACAGGTGCAAGACCCAGACAGAAAATGAGGTGGGCAAGACGACCCCTAAGCCACGTGTTCACTGTGCTTTTGGGATGCTCATTCCCAAATCCTAGAGATTTAACAAATGGCTGTGAGTGCTGGAATTACCAGCACTCTTCCATTCCAGAGGCTGAGCCTTCTGCCCTAATGAAACCTCTCCTCTTCACATGGCAGCTGCTTTTAGAGCCTTTGCTGAGCCAAGGGCAGTACTCTAAAGGCGACCCAGTGATTTCCAAACAAAACACACAACCAAGGTTCACTCCATCATCTGAAAAACACTGCTTCAGATGGAGCCAAACAACCAAAAATATATTTCTTATTGAATTTTGTTTTATATTTCTTCACATGGCAATTAAAAAGCTTATGGCCAAAGATATAGGAAGCAGTAAAAATGATGCATACGAGAAGATCTTACTGAACTTAATGCAGCATGAAATTATCCAACAGCCTGCTTTAAATACTTTGCTGTAAAAATACACACCATAAGAGCATGTTTCACTTCTCTTTAACAGTGGAGTTAATTAAGAAAAAAGACAGTATTTTCACAGATTTAAAAAAAAAACAAAACCAAAAAAAAGTGAAGTATTTATGTTCTCAGAGAGTTCCTAGACATCCAGCTCACTGAGAGCAGCAGTACTAGGCCCGAATGTAGAGGACCAGGGACTCACTTCTCTTTTTTAATTCCCTGGAACCAGTCTTTTCAAACCCATATGAAACACTGCAGGAGTCATATTGCTATTCTGATTGACTTTTCATTTTACCAGGCTCAACATGTTTAAACCACTAGCTTGACGTGACCTGAAATATTCCAGGGTTATGGTTATTTTATAAATGATTATCAAGAGTAAATTTACAAATTAATCTTAAAGTAGGAAAAAAAAAAGCTGAATAATTTCAGCAACGCTTCCCAATGTTTGCACAATTCTCTGTTTAATTCCCACTAGCCAAACGCCTCTGCTGGCACAGAGAGCTGGAGATGTAGCACTGCATATTCTGGCCAATTAAAGAGTTCTAGTTGCCTTTTTTTTTTCCCTTTCACCTAATCATATTAACTCTTCCAGTGCTGACACAACAACATTCCTGTTAAGCTTCCCATTTTAAGAGTTTCTTCAAGCAATCCACTGGTTGCCCACTACATCCAGGGAAGGACCCAGAGCACCCATCAGTGTGGGACCATGTGTATTTTGACAGCAATGGTTGTAATTAATTTCTTATTTTGCACCATGTCAGGTGGCTGGCAGAGCCACATGCTAATTCTCCTCTCTGCCACTTCAAATGCATCCCCTCCTCCTGAGGGGATCAGCCATGAGAGCATCTGAGATGAGGCAAACAACATTTCTAAAATGCAGCAGGAAAGAGGTGGATGCAAAATAATTTTTAAAAAGGCAAATTAAAGCAGCAGAATGTGAGTTTCACACACCAAGCACTTCAGCAGCAATTTCAAATGCAGCCAAAAGCTGTCAAATATGTTAATCTTAATTTCTTTTAAAAACCTTGCAGTTGATAGAATGCTGAATGCAAACTTTTAAAATATTGTTGGTGTCATTGCTCGCTCCACTGTATGCCCAAACTACCTGCTTGGTTTTATATTTTAAAGTATGTGCTTTTCTATTGTACTTTTTTTCTTCCCCCACTAGGCCAAGGAAAGAAAATAATGCTGAGGATACTTATTTTCTAAAATACTCTAATGAAGTCAGTGGAGACTCCAGGAGCTCAATGCCATAAATAGAGAAAAGAAACAGAACATATCAATCAAACCAACCCAGCCTGAATTGCATCTATAACAAAACAAGGAAGAAAACAACAGCTAGCATTCAGCAGGGGAATAACACAGAAAATATTGACTTGTTAAACTATGGACATATTTTGAGCTCTTGAGGAGGCTGTAATTGTTTCCAAATAAAGCTAAAAGTTCAGC
Organism: Irena cyanogastra; assembly: GCA_013397155.1. Classification (NCBI taxonomy): domain Eukaryota; kingdom Metazoa; phylum Chordata; class Aves; order Passeriformes; family Irenidae; genus Irena; species Irena cyanogastra. The sequence continues at coordinate 1,063,047 of VWZV01008007.1, read as the reverse complement.
ACTGTGGTCAGCCTGCTCCTGGAAGGATCTATGCTGCTGCACTATGAACAACAGTGGGATTGCTATAGTTTTTTTTCCTTAAAACAAAAATATCAACACCTGCTTATTTTCAACAGGCAATACAAGGTGCACACACGGATACTTCCTTTTTTGGACACAGAAAAACTTCTGTATTTATATCACGCCTCATTCCTGGTTTCATTGACCCTTCAGATGGCCTTAAATGAGTCTGAAGTGCAACACCACCTGTGGCACAACCCCACAGGCATTTCCAGTGGCCCAGGTGCCTCCCAGGCCATACCTCAGTAGGAGCTAGGGTGGAAGAGCAACACCACAAAAACCCATAAGGGGCACTCCTGGACGGTCCCACAGCACTGGGGAACGTGGCCGCTCCTTCCTGGAGCAATGCTCCCAGGTACTTCCACAGGCAGCATCCACAGCTGCCTCTCTAGACAATCTGGCTCAGTTTTCAGCAGGAATGGTGCTTGTTACTGGCAGGACAGCTGCCTTCCTTCCCTTCCTGACCACCTCTCCTGCAGTCACATGCCAGCCGAGAAGCAGAAAGCCCTCTCCTTTCTTGAGTAGTAATTATATTTCCCCTCATTACAATGAAATCCTTTCTGTGATTAAATTTCAATCTGAGCAGGCTGATTTTCTCATTTGCAGAGATTTTATTAGTTTGTGGGAATGTTCGCTTCCCCGCCTTTGAATTTATCCTTAAATTACTATTCCTTTTTTCTTTCTTTTTTCCCCTCCAAAATCCCTCTCTTTCAAGTGACATTTGCCAACATTAGTCTGATTTAAGACCTTTTATCCAACCCATTGCCTTTTACTTAACTGTATTGCTTCCAAGACCACTGGGATCTCCAGGCATTTATCATTAGCATTCATACTAGAGTTGACTTTAGGCAATGAGTTACCAGTCTTTGGGGAACGCCGTGCACCACCAGCTGAAATGCTCTCAACACTCTGCCCTGGGAAATTAACTCTCAAGCAAACTCTCTCCCCATACCTATCCCTCTTCTTAGAACTCCTATTCTGCAGCACCAAACACCAACTCCAGGGCTGAGTCCAGCACACCATAGACCCAACCTTATCTCATCCCTTAATTTAGGCTGAACTTTGTCACAGCACACGTTGCAGTTGAGACAGCCACAACACACAGAATATCACCACATAATTTCAGAAAGCTCCAACCCACACACAGTAACATCTTACCTCTTCAGAAGGCCTCAGGCATCTGCCCATACACAGTAACTCTGTCACTTCAGAAGGCTGCAAGCATCTGCCCTCCTTGTTCTTCAGCCCAGCCTTTTACACCCCTCATGCTCATGCAGTGCACCTGTGTGCCCTCTGTTCCCTTTGGTGGTTGCTCAGCACACCTGGGCACTCCATGGCTCATTGCTGTCAGTGCTGCTCACCTGCTGCTCACAGCTGTGCCCATTGGGGATGAGGCTGGGCCACAGCCCCACTGCCAATCACCCACACTGTGTGCCTGCCCCACAGCCCCACTGCCAATCACCACACACTGTGTGCCTGCAGCACAGCCCCATTCCCAATCACCACACACTGTGTGCCTACAGAACTTCCCTCAGTCAGGAGAAGAGACACCCCATGGTCCAAGCTCAACACTATGTCATGAAAAAACAGGCCAGACCCATTTGGCTTGGCCAAATCAGTCAGTTGTGTTGGTCTGCCATTCACCAGCAGGCTGAAAGCTGGATCATCTGGGCTGGAGCTCATGATGAAGTCAGTGAGTGGCAAAAGCTCCCACATCCTCAGCTAGAAGGGCCACACCCTCTGGGTGCCTGAGAAATTTCCAAAATTTGTCAGTTTGTCTGAATAAGTAGCATAACGAAGTGCCCTGTATGAATCAAAAACTACACCACCAAACCAACACTCACCACACCTAAAAGCACCTTGCACTCCGTGTTAGGGTTGCTACCACAGCAGAAGCTCTGTGCAGCCGGAGCACAGCCCAGAGCTCCTGCCCTTCCCAAATACTCTGCTCACACTGCATCTTGCAGCACAGCAGCTCCCACACACCTATAAACTACTATCACTGAGAACCTGCAAAAAAAAAACTTATCTTCAACCATTGTGGCCATTACATCAAAGGGTTTTTTTTGCATTTTGCAGAACTGCCTTGACCTTGTCACCTTGCACAATTCAGCCCATTGTACATACCCATATCAAAATATTGCAGCATTGGTTTTTTGAAGCACATGGAAACCTTTTTCTGCTTATTTTGGAAAGCACTGAGAAATAAAATGGCAGCAACACACTTTAACTTTAGCCTCACTTAAATTCAGTGATGTTCTATCAAAGTAGCCACGTCCTTGCTTTCAGTTTTAAGCTGTATTTTGCACAAATTCCCAACCACAATTTAAGTCTACATTGTCTTCAGGGTGTCCAGGAACACCCTGGGAGATTTCCAAGGTTCCCAAGGATCCACCATGCTCCCAGAAAGGTCCCCTGATCACAAAGGGGTTGGTTGCTCTTCCCAAAATACACAAGGCAATTTGCAGTTTTTATTTATTTGTTCTCTTGGTACCATTGTTAGAAAGCCGAGGTGACATTCCCAGTCAGAACAGATCAGTGGGAACACAGACATTTCCAGGAGAGGAGCACTTAGGTGTCATCCTTAGGTGCCCTTCCAAAGGCATTGGGCACAGGGGCTGCCAGCAGATGCCCAGCAAGTTTTCCAAATGGCAGGAGCAGGTCTGGTGCCTCCAGTGCCTGACCCCCACAGGCTTTTCCAGAGGGTGGAAGGCTGGTCTGCAAGGTGAAATTAGTGCTGAGGAAGTCAAAATGTGGCTGTAACACGCATCTGTAACTCCCCACAAATTGCCCATGTGAACAGATTTAATCTGCATTACAAATGTCTTTTCATGTCTGGAGTCGAGGCAGAGCTCTTCTCTGAAGGGAGGGGAAAGCCGAAGCTCTGCTATTGTACATTTCAGCTCAAGTTTCTGGCACATTTTCCTTGCAATGCGTAACTAATATTCTTAGGCAGCCTCTAATAACACGACTCAGACACGCTACCTATAGGACTGTTTTTTCAGAACACCCATCAGAAGGCTCTGAACTGTGTCTGTTAAGTTTTTGTGTCTTCTCCCTGTGATTATGGCATCAGCTTCAAAGCAGCTCTCAGCAAACTCGGCTACTCCACTAGAATTGGTTGTGCAGGCCAAACAGCCAAATGTACACGCACATGCAATTAAAATCAAATGCCTAGATGATCATTTCAGTTCTAATTAGATTTTACCAGGACTATGAGTTAAGGCTGCAGGCTGAGATGTTGATTTAAAGCTGTAGCTAATGTGTTTTATTGCCAGATTTGCTCATAGTCAAAGCTAATTATCCCTATTATGCTTACATGATTTTTCAAACAACCAAAAAAAAAAAAAGAGGCATTAAAAAAGTGAGTTTGTAGCGAGCAGATTGGCCTGCAAGTGTCTGGGTGTTCACGTGCGAATTTACCAGCCATTGAAAACCCAGATCTTCAGTCATATGGGGAAAAAAAGAACTCCAAGCAATTAGCAGATGAAGTGTGGTACTGTTAAACAAACATCTAATTTCCCAGACCTATCAGTAAACACTGAATGCAATACAATCTTATGCTTTTCCTAAATACAGTGATGTTGTGGAAAGTAAGATCTTTTGAGGGAGAGCTAAGAAATGCTGAGTAGTTTATTGAAATCCTATCTTAGAATGTAAGGGGGGCTAAAGGGAATTTTCAGTGGTTTTCAATGGGGGAAAAAAAATCAAATACTGGTTTTGTTTTTTGAGGTGATTTTATTCTTCTTAACATTCCTTAATTTTATCTCTGGGAAAATGAAGAATGGAAAATACTGAGGAAAAAGAACAAGAAAATGTAAGTCTGAAGATTTTTTATATTTTTAATTCTTAAAACTGCCAAGAAATTTCAAAAGAAACAGCAACTGGGGGAAAAAAAAACAACAACTCATAACTACTCCGTTTGAAGTAAAGCCTTGCCTCTTTTCCTCAGAAAGAGTTCAGATATGTCTTGAAGAAGCCTTCCCCACTGCTCTTCCCTCCTCCTTGAGCAAGGACCCCAGAGTGTTCACTCCTGCTTTCATCTCTCTATCCACTGCCTCCACCCTGAGCGAGCGCTCAGGGTCTGCTCTCCACTTCTTCTTCTACCAGGGAGCCTCCTATGATGTGCAGGCTTTCTAAGGAGACTCCAGGAAACTTGTCTTCCATGAGTTAAACCAAAAATAGCACACATACAGCCAGCCAATACTTCCTCCCTCCCTGCCTCCCTACTCCTGTCAGAACAGATTGCATTTTGCTTCTGTTTTGATTTTTAAAGGAAAACATTCTGGACAGAAAGAGAGTATGTTTTCCCACTAGAAAATGTTCGTTTTCTTTGAAAAAAAGAAAAAAAGAAGAAAAACTCCCCCAAAACCCAACCCTGTTGGGATCACATTGCAGGGCTGCAACGCCTCGGTGGTTTCTTCTCGAGGCAAGTCCCCCACAGTGGCAGGGCCAGCAGGGAAGAACAGCTTGCTGAGTCAGACTGTTTAATTGAGACAAAAAGTGTTCCATTTTCAAGTGTTTTGTCTCACCACTAGAGCTGCTGGTCACCTCTCCCACAAAACTGAAATTGTCTTCCATGCAGTTTCTGCAGGAATGCCATGGGGCTCTACAGGCTGCCAGAGGTACCCACCACAGCTCAGCATGGTGGAAAGCCAATGGAAATGGTGCATTTTAGGGCAAAAAGTTCAGAGAAAGGAGATGTTTCCTCCTCTCTGAACATGATGCTGTGTTGCTGAAGATGCAGATGGATTTTCCCTACAAGCAGGATGTCTCCTATTTATAACTTTCATTTACTGGTTGTTACTCTGTTGCCACGTACCGGGAAATTATTGTTCCCTAATTCTTTGTGACTCTGTCATGGGAAATTATTCTTCCCTAATTCTTTGTGTTGATGGAGATGCCTTCCCAGCTGCTACCCAGCCATGCCATGGAGCTCATCACACGGCCTGGGAACATCAGCCTCAGCACAGGTAGATCCACAGAAGGACCTCCTCCAGTAAGGAGATGACTGCTCATGGCCTGACAGCTCATCCCTAACAAGCCGGGGAGGTTCTTGGCAACCTAAGTGCCACTAAAGTAGCAATCTGCTGTCACTAGATAAGGAAACCACTTTCTCAACATTATTGATAGAAAAGCAAAGTACTGACTGCCTGTACCTCCCCAAAGCCTCACATACACAGCATTAAAAGACATCCGCTAGTGGACTATGTAAAATCTCACTGGAAGGTTAAAGAAAAGAAAAAGAGAAAGCTGGCTTTAATATTTTAATTGTCACTGCATTTGACAATTTTAGGCTTTGGCAAGAGCAAGGATCTAACAGAGATTCCTGCTATGAATTGCTTTTGCATCTACAGTTATAAGGCTCTTAAAACAACTTTTATGAGCAATAGTCTAAAACAACTCCAGATTTTCTGACTTTCTTAGCCTTCTAAAAAAAAAATCCAAAACACTAGAGTAGAAAAGCACTGAAAAACCATAGATATTTTGCTAAAGCCAACCCCTACATTGTTTCAGGTCAGCTATGCTGCTGTTTCATACCCAGCAGCAGAACCGAGGCCAGCCAGAGCACCTCTGATGTTACTGTGCATGTGACACCCCAGCCTGGACAGACACAGCACAGCCCACCTAGGGCATGCCACAGAACTATTTCCACCTCCTTCTCCAAGCTGTTCTGGGTTGCCCTCTGGTCTCATCAGGTTTGGGGATCCCATGACCACCCCCAGCAGGTTTGCAGGTGTGTGCTCATACCTGTGTGCTGCAGATCACCCATTAGTTTTATCAGCTCTTTGCTGCAGCAGTAGGAATTTTACTGTCACTTGCTTTAAGGGAACAGCTGGGCTTGCTTCTTTGGTGTGTCTATTTCCAAGCAAGTCAGCCAAGAGTGGCCTGTGAATGCAGCAATGAAAGGCCCCTCTTAGAAAGCCTTTCCCTGGGCATCCAACAAAGGGGGAAACGAAGAGCTAAGCCTGGACGAGACCCAAGAGCTCTTCATATGAATAACTGCAAATGGGAAAAAGATGCCCCAAGAGACAGAGTTGGAGGCAAGTTGTGACAATGGTTAATAACTCCCAAGGCTGACAGGGCTGAGGATTATTTAACAGCCCAGCATGCCAGTGGCATTGGGTGGACACCATCACCCTCTGAAATCCTGAAGGATTTTGCTCAGTCTGCTTCTAAGTGACACCTGCAGACGAAGACAGAGCTTTTTTGCTTTGAACAATGCTTTTTTTTGCATTGAACAAATTGCACTTTTCAGCAACACCTGGCCAAGGTTTCTGCTTCCGCCTTGTTCTCCTCGTACCTTCTTAGTCAAACTGAATCCAGCCATCATTTTAACTTTCAATCCACAATGGAAAGGTCAGATCTCGTGGACAGAGGCCAAAGCCTTTGTTTGCAGCCCCAAATAAGATTGCATTAGTTAAGCCTTAGCTGCCGCTCTCCATTTTCTTCATTCACAGTACACACTGGCAGCCAATTTAGTTGAAAGAAATTTGGCAACTGCTCTTGGACCTTCATCCTCCACTGTTGCTTTCTCCCCCAGTTAAACCAACTATTTTCCTTTGCTATTAATGACAGATACTAAAGCATCTCACTAGTGCCTAAGCAGAGCAAACAAATGTGTGTCTGTTCAGGAATGACTTGGCCCAAACCATGAGGATCTGATAGCAATTAATGCCTGTGTACAGAGACTTTTTTCTTTCTATTGAAGCATTTTCATATATATTACAGAGCACATCACCATCCAGCATGCAAAAGGTGACAACATGGACAGGATGATGTATCTATCAAACTAAACAAAACAGGAATTCAAACCCCAGAGGGCTGCAGAGGGATGACAACAGGATGCATAATGACTGGGATGGTGGAAGCCTAACTGCAGGCATGGTGAGCAACTGAACAACTTCCTATGGTATCTGTAGGTTTTTATGGTTTCAAAGATGTAGCACTATCAGTACTTTTCAGGAAGGACTAAGAGTATGAAGACGCTGAGATTTCAAAGGTAGCCTTCAAATACTGCTTTTCATGTAATGGACCTCTCCTAATACAGATCAGGATAGGTCTCAACCCTGACATCACCAGACGCAATGACCTGCCACAGGAAAGAGGCATGCATGTGTCATCTCCTGGCCGGCACCATCAGCATGCACTTATGTATGGTATTTGTTTCTCATCCCTCAAATGGAACCTGTATACATGGACATACACATTTAACTCACAGGTGGCTATGCCATGGAAATCTGTAGTGTGAAAGGTGCTTGCACACAAACTCCTTGGCATGCTGGAGTCCTCCAATGGTTCCTTCCCAAAATGAGTGGCCATGAAAGGCAAGTATCACTGAATGCAATCAGGACTTTAATTTACTATATTCCACTCAAAAGCTGCCTCCAGTCAAGTTAATCAAACGCTGCCAGCATACTTTCACACATTCCCCATGTTTTATTTATTCCTCTGATAAGAGGAAAAGGTACTGGGTTATCCATGGGTCCTGGCTGCCAATAAATATCAGGACTGGAAGCTGTGGTGTTTGCTCAGGGCACTAATGTAACAAGATCACCAACACTAGCACCATTTATTGACTTTGCAAAACAACCAGTTTTCTAACTCACCATCATTAACTGACCCCATGAAAGTCAGGCTTAAAAGAAAGAAAAAGTCAGATGCCATTAGCATAGCAGGGTTTCCCACTGGCAGCTCACTAAGGGACTGCCAGTCGGATTAGTTCCAGGCTTAACCCTGGAGCTCAGAAATCCCTTTGTACTCTGAACTGAAGGGAAAGCTGAAATATGCTGTCCTTTTCCAAAGCTCACCAGCACCAGCTCCCCTATCTGAGGATGCACCAGCAGCAGCTGGACTGGATTTTTTTTTATTTTTCTGTTTTGTTTTTTTTTCCTTTTTTCTTGTACAATAAGGATGGTAAAACACCGGCACAGGTTTTCCCCATCCCTGCAAACATCCAAGGTCAGATTGGCAGGGCTCTGAGCAACTCTCACATCCCTGCTCATTGCAGAGGAGCTGGACTAGATAATCTTTAAAGGTGACTTCCAACCCAAACCATTCTGAGATTCTGTGATGACATTCCTGACTGAGGAAAGGCTGGACTCCTCAACACAATTAAACTTCTTCTTCAATTGGGAGCAGTAATGAAGAGACAGGTGAGAACCTTGATCCCCATTCCCCAAAACACAACTATTCAGCTAGGTCTTCACTTAGGTCTAACACTTCTTGCAACCTGAGGAAACACCATTGGTACAATGATAATTGCATTTCATGTTTTACAACAGCAGGGTCTCACTGGTTATCCTGCCCAGTTTTATTCTACCAGTAACAGGAATTTTAACGTGCCACAAATGCCTAATATCCTTCTAGTGGCTTTGGATTTTTTTTTTCAGTAAGGATTGTATATACTGCAAAATCCTCCTTCACCGAAATAGGAGTATTTAAATGGAATAGATGATTTTCAGCAGAAGTGTAATGGGTAAAAATGTAGGATAATTGCTTCTGCTTTTTCACTTCAATACTGTCAAAACATGTCTGTTCAATAAGCACAGAGCAGCTGTGTTTCAACTCTGTCATTATATTTAGACACGTATATTAATTGAATTATATTTCTATTTATTTTACTCAGTGCCATTCTGTTTATACACACGAGATGATTCATTATTTTTAAATTATTTTTTCAATACTGGCCATTCCATACAATTTTAAAATACTGCATTTCCTTTCCAACTCTCAAGTCTTGTTTAATGTCTAAAGACAAACTGCAGAGCAGAATCAACATTCCTCCACGAGTCCTGGCTCCTACGCTTTATATGCCAGATTTTTGGAATAAATATAACCAACTGGGGGTTAGAGTCAGGAAAAACTAGCCCTGTTCTGTATTTGACAAACACTGAAGATATAGGCGACAAGAAGGAAGAAATATAGAAGGAACAACAACAACAAATGCAAAGACCTTTTGAAGAGTCTAAAGAGAGTGATGCTCTCCAGGCAGGGCGCTGCATCAGATGTGGGCAGAGGGCACATCCCCAAACCAGCAGTGCAACTACACCCTCACACAAAAGGACTGGGAATTTCTTCCTCTAATGCTTCTCAGCACCAGGCCAAGATCCAAAGCCTCTGCCCAAGGGCATCTGCTCATTTGAAATGAGTTCACTGTGCTCCTTCCCTCCTTACCCACAAAGCTGGACATGAGATTTATGTTGGAGGAGGAGCAGAGTTAATGCGTGAATGACTTCACAAGGTCGTGAGAGATTAAAAGTGACACAGACTAAATTCTGCTGAAAACAACAGAGGTACAGGAAGGGGCTTGGGCCAACACTGGAACCTCTGGACAAAATAAACAGGTAATTCACACTCAGAAAGGTACGTGAAAGGGAAGCAGTGGGTCACTCACTCCCAAATGTCCCCTGGGAGAAGGGGGAACCTTCCCTCCAGTATCCAACATCCACAGCCTGAAGGACAAGTATCAGAGCTTTCATTCAAAATCCAATGCATACAGAAAAAGGATTATTATTTTTCTTGAAGAGGGGGAAGGTCAGAGTCAAGTATGCTTTTCTTCCTTTTTTTTTAATTTCAATAGCTTTACAAGTTCATGAAGTCACTTGGGCTACAGAAATGTATTTCTATCATTTTCATTTCCACCAGCAAAGCAAGTGGTGTGTACAAAGAAAGGAAAAAAAAAAAGACATGTACACAATATCAGCCACAACACTGACATGAAATAAAATACTTCAGAGATATTATGATGTGTTGAGGCACCCTCCTGGCTACTCTTAAAAGATGTCAAGTGTAATTCAGATTTGATTTCTTCCACTGTGGGTAACCCTGGCAGCAGAAAACTTTCATCAATAAAAAAAATTCAGCCACATGACTTAAAACTCCCTGTTTATAAATACTAAGAGGATGTGTGAACTGGATCATGAACCTGGTGCTTTCAAATTCCAAGTGCTGCAGCCAGCCAGCCAGACACAGGGCATATATCCTGGATCAAGACAACAGTGTCAAATTAACCTAATTATTTTCTTGGAACAAAGGTTCTGAAGAGTTTTTGTTACCAAATGTTGATGTTTCCTTTCCCTGTGACAGCTCATTGGCCCAATGCCACCTGGGAGAGAGAAAAGGCTCCTCCAGATAAAACCTTGCCTGGTTCTAAATGCTTTGTTATATTTACAATAACACTGAAAAATTCTAACAGCACACACAGAAAATTTTGCCTTATAAAACGGATGTGAGGCAGGACCAATGAGCTTTTTATTCTGCTAAACAGACAATGTGGCAGGGAAGCACAGCAACTGGAACCTGGGAAGGCCAACCTGAACAACAGAAATTATGCCCACACATTAAAATAATTTGATGCAAGAGGAGGAGCAGATCAGTAGGTCAAAACCATCAACTACCAGAACTGGTTACAGTTTTAGAGGGCGTGTCCAGGCTGGTCCATGAGCCCACCAGCCAGAGTACAGTGCCTGCAGGACTGGTGCAGACTCTTGGGTCTCTCAGAGGGTGCATTTGGTGAGTAAAGCACAAGACTTTACTTGCTGGAAAGGAAATTTAGGATACTTGCTCCAAGGATAGGCTGTGATCCAAACTGGGTATGCACATGAGGGCACTGGAAGGATCTGCCCTCAAACTGTGCTACTGCTCTGAAGCAAAACACTCCCCTGCACACCAGTGGAAAAAGTACATGGACATAGGCTTTGTGTTTGCCAAAGCCATGGCACAGAAGGAAAACCAAGCCTGCTATCAGAGTACAGTGCTGAGACAGATTTACTGCTGCACACTGTAAATCTGCTGCATTAAGTCATTAGAGAAACACATTTAAAAAGCAGAAAGGTAGAGTGAAAATTACTCTCCGAGTTAAAAGGGTATCTTTGCTATTTTGCCTTACTGAAACCATATTTCAGTTGCTGATTCTCTCAGTTTTGATTTCTGATTTTCTGGTCCTGTAGAGAAAAAAACTCCCCCTGGATACAAATACACCTGTGAGAGGGAGCTCACGCATGAGCTTGGGTCTTCATTTCCTTTGCCATTCTGCTCCCCATGGAGCCCAACCAAAGGATGTGACTGATGTGTTTCATTCATTTGTTTGCTGTCAACAAAGATTTGGTTCCATGGGGGAGTTGTCAATTTATGAAGGCCTTAAATTATTACTAGAAGTATAAATGACAGCTGAATATGAAGGTTTTACTTTGTGTTTACCCAAAGATATGAAGGTACTCTCTGGTGCTGAGATCTGCCCTGGTACCTCCCAGGGAACTGATATCAATTCTAGTCCTGAGAATGAGTTTCAGCCTGCAGCACTGGGTAGGGTGCCCATGTCAGGGAAAATGAACTGCAAATAATAGTTCTCCATCAGGAAAAAAAAAAAAAAAAAAAAAAAAAAAAAAAAAAAAAAGCAGTGGTTAAAAAAACCCAGCAGGTAAAGGTAATACCCATAAAAGAATCACAAAGTGGGATGCCGAGACCAACGAACACCCAGCTCTTTATGCCCTGCTTTCCTGCACTCACACCTACCTAAATAAGAAAGAAAGATGTAAGGAGGAAAACACCAACATCTGGGAAATTCAGTTCTACACAGAACGAGACGAGTTTCCCTGAGCCACCAGCAGTCAAGTTCACTAATGATATCTGCTCACATAAAATGTCACCAACGAAACTCCCTTCCTTTAGGGGATGTTTCGTAAAACTTGCTAAATGACACGCTCATTGTCCTGTTCAGAAAAGATCATAAAACCCTGCATTCTCATCTTGCACTGCTCTCGCTGGCAGCTGTGATTTACAGCAGTCCTGATTACTGCCACAGCCAGCAAGAGGCTCGCGCCTACCAATACCGGCACTCCGATTTGGCAGGCTAAAAGTCTCCTAAAATCATGAAGTGCTGCCATAACCTTATATGACTTCATTCCAAACCATCAGCTATTTCTAAAATAAAGCGTTTAAAGACATTTCAGGGCTCCAATTACAGCCTCTAAAAGGAAATGTACTGCCAGAGACCTCGCGGTGCTCGTGCCCAAATCCTCCTGCAAATGTGCACTCAAATGCTTCCAAATTGGTTCCCGCGGAGTAAAGTTACTAGAAATCAGTGCACCATTTTTCACTTCATTTTCCGACGACTTTACAAGGCTGGGAAGCGAGAAGCATGCTGAATGGATTTACACTGGTGCCCAGGGATGCTGTGATGCCACAGCTAACAGCCGGGATGATGCAGGGTTTTATGTGGCTGTCCTGCTGCTGGCAAACCTTCCCGGTGCTCAGCCCGTTCTCCCATGTGTCTGTTTTGTTCCGTTTGAGAAAAACGAGTTTAAAAACAAAGAGGCCAAAAGCTATGGCCTGAAGGAAGCTCCACAAGCTGAGAGTGACCTCTGGCTCTGTCTGAACAGTCAATTTTCCTGAGCAAAACCCTCTACAGAAGGTCAGGCTTTTGGCAGACCCTCTGCCAAGGGAACACTCCTTCTTCAGCCTCAACCTCCCTTCAAGTTTCGCATATCTATTCTAATCCCCAAGCAGAAATATCTACACACATGAAGCTAAAAGCAGGAAAAATACCAAAATCCTTTGTTGATACAGATTATATAAACACCTGCAAGGAACTTACAGCAGGTATTAATTTACCATAAAATATAGGTACTTGAATGAAAAGAAAAATTTCCAGTGAGCTTTTCATCCTGGAAAAACACTCTCATAAAACAGAGGGAAAAAACATAATAGTTCAGGTTTAGTTGAAAATATTTGGCTCCTAAAAAAGGAGCAGAGCATAACAAGCTCTAAACCAAAAGTCTGACATTGGAAACCCAAAAATTAGAAAAATGTGTGTTGGGAAAGGGTTTCAATAGCGGAGCAGGTAGTATTTTGTGTTGAGTATTTGTCTTTCCATTTTACTGCCTCTCAGATGTGGCCAGCAGCCTGAACATTAGCTGTTAGGTGGAGGAATACAAACCCATGTAACAGCAGGAAATCACCTGTCAAGTGCACTATGCAATGGGTTTAAAAATTTCCCACTAACCCATTACCATGCTGTTTTCCAGTCCTGGGCAAGCACAAACCAGTGTCCAAAGGGAAAGGGCCCAACAACCCACCCTGCTACTGGCTCCTGAGCAAAAATTGCAAAGCTTGGATGCTTGTTGGTATTAAGCCTTTGGCACAAAGAAAAAGCTCTGTCCCTTTGAGCCTGGCTGATGTAGAAGAATGTGGTCCCTAAATAGTGAGCCTTGAGCATCCCTTCTCAGACAGCTCCAGTCAGGATGCACAGTTGCAGTGGAAATAAATGCAGCTCCTAAATTACAGCTGGAGAAGAGTTCTTTTTAGCAGCATTTCTCAGTTTCTCTAATGTCCAAGATAAAAATCAGCACATTGGCATTCTGAGTTTTGCTGAATCCAACCAGAAATCGTAAGCTGGATTTGTTTTGTGTTCCTTTGGTCCATGCAGTGCTTGGAATAGTCCTGATTAGATTTTACCACAGATTATTTTTCCTGCAGGGAAAGCAATGCTGTGGGTGGAAAAAAAAAAAATACCTCACTGCCTGTGCTAACAGAAAGATTAAAGCCCTTGTAGTTCTCACATGACAATGTCAAAGGGACTTACTTGGAAGCACAAAGAGTTGGGAGCTCTGTTTGTAGCCTAAACAGCCAAAGTAGCTCCAAGGGTACCTCATCTTCTTCCTCTTGTGGCTCTGAAAAGGCAGACGTGTGAGCTGTAAGTGGCCCTGCTGGCTGGCACTGCTCCCAGTCCATGAGCTTGCCCCCTGCTCAGCCACAGCCGGGCATCCGGCCTCAGCCCAAGAAGAGCATGGCACAGAGGCACAAAGACACAATGGCAATTCATGGATTATTAAACCTGATTGAATCTCTTCTTCAGTATCTGACAGGACTGAACACACAGCACCCTCACTCCTCATGTCTGCAGAAGGATTACAGAAGAACAGCTGATTATTTCAATGCACTTTTTTGAAGGTGTTGCTACATTAACCTATTAAATGTGCACAGAAACACACAGACTGGCCTGTAACAAGTTCCAAGGGGTCCTCTCTTGAAAATGCCTCATTATTGAGACTTTTGCATCACATTTGGCTACTACAGTTGATGGTGAGGAAAATGCACATGAAGGTGAGTCCTTACTGGCAGGCTGTTCCAGAGGAGTGAGCAGCAAGAAGGCGATGGAATACATGGGTTTTATTATTACACATGGACTGTGCTTTCCCACTGAGATACTGATGCCTTCCTCTTCTTTACTGCACATTTTCCACTGTGTGTCTCGAGAACAGAGACATTCAGGGTACCAGGCTGTTTAAAACTTCTTATCTGTAAGTTATTTATAATTGGCCACTTTTCACAAGGAGCTGCAGCTAAGGCTTTCTTCCAGAAAGGCGAGATAAGTTTAGCAGTAACTATGGGAAAGCTTTTAGTAGCAGAGTTGAGACAGGGATGAAGGAAAGTGAAAGCTGTCAGAGTAAATCCTAGGTGAGATGCCTCACTGCATCTTCACGCTGTAAGTTAGCACCAGCTCTCCATGACAGCCTGCAGCTGTTCATGCTGTCATTTTGGACTTTTTCATCACCCATCTCCATTTTTATTAAATGGTGCAATTTGCCTTTTCTTCTTTGGCACAATTATTTAATTAATCTTTCTCCAGCATCCTGCTACCACAGAGTGCACCCTCCAGATACTCCTAGAACAAAATTTCTAGCTGTCTGTTTTTCTTATATAAAAACTGTAGACTAACAGGTGGAAAAATATTTCTTAGAAAAATCAATCAACTTTCAGCTCCTTCTGATAAATAAGACTTATGTGTCTTTTAAGGAATGCATTTACTTCCCCCCCTCTGTTTTAGACCTCAGAATTTATAGTGCAAGGCAGTATCAGCATTTGCAGGTTGGATATTTACCTAATCAGCTGTAGTTAATAAAACTTTTTATATAAAGCACTTTCCCAGTTCTGAGGAACAACAACTTCAAATTTACTTGTTTAAGAGGAGATAAAGAGAGAATCTACAACTCTTCACCCAGCATCACATCAACTTGCTACAGCAACTGTCATGCCCTATGCTCCACACATCAAGCATCACCCCAAACCACTCCATGAAGATGAGTTTCATACTCAGCCTCTTTCAGTCTCACACATTTCAGATCAGACATGACAGCTCCTCAATGGGTATCGTTCAAAATAAAAATGTGCTAACATCAAAAAAATTTGGTTTATGCACTCCTGTACCTCGAGAAAAATCTTCTACAAGTTCCACAAATGATCAGATATTCTACTACAGAAAACCTGCTGATGGATGCTGCACATCTTGGAGTGCTTAACAACATAAAACCTGCTCCTGGCCTTTGCAATGCCAAGCAACATTTCTGTACATGTCTTCAAAAATATACTCGTGTCATTATACCACAGGACAAATGCTTATTGATATTTCAACTGTAGTCTATTGGATTTCTTAATAACCAAGTGTCTTTATTCTATTCACAATAGCATTCAGCCTGAGTAATTGTCTTCCATTCCCGAAAATGGCTGTGAAGCCAAATGTGGAAGAAAAGGGAAGAGCTCTGCACAGCATTTACAATAATTGTAATAGCTGTCCTGTAATATCTATTTGTTCTCTATTATTTCTCTTCTAGATCATTTTCATTTCAAAATATCACCATCACATTTGGAATATACATATGTAATTTCTATGTTCTGCATAAAAACAATGTATTTTGTAAAAAAAAATGTAAGAAGTATCAACCTGTAATAAAGGCAACCTGGGATCTTCAGGAAACTAATTGAACTTCAAAGTGGCAGCCACAACCTGTGCCTGTTGTACCTTAGCTACCCATACCTCCTGCCCAGCAGCAGGTCTGCCCACTCTGTTTGTGGTTTGGGGTGCCCATTTTGTTACTGTTTGCTTCTTTGTTCCATTTGCAATCCATTGCTGTTAAATAATGGTGAATTTTCCTGCACTGCTGCCAGCTCCACTGACTGAGACATGAGTAGTTTCCTGCCTGGCAGCTCACGCACAAGCAAGAACGTGGTGCCCCATGCATGACCTGCTGCAAAACTCCACGTGGCTGTTTGCTCAGAGCAAACCTGGGATCCCAGCTCAATTCCTCTTTCACTGCTGTTAACACTGGGATCCTTTCTTGCTCTGTTACCAACTCACTCCAGTTTGGTGTCTCACCTTTTCCCAGGTGCTGGAAGCATTTCCATGTTATAGAGTGCAATTGTAATACCAAAATTCTGCAAAGCTCTCTGTTCTCACACCGTTACCCAACTCCTAAAAATAAACATGCACATTTCTTTGTGTTATTCCCTTCTATGCTTAAAATAACAAAAACACATAGAGTAAGATACACCTGGAAGGACCAGCACTGTCTACAAGACTAATGCAAAGTATCTGAAGGAACTATGTAACACGGTCTCCCACATGTCCCTACTCCTTCCAACAGAATGTGTTCCCTAGTATGTAACTTGACAGTCTCCTGCAACTGCTCCAGGCTACATCTCTTTATCCTGCCTGATGTGGGCATCTCCTTTTCTCTGCAGCAACCTGCCACCTTAAAGCTGTCACTAGGTCTACCTTCTCTGTAAGCTAAACAACCAGCAATCACCAAATACTTTGTCCCCTAAGCTCCCAATCGTTCTTGCTGCTCCATTCACACTCTTCCCAGTTCCCCTTTCCCATCTGGACACTCAACATCCATCCAAGAACAGGCTGAGACCTGCCACATGTTGACCTCCTCAGAGGAAAAAAAAAACCCCACGAATAAATAAATATAACGAAGTTTTGGGAGCTGGCAAGGTGCAGTCCAAGTGTTGACATTCAGCAGCAGTCCTGGTGCACCTCTGCAGGCAGACTGTGCCCTCTCTCCCATCAGTCCCATCTGTCACTGCCATGCTGACATGAGTCTGACTAATTCATGAGCTCACCACCTCACTAACTTCACGTGTCACAGCATTCAAGAGGTGAAAGGGTTGGATGGACTAATGCTGCCAATTTTCAGCTGATGTGGACCTCTTTGAAACACTCACTCTGACAACCTCTCTTCTGACAGTCTCTGCCCAAAGAGCAGCTCAGGTGTGCTCTCCACAAGTCTGTCACCGCCAGCTTCATGTCTAGAACTTCAGCAAGGGGCACAAACCACCTGCCACTCAAAGCTTCAAAAAACCCAAACAAAACAACTGTTTGTGTTTTGATGGCAAGCTCTTGTTGACTACCAAGCACAGCAGGAAGATCTCAGATGCTCCTGGTATGGCTACAAAACAAGTCATTCATTGAAATTGTTCAGATATTCAACTGGTAGGAATCACTGCCACTCCAGGCAAGTCAGAAGGCCAGAACCCTGTTCATATTAAAAACACATAGCTCCCCAGAGTCCTCTGCTGATGTTTATCTGCTAGCAATCTAGAACAGTATTTTCTGACTAATCCTTCAAAGTCATTCTTTTTTTCAGCCTCAAACACCTCACATCCACTGCTCCTGCTGGGATTTTGTAACTCACCCTAAGACTTATATATATGATTTATCTGCAAGAGCCTTTTCTCCCCTTGTCTGATTCCTCAACAATCCAAGGCAGTACCCAAGACAAACAGAAGGCTTTTCCTTTAGCCGTCTGGGTAAGTACTGTCCTGCCATAAGTTTTTTATTTTAAGGCATTGGTCTAGCAGGAGGAATTGATATGGAAATGAGTGTCATTACCAGCATAAACAATCTGTTACTTTCCATACAAGTCAGAGTGCTAAATCACCACTGGTCCACTACATTACCATCTGAATAAGCAGGAGGTAGCTAATGGGCCATATGTTAAAAAGCAGGTTACCCACATCTTCATTTGCAAATGAAAAGCAAGAATGACAGCTGAACGGTGAAGATATGACCATTGATCATATTGCCATTCCCAGGGCCCCCATGCAGAATACCCAGTTATGAAACAACCAGATAGTTCCTCAGCTCCAAATGCCATCCACTTCACAACAAGGCTCCAAAAATCAACTTATGATACACCAAGTGTGTCATCCAGCCCACTTCCAGCTCAGCATAGGAAGTTTCCCAACTAAATTTCACCCATCACAAGAAAATACTTGAAAACTGCACCACAAAAGGTCCACATTTGCCTTCCCAAGCTGTGACACAGTTTCCCAATAGAGCTGCGGGAAGGAAGCAAAACAAAAACTGTGCATCAGCAGGGGTTCCTCATCCAAGCCAACAGCTATAGGGCAGAAACACCCAACCCTGCCCCATCTCCAGCTTTCAGTCCCAACGCCATGAGCTAAGTGATGCCTCCTAGCTAAACAGCAGCTATTATTCTGACTTTGTACCAGGAAGAACACCAGGGAGCCCTTTTTTAGGCAGGAATTAACCTCCAAGTTCCACTTTAACAGGTAAGGCAGGCAGAAAAGAGTCTCCAACTCTGTGATAGGAAGCACTTAATGGAGTTACCCCTCCCCACCCAGAGCTGCTCCCTCTCAACCATGGCCACAGAAAGACAGAGGGCGGGGGAGAAAGGCCTCTTTTTACTTGGTGGGATCCTTTCCTGCCTCGCCTGCAAACTCATTTACCCTCCAGCAAGTGGAATGGCTGTGCAGGCCACGGGGATGACACACAGCCATGAACTCCCTGTCTGGTGCCCAGCGAGAGTGCTAATAGCACTGTGCTCTGCCTCAGCAGTGCTGCTGCTATTTAATAGATCCTTGCAATGATACTGCTTTGCTCTTCAGGAACAGGACTTTGTACCTCAGTGTCCTGGTTTTCCCTCTGTCCTCCTGCATATACTCTTGACACAATGGTAAAAAAGAAAAAGAAAAGAAAAAAAAAAAAGAAAGGAAAATTACACTGAGAGGTCAAGCTGCTCAAATGCATATGCATTAGAGCTCCCAGAAAGCAAACTAATTACACTGAAAATGATGAGCTATACAGAGCCAGTGTGACACCAAAAATGACCGTTTAAGATGTGGTAATAAGCTCTAACACATAGTTTCTCACTCAAAATAAGTCTGGAAAGCTGGAAAAATCTGATTCGTTTTTGCAAAAATAATCCTGCCAAGTGATGGCATTTATAATGCACCTCGCATGTCAAGCTCTGGCAGCCCTGGCTTGGCTCTCCCACCCCTCCATCATTCCCATGGGAATGGCATCTCTCCCCTCCCCTGAGCATGATGCTCCAGAGACCAAGCAGTCCCTCCTCAGAGGGAAACTTAATTGATAACCCTGGGAGAAAACTAAAACTACATACATACTTCATCGTGTTTTTCTTACAGGAAGTTTTTCCTCAACCTTTACCAACTTCAAAATTTATCCAACGCATCCTCTTCCCATAAGAAAGAATGAGTCAGTTAAATCACAGCACCCTGGCATTTGTAGCAACTAATAGATATAAACAGCATTTTCAAATCCCTCAAAATAATTTACAGTATCTCCCAAAGTTGCCTTTCAGTACAAACAGTTGCAGAGTTAAAAGGTTTTACAACTGCAAATCATTTTTTGGAACAGCGTATAGAATGAGGATATTCATCAATAGGTTTATTAATATGAGTAGAAAGAATAATGGATGCAATATCTGCTAAGGGGACATCATATTATTATACATGCTTTAACTAATATGCAATCTGGAAAAAAAAAAAAAGGTATATTGTATCTCAGAGAGGCTCTTATCATTTGCCTACTGCTGTCTTTAGGCACTTACAACACCTGATTAATTAATAATTGTTGCTTGGGTTATGCTGCTCCACAACTTCTGTACCCTGGCTGTGAATAATAATCTAGCACTAAAAATTTAATAGGTGCATTGCAATGCTAGCCAAGATGCACCCTGTTGAGTGTTAAATAACTTATTTTTTGTAAATATAGCCCTTTTTCTTTTTTCAGTCTGAAAGCAGCACTACACTTGGATAATTCCACCTGTCACTCAGAGCAGTAATTAACACTTGCATTGCTTCACTGTGAGATTACCTGAGAGAATCCCATTTGGAATTTTCCTCCCTCTCCTCGGTTTTTTCTAAAGCCATCGTCACACTCAGCTGAGCTGCATTTTCGTGCTGTGCAACCAAGTCCGTGGCACACAGCTGGTCAGCTGGGGGTGGGTTTTGGTGCTGTTTAGGAAGAAGGAGCCCAGGGAGGCCAGACTGGGCTGGACAACAGCTTAAAAGATTTTTCCAAAAAAAAATAAAATGTGGAATGGAATGGAAAGGGGCAAGGAAAGACGATGGGGCAAGGAAAGACGACGGGGCAAGGAAAGAGGAAATTAGTTTCTGGGACAAACAACAACAGTGAGAGAAAGACTGGCTGTGTTGCCACTACAAGTAAACAGCAGCAGCAGTGAAAGCCTAATGCCCCTCACAGTGACACAACAATACTCCCACAGCAATCAGGAAGATCCAAATGTCGGGATGCACAACAGATCACTTGGACATGGAAACCTGCCCTGCACAAACTCCTCCCTGAGAAAGGCACAGGAAGAGTCAGACTGAGCCAGGACAAGTGCAGGAGGCCCAGGAGAAGACACCAACCTGCAGAAGGCAGCCCCTCTCTGTGAGCCCAGCTAAGGACAGCTCCTCGGGAGGGTCCCTCCATGGCCAGGGCTGGGCAAGGGACACACATGCCATGGCCGTGGAGGGCAGCAGTGACAAACGAGGTAACTCCGACCTTGCAGCAGCTCTCCAGTGGCAAGGACGTCTGATAGCATTTGCTGCTCAACCCAAATATTGCACAAAACCTCAAGGCAAGCTGGAAATCTTGGTCAGGGAGGGCTGAGAGCCACAGCAGGCTCAGAGAGAACTGCATGCTTGTCCCTGCCCCCTGGGAAAGGCACCACTGATGCCCTCCAGCAGCCACCACCAGTCCCCAGGCACAGTCCTGGTCCCCGTAGTCCAGCAGCCATGGAGGCAATGCTGCAGAAATGCAGTGACATCCAGGAAAAGGGGCAACTGCTTGGAAGGACCTGACCAGAGAAGGCTTTGACAAGCCAGCTGAACCAGCCCACTGACCAGCATGGACCACCGTGTCTTGCAGCTTTAAAACCCATTTCCTTTCTGAATTAATTTGCACTCTGTTTTTCTAGTATAATGCAAATTAATTTCTGCATAGAACAACAGCAATGGGAGGTTTAGGCAGGATGTTCCATGAAGTATGACTTGCAAAATTTTAAGCTCATGAAAGTAGATGAAGGAGAGGAGCAAGTGGCTGCACTCCCCAGTACTGCCCAAAGGGTTTACAATCTCCTCCACCCTCCATTAGCAGAGCTTGGACCAGCTGGGAGAGCAACAAAAAACTGTCTCAGGGTGCCACAGGACAGGCAGTGGCTACTTCTTTACTGGGTTGGGGGTTTTTTGGTTTTGTTTTTCTTTTCTCTTTTTTTCAGGGTTTTGATTGCTTGGCTGTTTCTTTTCAATTCATTCATTTTTGGGTACGAACAACTTCAAAGCCTTACAGATAACAGACACTGCTAATCTATATCTAACAAACTTCTTAACCCCCTACAAACAAGTAACTCACTCGCTAAAATAACCATAACAGCAAATTCTTTAATAACCTCAGCCCACTCCCTGACACAGATACCATTTGTCACAGCTTTTCTGGGCAAAGCTGAGTACTTCAGAACTTCAGGCTTTTGGGATTACAAAGAATGTTAGAGATGCTGACAAGCTGTGCCAGGAGGTCTGAAAAACAGCACCTTCTTACAGCACTCAGGATCACAAACATTTGCCTTGCTATCACTTTCACAGAAAGAGAACAAGAAAGAGTAATAAAGCTTTTAGTAGAACTAATTAAAATTAAATTACTCACAATTTACAATCTGCTTCATCTATATCCCTAAAAATAAAGCCAATAAAGAGACAGACATTCTGAACTCTCAAATAAAATAAAAAAATTGGCTCTCCCTTGCTTTTATATGTCAGCCAAAATATAAATACCTCATCTTCACCAGCAATAATTCTGGACAAAACCATTAATCATGCAAAACTCATTCAACACATTTTGCCTTTTCTACCACGTATGAATAATTCACAAATTAAAAGGAGACCAACTAAGGCTACCACTGAAATGATTAAAAGCTTTGCAAGAAATACAAACTCTT
Source organism: Irena cyanogastra (assembly GCA_013397155.1). Lineage (NCBI taxonomy): Eukaryota > Metazoa > Chordata > Aves > Passeriformes > Irenidae > Irena > Irena cyanogastra. The sequence goes on along the minus strand of VWZV01008007.1, from coordinate 1,040,938 downwards.
GTGCTTCAGGGTGTGCACTGACCTCTAGTTCAGAAGAGCTGAACCAAAGCAGCAGCAAGTGAAACCCAAAGTGCCTTCAGGAGGAAGGCTTCCCCAAACATGGGAAGACATGGACCACAGACCATGACTTCTGAGCCTTCTGGGCACACTGGGTGTACTATTTGCTGATTGATATCCTACCTTCCTCAATCCCAAATCCTTCCCAGTCCTGATTGTCCTGGCAATCAGCAGGCAGTGGGAAGCTTCAGTGCCAGCAGGTCTAGGAGGCCTCAGAGAGGTTTCTAGCCGATTTGCAGAGGATCCCATAAACCTGCAAGCCCCCTAATTTGTAGGTACACACCCACAGCTGTGACATTGCCTCAGTGTCCTGGAGCCTGGTCCATCTATGGGCTCCTTCCCAGCCCAGGCAATTCCCCATCCCAGCTTCAGTGCACACCTGTCAGACAGAATGGAGCAGCTCACACCAGGCACCACAGATGCCTTGTCTACAGGTGACAAAGTAAGTGTGAATTTTGGATAATTGCCCTTTTTTAAGCCAGGAGAGAGTGGGAGGATGGAATCAAGCACTCAACAAAAAAAGCTTCTTGCTGCATTTTGGAGACGAGCAAATGGGTGAAAAAGTGAACTCTCATCATCCCCAGGAACATTATTCTGACTTACAGCCAAAAAAACCACCAGTCTGTGATGCATGAAAAACTTGTAGAACACGTAATTCAAAGAACAGTACAAAGCCAGAAAAATCCCCAGGATTTTGGGAGTGCTTTTCAAATTAGCAGCATCACAAGTAACAATTACATGTAATGAGACTGAACTAAAATGAACTTAAGACAAATGCTAAATATCAATGTAACAGTCAACGACCAAAGCAAATACAGAAGAAAAAAAGGGCCCATGATTAACAGTCCCACATTTCCTCCTCAGATAGGCAATTCCATTAATGCTGCAAACGTTGTCACGTCCCTCGCAGAGAATTAATAGAAATGCCTTTTCAGGAAACCAGGAAATCTTTTCAGGAAAGACACAACCACTTTCCGGCAGGCATGTAAATTTGGCTTCATTTTCAAGGGGATGTTTGCTCAACTTCCAAGTTAACTGGAAGTTAACCCAACTTCCTGGGCACAGTCAGGTATCTCCCCAAGCCTTACCGCAGCTTTTTATAGAAAGTAGCTCATTTCATGAAGAAGCCCTTATAGTAATTTTACAGATAGGGAAACTGAAACGCACGTCCTTGCAAGAGTAAACCCCCAGATATCAAGCCACAGTTGTTTTTTTTCTGTCAGTGTTTCCCCTTTGTGGAAAATTTGAGCAGCCCCTCACTCCTGAGGGACTTTACATGCTCCTCCTCTCCTGTCTCAGCTTGTATACACACTCTGTGCTGCATCCTGGCACAAACCAAGGACCCCAGATCAGGGATTCAGAAAGTGAGGCACTGCTCATCACAGCTTTTAAAGCAGACTCTAGCTGATCTCTTCAGCAGCACGGGAGTATTCTTCTCTTCTGTTGTACTTGCTACACCATTATCTTCCCATTTATTTTGAGTCCTGCTAAGCCCAGTGGAGAGGGTTTGCAGTTAGTTCATACTGCACTGATCCTCCTCCTGCTTGTTTTTTTGTAGCATATGGCCATTGAGGTTATAGCCTCTCTTTCACTTCCACGTCTAGACTGATTACCTTAATTTTTTTTAACACCCAAATCTATATGACACTTCCCTCTGCAGGCAACTCTCCTGTCCAAACTCTGATTGTATCTCCACCTTTTTTCCCTTAACTACTCTGGATGGCCACAACACATAAGTGCAAAGCCTGTATCACCACCAGAGGGTTCAGAGGCAAGGAGGAAAAATCAGTGCTTGTGCTCGGATTTCTGTTAGCTACTACCAATTTACTATCAATAACATTGCCCTATTTGTTAACTGCTAATAATTAGCTAATGCTAAACCTTACCAATAACAGCAGTCTTGTCTTCTTTTACCTTCCCTCTGTATCTTGTCCCCAAAAAAAAAACGCCTACACAATTTTCTATCTCCTTTCCTGTTCTAGGCAATTTTCCTCTTGGTTTCTGCACAAATCATTCATGGCAGATCTTACTGCTGTGTCAGGCACCTGGTCTTCTCACAGACCAGGCAGTCCTCCTTGGAGAAAACCCATGTCTAAACAGAAAGGAGAAGGACCACAGGTCAACCTGTTCAAAATATTTTGACTATGAACACTCCCTAAGAAATCAACCTTTTCAACTGAAATGCTGAGTTTCATTGAGAACTCGTTCAGTTTTGCTTTAGATGCTACCAAGTGCTCTGTTGTTTTTGCTAACATGTTTGTACCACTCTCATGGTCAGCCCCAAACCACTGTCACCTGAGCCACTTTCATCGCATAGTGCCAACCACTTACCTCAGACCTTGAGCTGGAGATGGCTCTGACAACGAAAAGGAATTCACTGCTGAGTAGCATTTTCTAACAAAAGTAGCAGAATTAAACAGTTAAGTCCTGATCCTCAGGTAACACAAATCAGATCAGATACATCAAAGTAAAAACCTATTTATACCAGCTGTGGTTCTTTTACCATAATTTCAAAGCATTTTTATCATCTGCTACTGGCTTCACCAGGGGCAGAAGGCAGAAAATTTACCAAAAGCTGAGGGAGAGTGACAGTAACAGACATCTCTTAGTGATGATTGAAGAATAAATATGACGACGACAGAAACTAAATGGCTACAAATCATATTGTTAAATCTAACTGGGCTGCAGGACCGCCCCAGAACAGCAAGGAAACAAGAAAAAAACCCCAAAGTGACTCATCTGAGCCCCATGGCCACTAAACCTGTGCAGGTTATGTGGTGCTGTTCCAAGTGCCACATCACCAGGATGCCGAGGGTCACACCACCTTTGCAAGCACCAAGCTGGCACAGCATGCTGTGTCCCCGTGCCTGCACCATGTCCCTGGGACAGAGCTGGCCTTCCGGGGCTGGATGAGCTGCAGATGCCCAAAAGGGAGAGCAGAACAAGGGCGACGTTGTTCCCTTTGCACCGCCTGGGCTGCCAGAGTTCACAGCACTGCTTTCCCCCAAAACTTTAACAGGAGGCGGTTACCATCATTCATTTCGACATTCAAAAAAATAACAGTGGAAATACAAGGGGAGGAGACAGGGAGAGTGCCCAGCAATGACATGGGCACAGAGATATGCAGGGAATGAGGAGGAGGGGAGCAGCCTGGGTGCCCATGGCCCATGAGTCTCACCAGCTGGAAGATGACCTTTTGTGTGCTGCCCACTGCCGAAGGTTCCTGACATGCAAAGCCCTCCTCTCTGCTCTGCAGGGACAACAGCAGCTCAGGAGTTACTAAAACAGGGCCTGATCACAAGTCAGAATGAATAAAACCACTCGGAAAAGAGAGAGACAAAAGGTACGAAAACTTTACATAAGCAAGGATGCAGGTCAAAAATCTCCTGAAGGGATGGGTGTTTTGGGGCACATCTATTTTTGTCTTCCCAGGTGCCACTGCTGCAGAGGAAGACTGTTAACACCAGTTTCAATGCTCACACCAAGTCCTAGAGAGAGCAACAGCTCTTGGTTGGACGGATATCAGTTAAAAAAAAAATACCATGAGAATTTCAGTGTCACTTTATAGGACATCATTTCTGATCAGAAAAAGAGCTGAGGCAGTGACTTTCTCCTTGTATTTGTGGACCATAAAGTCAATCACGTTCTCTCTCTGCCTAAACAATTAAACACTTTTGGTGCCAAACTAAAGGGACTCCAGTAAGAGAAACTTTAGCTTCCTGTGCAAACTATAAGTTACATGTAGCTTACACACACACACAAAAATAGACTCATGGTCATAGTATATATACAGTTATAGTCTAAAAGGCAACATTTTTATTTTAGGGCAAAACACAAGTTTCCTGGATTTTTAATTTTATTTTCACAGGAGGGAAGTTCTCCACAGAGACATACATCCAGCTGATGGCTTCTTGTAGGAAGAAGCCAAGTTTCAAAACGGAAAGGGCTGAGCCCATGTATAACAAACAGATGGGCAAATTTTTCAGAACTTTCAACTTGGACATTATTTTTAAACGGGATGGGATCGCTGAGACATGATACAGTCATTGTCACACCACGAATTCTTTGCCTGCCACAGATCAGGAACTGTAAATAAACTCCCAAGGTAACCGATACTCTCATGCGGGCTTTAATCTATCAAATATGGTAATTGTTAGCACAATCTAACAACTTGCTGGCTTGCAAATTAATCATTCAGTCTTAGCAGCAAGGTGCATCTTTTTATAGCAAATGCCTGGTACGTGAAGTGTGGCTAATAAGATGCCTCTAATTTAAGAGTCTCACAGCATCTCCCTTCAGGAGATAATTGCTCACACCAAAGGCCTCGATCTCAAAAAGGCTGCAGAGAACCACACTCAGCACCACTCACCAAATGCCCCCTTCCACTGGAGGGAAGTGGGAGCAGCCCACCTCTGGTGTTCTCCACAGGATAGGAAAAAAACTACCATGGGATTGCAACTTACCAATATATACACAGCCCATTGGGGCAGAAAGGTTATGTCCATGTAATGTCATCTCTGACCCTGATTATTCACAGAATTTTAGTAATATTGAGTTAATAAATGTGAACAATATAGGCTCAAAACCCACACAGGCTTATGGCTCCTTCCTTCTAATAGCACCTCTTGCTGTCCAGACCTACTCAAACATCAAAGTCTTTCCTTGTGCAAAGTCCTCTTAGTCCCCTAACCAGTGTTCAGCTCTGCCCATGTGCCCTCACTCCTTTCTTCAGCCAGTCATTTACCCACCTGCTCCTGGAGGAGGTCACCAAGCTCTCATAGTCTTCAGCCTCAGAGCTTTCCCCCAAAGCTTTACCTGTATTGTTGATCAAATTGACTATCCCCTTCTTGGTGCCTCCTTGCAGCCCTTCTCAGACATTAATCTGGTTTTATGACACCAATTTCAGGCAGGGAACTTGTCCTCTTGGTTGAAGGATGACGAACTTATCTGTGCTCGAGGGCACTGCAATGTCACAAATGCTGACAGCAGGGCTGATGCCTTTTCTACAGAATATCTTCAGTCTGCAGTGGTTTCCAAAACAGGGTGGTAAAAAATTCAAAGCAAACAGAGGAGTTGACTCATTACATAACATTAATGCAAAAGATTAGGTCCGGATAAGACTTCAGGCCTTTCCAGAAGAAAACTGGGAAGGAAAGGAATGTACTATCTCCAAAATTGGTTAGTAAATGCATATGTTGGTTTGGTACAGCCTGGCTTTTGGTAGTGGTGGAGGGCCACAAAATGGCTTCTGTGAGAAGCTGCTGAAAGCTTCCACCAAGTCTGACAGAGCCAATCTCTGATGGCGGACACGCTGCTGGCCCAATGAGAGAGGCTGGTAACTCCTCTCTGATGCCATATTTAAGAAGAAAATCAAAACAGGGCACAGGCATTTTTTTTGCCACGGGTGGCAGCTTCTCCTTCCCAGCACCCCACATGAGGAGAGGCATTAAATAGCACCAGTGCCACCACAGCCACCACTGCCCACGCTATTGTGGCGGGGCTGCCTGGCCGGCAGCGGGAACGTGATGAGCAATTCCCTAGCATGGAACCTAGACGAGATCAACTTCTCAGTGCTACAGGATCCTGCAGCAATCTTTGAATTGGTGGGAGTTGTTGGCAACGATACCCATGAGCAGCAGCTTTTCTTCCACTCAGAGAAGAGGAGGAAGTGAGGACATGTGGTGGAAACATGGCGGCACCAAGGTCAGTGGAAAGAAAGAAGGGCAGGAGGTGCTCCAAGCACCAGAGCTGAGATTCCTCTGCAGGCTGTGGTGAGGACCATGGTGAAGCAGCTGTGCCCCTGTAATGCATGAAGTCCACAGGGGATGCAGGAATCCACTCACAGCCCATGGGAAAAGTGTTCACGCCAGAGTGGGTGGATGCCAGAGCCAGCTGAGATCCAGTGGAGACCTGAATGGAGAGAGAGAGGGCCCCTGCTTCCAGAGATAGACAGAGAGAGGGCCCTGCTGCCAGGCTGGAGCAGCCTGTCCTTGGAGGGCTGCATCCCCTGGCAGAGTGACCCACGCCACAGCAGTCTGGGGGGACTGTGTGCCCGTGGCAGGGACTCACACTGCAGCAGTTGTGTCAGGACTGCTGCTCATGAGAGTGGATCCAGGCTGGAGAAGTTCACAGGGAACTTCTCCCATGGGAGGGACCCCACGGCACTCTCCCTGAGAGAACAGAAGATACCAAGTGATCAAAACCACCATGCCCTGTCTCCCTGTGCTGTTGGTGGGAAAGAGGGAGGGGCTGGGGGAAAAAAAGTGTTTTAAAGGCTTGTTTTACTTCCCATTATCCTCCTGTTAATAATAAATTTACCTTAAATTTGAACCCGTTTTGCCCTCAGAGTGTTTTGTCACAGTTCTTAACTCATGAGCACTTCATTAATTTCTTTCTACCTCTCTTCTGCCCAGCTGTAGCAGGACAGGGTGAGCAACAGTTTTTGTAGGTTCCTGGTGTTTGGCCAGAGTCAAACCACAACAATGCACCATCTCAGCTGATGGAGCAATCAACTGCCTATTTGCACAAGTTCATTCTGGTAACAAAATGAGGTATTTTTGTTAAGCATCCCCCTAAAATCACAAAGATGGAGCAGTGCATCCTGCACCTAATTCAGGGATGTGACACCAGACTCAGCAGGCTGAGTCCTCTGATGACAACATGAATTTGTGAGCAGTTCAGAGATCCCATCTGCCAACTACTTTTATCTCTGAAGTTAGTAAACAGCACAGACACTCACTGTGTCTCCACTGCTTCTCATAAACTAGACTTGAAAACCACCAAGGCTACCACAAGGCTCCACCAAGTACCTGTGAAACCTGAAAGGAGGTAAAAAAACAAGTCCTTTTTCTAATTTACTATGCCCAACAACAGAACGAACCCAATTCTCCACTTCTTTGAATCTTTGTGAAGACAGAGGCATCCAAAGCCAGCTAGGGGGATGGCGCATCCCTACACTCTCAGGTCATACAAGTGATGAGCAGTTGATGAGCAGCTTTGAAAGAAGTTTGCTGCACATACCAAACAAAATCTAAGGAAACCAGAGACAAATCACCCAAGGCCATGGTCAGTATCAAAATGTTCCCCCCACAGCAGCTTGAGAACTTTTGGTAACTGCACTGGAGACCAAACTATACAATATTAACTAGTAACTCTAAAAAGTCCCTTTACACCAGTTTTTTCTCTTTTGTTTTCTATTAAAGTCATCAAAATACCTACTTTGAGCACAACAGCAAATCACTGTCAATCTTGTGAGACTGAGCTACTTCTAAATTGGGAGCTGTGACAAGAGAGTAACACAGCACTAAGGCTTACCTACGGAAATGAGTCACTTCAATTAAAGCAGCAACTATAGAATTTAACAGAATAAATTGATGTCAACTAATTAACACTTATGATCTCATTATCAGTGGTTTTATAGAATTATAGCCTAGATACCACTATATGAGCATATAGTTAATTATCTGATGTACAGGATCAAACCCCACTGTATTTCCTCCTGCCAGTATATAACTGCTTGTTTAAGAAATGAATAGTTGACTGATTAATCAATTCTAAGTTCAAGAGACCAGCACATTATCAGAAGGGCTGACACTGTATTGAGTGAGTTGGCACTCGCATTGTTAATTTGATATTCCATTTCTTAGTTAAACTTCATTGCCTACCTTATTTATATAAGCCTTTTATCTTCTTGGAAAGCAGGAGGTACCTCTCCAGTGAGATCTATCCTTAGAATGCAATCGCTTTTACTTTTTCTTCACATCCTTCTTTCTACCATCACCATGGCTCAAACCTCCCTTCCTGCTGCACCTGCTGTGCAGGAACACAAAAAAGGTGTATAACTGTTTAGCACGTGCTCTCCTCACATGGTAAAAAGTGGGAACGAAACCTGACTGTTCCCATATGACAAATTTGCTTTGCTATTTCCAGCCCCAACGATACAAGAAGAGGAGCACAAGGGTTTTCCCTGTACAGCTCCAAGTTTTATGGCTCAGCATGGCAGCACAGTAAATAAGCTTAGAAATTGCAATGTCTGGGTAAAAACAGCCAGACAAAATCTGCTTCAAGCCCTCGCTCCTACAGATGCACAAAACCACACAGCATTCCCCTGCACACCCTTCTGCAAAAATGTGAGTAACTGAATAAGTTTCACTCTCACCAGTTTAGAAACTTCACACTCATGGTGTCTTCTCCAAGATTAAAGTTTTACAGGCTCTGGGAGCAAAGGAACAGTGTCAGCACAGTTTACAAGGCAGAGGATGATAGCCAGACCACAGGCACTTGGCTTTACGTCCTAAGGGGTGGAGCAGCTGGGCAATGAGTCCCATAAAGGCCAGGCAGCAGTGACACTTCACACTGGAGGCAGCAGCACCTGGTAAATGGTAAGAGGCCATTTCCAGGCGGTGACAAAGCGGCAGAGACAGCGCACAGCTCTCCCCAAGGATGGCTGCAGCCCCTCGTTGGCACTGACAGGAGCAGGCAGCCTGCCACCACATCTTACCTGACCTCCTGCTTCCCAAAACGCTGCTCCAGGTAAATCTGACACAGGAAACAGCCGTGGTTTCTGTGAGGACAGGACCCCACTAAGGCAGTGACCTTTCCAGAAGCACAGAGAAAAAAGCACGTGTCTCTCCCGCTTGCAGCCCAATCCCATAAAGCTTTTTACACACACTTAAGCTCATCTTTCCGCATTAAAGCACTGATGATGAATTTAAGCACCATCTTATGTACCACTGAAGTTTCCTAAGGTGCCTCTGGAGAGCTTGGTCCTTGCCGGCTTGTTGAACTGGGCTGGTCTGGCATTAAAAGAACAATGCTTCTCTCCAGAATGGTTCATTAGTTGAACCATTCAAAATAGTCTAAACACAGCAAATCAAATGCACTCAGATCTGATCAGAACTGTTTCCAAAACGAACTCTGTAAATCCCATTCTGATCCTTTCAGATACCATTTAGCATGAGTGCTCCATGCAGGCTCCTCTCCAACCTCCTGCACCCCAAACCCATGGACAATGATGCAGAATCCATCCACTGGAGAGGGTAGGAGAGGCCCTCAGTGAAGACACCTCAACACGTGTTTCCCACAGGAAACTCAGCCCTGAACTCAGGTTCTCCCTTTCCAAGTGGGCACACCACTTCCATAAGAAAAAGCAATATGCAGTCACTAATTGCTCTAATTTATTAATGTGTGCCAGTTAACTCACAACATCATTTAAGCCCAGGTTAGAAGCTAGATTGCTAAATAAGCTTTAATCATAATAGTCCTCAAAGAACAAAAGGCAGGCAGAGAGGAGCCATTTTGCCTTCATCTGTCTTCTCTTGTTGCCAAAGCCCTCTCAGATGGTTCCCTCATTTATCACTTGGATAGCGATCGTTAGCTCTTCTCATTCCAGCTCCTACAGACTGATGATGGTTGTTAGACTTTTTATTCACCTTTTTCTTTAACTACACACAGAGTTAGGGCTGTAATAACTCCTGTTCTTTCATAAAAGTTCTCACTATAAGGGAAGTACTGAAAATCATGCACAGTGCCACACAGTCTGTAGAGAGACGTGCCCCTGGATAATGAAAAAACAAGGAGATTTTAACACAAAATGTAAGCACTCAAATACTCTAGGTCCTGTTTACAAAAAGTGCATTCTATTCTCATGGCATTTAAATTATCTTATTAAATACACACCTCAAACGAGGTCATTCTGAGTTAGAACTGCAGTTGCTTGCTCAAACATACAGAGTATGAAGCTCCAAAGAACGTAAGAAATGCATAATCTGGACCACTGGCTACACTGACTATCTTCCCTCCTCATGGGCAGTGATGTAACTGTATTCACCTGGTTACGCCCTGGTAACCTCTGGATGACCACTTCAGGATCTTAAAATGTTTCATTTGGCTGTCAGGAGAAAAAATAAAAATAAAAACACAAGAGCAGTTTTCTTCTAGAGAACTTTGACTTAAATCAAACATATTCTTCGTGGGAAGTTATTAATGTGAAAAAGTTTGATCAGCTCTAGAAATAATAGGTATAACTGGCCTAAGTGAATGAACAGGGAAATCAGAATTTAAATTCAGATCTTTGACACTAATTTATTCAAAGCCACAAAAATACAGGAGCTGAATGTTCACCACCTTTAGCATCCAACCCACCACCTCTCATCAAAAAGCATTTCATCTGTCAAAAAAAAAAAAAAAGAAGAAAGAAAAAATACTCCATAGGGTAAAAATTGCTGACTTACATTTGTTCAGCTGATGTCCAACTATTATTACATGAAACTCCACATGGAAAAAAAAGTCTAATAAGAAAGCTAATGAAAATGGAGTATTTTACAAGAACGTTGCCTAAGCATAAAGTCAACTGGATATCACACTGGTATTCAAATCCAGTGGTACCAACAAGGGAAAAGCTGGCATTCACACAGGAATGAGTTCTCAGACATGGAGGAAGAAAGTGAGTCAAAATCTTCCAGAAGTCCATTCTCATTGTGCTAACTTTAGTTTTTTCCCTAAACATGCATTTTATCAGAGCACCAAGCTTTCCATACAATATTTGAAAACAGTTTCCTGTGCATCACTTTGATCCGAAACTTTTGCAAATTCATTTTTGGGAGAGGAAACAGATTTGTGGTGGGAGGAAATGGGAGCACAAGGTGCAGCCCCCTCCATTGCAGCCCCAAATTGCTGAGGGTTAGAAATGCAGGACAAGGCACAGGGTTCAGCCTCTCTGCAGCCTCCTGTCCTGCGCAAATGAAAGGGGCAGAAAATTGTGACATTCCTCACTGTGCACGACTTATTTAATTTTGATTTTTTTCCTCAATTATAAGGTTAATGAAAGCCTCTGCAGCACTTCAGAGCAGACAGATTTCACTGTTCCTCTCTTCACCGATTTCAGCCATAAAGCCAACACAAATTACTCTGACAGGGTAACAGGAGGAAAACAGAAAGGGGTACAGGCAAACACACACATATTCCTAGTGAGTTGTCATGGGTAAAAGAGGCTACAGCCCCTCGGCTCAGCCAGTCCTATTGACACAACAAAGGAGCTCCTGGCCTAGCAGCACAGAGCAAAAACTGTGGATGCAGAGAGCAGAATGGGGAGAGGAGAAAAAAGGAAGAAAGAAAAGGAAGTAACACTCATTCTTGTTGTGAGGTCCTTACTATGCAAAGCTTTCATTGCAAAGTGCTATTGAGAGAAGGTGCAGGGGACCAAAATGCTGGGAGGCAAACAAGCAAACACACGGCAGCGCCTGCTGCGAGGGGCCTGGGACCCCTGCAAACACAGAAATCAATCAGCAAGCCAGGTCCTGGCAGAGGCAGCTATTCCAAATTAATGAAATAACCACTTCTCGACAGACTTGGTCTATGTTGTGCTGCTAACAGCCTGCAGGTGCACACCTGCCCCTTGCACAGCGCAGACACACGCTGCAGCCACTGCAAGATGCACCTTGCGCTCAGTTCTTCTGTGCACACCGTAATGTTCAGGCAGTCACCAAAATTACATCTACTTTGCTATTAAAAGAGGAGAGAAATTGAATTGTGAGTGAAAAGGCTTCAGCTGGACAGGAAGGAATGTCGGCAGGGCAGCCCTGGCTGCAGCCAGCTCCAGCTGAGCACCCTGTGAGAGGATTTCCGTCTGGCTGGCTCCAGACAGAAACCTGTCCTTGCCACAGTCCTGCGAAATTGCCAGCTCTAAACACTGCAATTTACCACAGGCACTGACAATAGCTGCTGGTTATCTCCCTTGCCAGCAGGAAGAATCACCAGTAACTCACGCTCCTCAATTCCCTGAACCCGAATGTAGAGCCCCACCAACGCAGGTGAAAACACCTCATCCTCTGAGATGCTTTGCTCACTGAAGGTTTGCCTGCAGCAGTGAGCACCAGGATGGGATCTGCATGTACCAGGAGCTCCCAATCAGTTGAATAAAAAATCATTTCAGTAGTTTTATACTTTTTTTTGGGTGAAACACTGAGAAACGTGAACCACACATAACATCATGCATTTTTTTTCTGGGTCCAACTCCCAGTGAATCAAAGGCATTTTGCTCAAGTAAGGACCACAAGCCTTATAGCTTAGACCACATTTGTAATGAGTACTACTTGGGTTATGAAGAGTTTCACCCATAAATCCCAAAACACTTTGCAAGCACAAGGAGTCCACATTTAACACTTCCCAGTTTGGCAAACATCACGAGGGAAAGTGCAAAGGAGAGATTTCATCTTGGAGAGGGGAAACTCCTCACCAGTGGTCAAGAAATGAGACAAAATTCTAACCCAGGTCTCCCCCATCTTGCCACACCGCCTCGCCACCCCCTAAGCCCCACCTTTATATCACTTTGGAAATGCATTTGGTATGTCCCCTATGAAACATGCAGTATTTATCTCCCTGTTCCTAAAATCCTGTTATCTTGACAACTAACAATTAGTCACTTTCAGCACCAAGAAAGAAAACATATTTTCTGGGTCTCCTGTTAATTATACTTTAAAAATACATAAACTGTAGTCATGGGAATAAAAGGGGGGAGGATGGAGAGAGAAAGCTTTGTTACAATAGCCACACTCTGACAACCTAAGACACAAACTAAATTATTTTGTGTCTTTCCCAGCAAGTTTTGTTCAATTAGCTTCACCACTCATTTCAAAAGGTGATTACTTGAGACCTATTCTAGTTTGTGGAATTAAAGCCCCCCAGTGATGTAAGCAAAGACATGGGGAAATCTATATTAAAGCTCAGCTGCCTTGGCTAAATATTGAAAGAAGAAAAGCAGGGAGATGGGGGAAGGAGGAAGGCACTTGGCATTCAGATCTTCTCCACGGTGGAACAATTAATTTTCCACTCTGTGATGAGATGACCGCCACAGTGGTGCAGCACATGCATAAATACTTGTCTGTGAGCACTCAAAACCTCAGGCAGGAGAGCACCAAAACAGGTCCTCAGTGACACACTGTCAGGAACGCCTGCAAGTCCTCAAGTGGCAACCACTGCACAAAAAAGCTGATCCCTTCTGCCATATTTCAAAATCACTATTCTTTTCAGACTAATGGCTTTCCCCCCTGCTCTTAATGCTTTTTTTATTGTTTTGTTACATTGTTAAACAACTTCTTCTTCCTTGGCACATCTATCTTGACGGGAGGTGAGCATACATTCCCGGGTGCTTTTCAACTCATCAGCCACTTGGGATGCTCAGGGCACTCCATCCTGGGCTGAGGAGCAGAAGGCCAACAAATATAAATGTAAAACAAACTCAGGAGTGATGCTCCCCACCCTTTTGCCGACCCCTTGCAGGAGGCTGGCTCTGCCTGCCCACACAGCCCCAGACCCAGCCAGGCACGGAGCACCAGCACCTGCCTCCAGCACCGCCCCGGGGTGTCTGACACTCTGCTTGCATTGGACACATATCCAATACTCAAGAATCAGAGACATTTCAAGGGCCCATTTGGTCTGAAATCTCAGCCCCGATTTCGCAGACTTCCAAAGAACTCTTGCCTGGAAGTGGCAAGATCTGTCAGCAAGGACAGCCCAAGCAGAACAAGGATGAAAACAAAGGAAAGCAACAAAGAAACCAAAGACAAAACAAACAAACAAGAAACCCACTTAAAACAAACCCAAACCCATCCAATCCTGACTATATCTTGAAAATCACAGTGACAAAGTAAATTTTCAAGTCCAGGCTTCATGGACTGCCCCTCAGGTAACACAGTGGGAAATCTCTATCTACAGATACCAAGTATCTCCCCAGCAGCTTGCAGATTTTTTTGAGCAACAGAGTCTAGACCTGCAAACACATTCAGATCCGCTGCAAAACATCTCTCAGGCACAAAAACCCGAGGTCCTGTCCTAGAGCAACACTCCACATCCAGCTCTGATTCCCACCCAGAGCCTCACACCAGCCCAGACGAGCACCCCTCCTCAGCTCAAACCCACAGCAGTTTTATAGGTTTCTTTGGGCAAGACTAGCAAGGCAGCTCCTTTCACCTTGCAGTGGCTTTGCTCTATTCCTGACTCACCCACACCAGTGTGCCTGTGCTTTTCAAGATGTCCTTGCACTTACACCTGGAGAGCGACAGCAGTGCACACCACCCACTGAGCGCCTGAACAACCCAACCCCATCCACTTCAGGAGGGGATGTCCGCGTTTCCCACTTAGGCTGTGATTATCCATAAATGCTCACAGGTGTGGGATGGCACCCTGAGGAAGCTGTTTCACCATCCAGGCCAGACGTGGCAGCAGGGGCTGCCCTACACATCCCCCTTCTGTGAGGGCAGCGCAGCCCCTCCCGTGCTATGCACATCACCCCAGAGCAGGAGTCCTGAGCCTGGAATTCTGCACAACACAGCCACTTGAAAAGAGTAATTAAAATTAAACAATCCGAAATAACCAATACTAGCAGAGCTGTCCTTTCATTGACTCTCAATTTTCTCACAAGAATGCACAGTAAGCACACAGGTGAATAATGCACCAACTGCATTTCAAATGGTCTCTCACCCAGAATATGTAACTACTGGTATGAACTTCAGGACTCCAACAAATTATTTAAAATCTGAACAGCTCATCACAAACATAGCAGTCTGACTCAACAGCAGACACCCTTTTCATTTAATCAGTTCTGTTATAGCATGTGCAATACTGAAAGCAACAGATAATTACATAAATGAGAATAATACCATACTAGGTAAAAAGGTGCCACTTACTGTATCACTAATTAAATTATGTTCCCAGTATCCTTGTTTTACAGATACCCTTGTCTTTGCCTTTGTAGTTTCTGCCTTTTGTGGCAGCTTGTTCCTACTTTCTTTGTTCAAATCTAAGAAATTCAGTATCATATAATCAGAGGGGGGAAAAAAGCTTAAAACATACATCTGCTTACAGGTATTTGACTCTACTACCTGCTCCCACTTCTTTCCCCTGGAAGGTTTGTGCTCAAGTAAATTGGAATAAGCACATGTAATTTTCATTACCAAAAATACCCCTTACCTCGTGGCTATAAAAAAAAAAAATCACCACAAAAACAGGATTCTTACCACAGCAAATCTAGCATTTTTAATCCCCACTACATCCAAAATATCCCCTCTAATTACATCTGCCTTTCTTTACAGCATGGTCACTTTGCTTACTGAACTAGCACTTTTGTGCTGGTGCACACTCAGGAGCTTTCCTGAAGGAACGGGGCCCACCTAATCCTCAAGTTTTCTTTCACACTTACACTTTATAAACTGGACAAAAACAATAAGTAGAACTGGAAAGCAAGTAGCAAAAGGTCTCGGAAAGGCATCTCAAAGCCACCAGCAACAGCAATCTATTGAATAGGCCTCTGTAACAAATGCAAAAGGTGGAAAGCTCAGGACAAGAGGAAGAAGCAGATGAAACGCAGTCCACTGAGTGAAGCGGGTACTACCTGAACACATTTCTTGCCAGTATAAATGTGGAGTTTCAGTAACTTAAAGAGAAAGTTTAATATTTCTAAATTGTAGTCTAAATTCTAATTGTAGTTCAAAAGAAAAAAATCCCTCATCTGAGAAATGCAAGCTGATTTTCAACAAAGTAAAACCCATAAATGCCCTGGTAGCATGCAGGGTACTGTGATAGATGAGTAATACAATAGTTGACTCTTACAATTAAAAGAAAAATATTATGTATACATTAAGAAAAATGTTATAGATTTATAGTTATGTTTTACCCTCTCTTGCACTGTTATCACAGGACAGCCTGGGTAGTCAGGGCATTTAAGAATGTTACTATAAGTTTAAGTTTGTTACTATAGTAACACCTGACCTCCAATCAAAATATAAAAAAAGTGATCTCCACCACTAGACATTGAAAGAGGAGTCAATTGACAAAACTTTAAGAGAAACTTTAAGTTAAAAAGCAAAACATCCATTGTGTAAATGAGCACACAGTAAGAAAAAATCCTTTACTCTCAGCACTGTATTATTTTCTCTATTCAGTCTTCTGTTGTATTTTTTGATAAGGTTTTAATAAACCTTTTAAAATTTTTAGAAGTGAATGTAATTTCTCACAGTACTTACACTACTGCTTAAACACTCGGGAGTTAAATGGAAATGGAAGCAGACTTGGCAACAGCTTTTTCTAAAGTGCAGCAGAAGGGTAATTCCATGTGATATAATCATACTGGTGAAGGCCACATTAGGTCAGAGGTAAAGGAGAAGAAATATCTGCACCTTGAACATCCCTTAGGATCTGCTAAGATACAGTGTCCCATCAAAGGGGATGGCCATCACTATGTCTGCATGGTAACAATTTCCTTTTTGCAGAATTTCCCTGTGGAGAGTTGCAGCAGAATCACCTCTTGAAGGATTAAGGCACCATGAAAAAAGTTTAGCCACACTGAGTTGGTAAATTCAGGGAGAGACTGTTCACCTTGACCAGATGACTTCCACCCTGGGGACCCAAGACATAAATGCACACAGGCTACAAAGTAAAAGACAGTTTTTTCCCCCATCTTTGAGGCTAGACTGCATTGTGCCAGACACATCCTATTTGTCCACATGGGAATTTCTGGAATGCGTGCAGTGTGCATCTCTGCTCAGAGCTCCCCAGTGACCCCAAGGGCTACAAGGAATTGGCCTGGTACTGCAGCTACACCAGTGCTGGGGCACATGTCAGGCACCAGCTACACACAGCCTGCAAGAACTCTCCTCAATCCCTTATGCAGCACCTTCAAAATGTACCCATGTATATATCTGCATTAGAAACAAAGGAAAACAAGCAAAAACTGAAAAAAAAAACAATTAAACACAATAGGGAAAAATACATCTGTATCTGTGTAAATGCAGGAAAAACTGAGTAGAGAACACAGGGGTAACAGGGGACCCCTGCAGTGTCGTCAGTGCCCAGGCAGGAGCACAGACAAGAGCTCAGAGATGCAGGAATGAGGCATTTCAGCTGCCCATATGTGCAGCATGGCATGCTGCACAGAAAAGGAACATTCACAGCCAAGGAGCTGTAGAGAAGTATCGGTGCAGTTAAGTATGCAAATATTTTGCTGTTGACAGAGGAAGTAATAGGGTATTTTTTCACTGTTTTTGCTTGTGCCTCTCTTTAAAGACATCAAAAGTGATACCACAAGCCTCACCATCACCCTCATATTTGACACTGTAAAACTACAATTATACACAAATGTATGCATGTGCATTCCCAACATACTTTCCCCCTATTCAAAAATGAAGTGCCACTTTTAAATATTTCCACTTTACTTGCTTTGAATTGCCGGAGATCAAATGAGTCAATTAAGGGCTGTGTCTTTTTTGTGTGGAGGGAAGATGAAGGTAATTTGCTGCTCAGTGCATCTGTTTCCTCATCAGCACAGTAAGGACCAGGCTAATTAGGGGAGGAAAACAATATGGTCATATGGATAGGCCAGATTGCCTGTCACTCAGCTATTCAGCAGCCAGACTGTGCTATGAGGACCGCAAACAGATGAGGAGTCTTCATCTCCTTCCTCAACATGCCTTGGGAAAAAAAAATAAACAAACCTACTTCAAGCACTCAGATGGTTACCTGAATATTTTTAGCATTAATCCCAAAAGGTTCCTCCCCAAATCCCGCTGTCGGTGATGCGCCCAGGATGAATGCTGCGGCTCTTTGCTCCAGGAAGGATCCATGGCAGCAGGTGCCAAGGGTTCTCCGAGGGGCTCAGGCACCCAGGTGGGTGAGCAAGGATCCCGGCCCACGCTGTGGGATGCACAGGAGAGCTGCAGCATTGCAAGGGGAACGTGTTACCAATGCATTATGCCAATGAATCACTCCAATTCCCCCTTCTGCCGACTGGGAACCTGCACGGCTGGGCATCGCCCTGCTCCCAGACCTCCACCTGCAGCAAACGGGAAGGCACCCCTCTGGAGGGTGACTGGGTTTTAATGCACCAAAATCTTCACAGTCTCTGCCTCCCTACTGCCTCCCACACTGACATTTTTTAAAAGTACATGTTTGGGAAACAACTGAAAATTGTAAGAAGCGGTACATCATCCAGAACCATCTAAAAATCTGTTGTTGCTACTCCCTTTGCTCTCCAACATAGAAAATTCCTATGTGCTTTCCTTCATTTTTAGTTTCAATAGAATAAATTAGCCATATGATTTCATGCCCGAAGTCTTCAAATCCTGAAACATTGCAGAATCACAGACCCCAACTCAACAATCATGTGGGGAATACCCTGATTCTGCATTAAATCACCAATCCTAAATCTCATGTCAACAGTTATTTTCTTGGCAAACTGAAAGCATGCAAGTGCATGAGAAAAACAACTTTAAGGAGAGAAGGTAGAAATAAGTAGTTCCGAGTCACTCACACGCAGTCCCACTGCAGCATTTCTGTTTATTAGGAGAAGATATGGAATATCAGAGGAAGTTCATTTATTCACTGGCCTGTATTATCAAGCAGCAGCAGACATTACATTTACCACATCCAAGCTTTATTTGCTGCTACAAAATGAAATGGTAGAGGGTGCAGAAAACAACTTAACTCAGATTGAGCATATCATGAAGGCAATCATCCTAAGCAAGGGCTTTCACATGTCCCTGTCAGGCACAGACCGAGTGCCCCATGCTGCAAATACAGCTTCTTATTTAAAAAAAACCCAAAATTATTTACTTTAATAGAGTATTCCCAGAAGATCTCTGGTTTTACACTGATCAGAAACACACCAATAAAGTCTGCTCCTCAAACAGGGAATAATTTAGCAGACCACACAAAAAAAAAAAAACAAAAAACAAAAAACAAAAACAAACCAAAACCACAAACAAACCAAAAAACCAAAATAAACAATAACAAAAAGAAAACCCAACAAAAAAAAAACCTCAACAAAACCCAGAATAGATGTTGAATGGAGTCCAAACTTCTTTGCACAGCAGGGAGGACAGGTTCACTCACAAACCATCTAAAAATACTGGCAGGGAGCATCTTATTGCCTCAGTCCAAAATGAGATAACTTTCATCCCAATTTTTGGCACACATCCCACACATGGCTTTGACCTAAAGGCTTTGCTTAAACTGAAGGAGCTCTCTGCTCCCATTCAGAGGGCTGCAAAGTTTGGATTAGTCACCAATTCACCTAGATCCATAAATAGACATCTAAAAACATGGATCAGACTGCAGGGCTCCCTTTGAACTTCAAGTCTTTACCCATGCATCCTTCCCAGACCTCACAGAAATTGCATTTCTTCCTTACTAAGTCTTCACATCATTATTTACTGAAAGCTTACAACAAATCCAACCCCTCAAACAGGTCAGTGTTGTCTGATGATCCACGACAGGGAACAGTATTTGAGTGCAGCTATGATTATACACAGTAATATAGGTGAAAATAAATAAGCAATTAGTCAGCATGCCATGCAATTCCTTTAAATACAGCTTATTCCAAAAAACTGAGGGCTGAAACTATAATTCATATATTTCCATTTCTTGAAACCACTTTAATTGTTCTAAGAGTATGTAAGTTTTTGAACTTGTCCAAATGGCATAAGCAAATTTAGCCAACTACGCAGAAAATGCTGGTGGCTGGAATGGCAAACCAGGCTATTTGCTTCATTATGCAAATCCAGGCAATTATCCATGTCCTCCCCAAGAATAGACACTGGACAGGGCAGCCATGGCTCAGATGACAGGGGAGGACAGAGTGATGTGAAGGACTGGCTTGTGACCAACAGGAACCGCGCTCTGCTCACGGGGCCCAGCAAAGCTTTGCCACCAGTGCTTCGAAAAAACCAAACCCAAAAACTCCATCAGGTCAACCACAGGTTGATGCCACCTCAGCACTCAACCCTCCCCTCACTAACTCCCTGCTCCACAAAAGCCCACCCACTGCAAAGGAGCAGGCACCCTAATTCCCAGGGATAGGTGTCAAGTGGTGAAGCTGCGGGCTGGCACAGTTATAAATACTTCATCACAGTAATTATAATAGACCTCAAGCACCCAGAATGAGCCAAACTAGCCACAAAGTCACTACACTCTGGTTTTGGCTAGAAAAAATAGAAGAAAATCACCTCTGTAGTAAGTAAGGAAAAAAAAATAACCAGCTCCAAGCTGGCAAATACTACATCTGAAAACGAAGAGATGAACACACAGCTTCATTTTGGCCAATTAAATTGAAGGGTCTAAAAGTCTTGAGTGAAAACCTTGGAAATTTCTGCAATGATGTACATTAATCAAAAAAAACAAACTGTGAATAGCAACCAACCAAAGGGAGAGCTTGAGTTTTAAGAGACACCTTAAGTCCAGCCAGCACTGAAAACATTTAAATTCTGGCAGCTTCAGAAGTAAGTGCCAGCATGAATTTAGATCCCTGGATACATTCAAAGTCTTTCAGTTGCAGTTTCACTAGAATATAATGAAAGCATACACAATCAAATCATTATAAATAAAGTTTTTTTGAGCTCAGTGGAAGACGGTACTGATGGATTCATGATCTGTGCTGCTGTAATAGAGCTAGCAATAATTTTGATGTATTGATCTACTTTTTATTCAAAAAAAAAAAGTAGATTTCTGTAAGGAATGCCTGCTCAGGAACTTCAGCTGAACTGAACACTGTATGTTGCTGACATTGTTGCTATGCTTTAAGTCAATTAGTAAGACTGGAGCCAGATGGCTGAAAATGACCAAAATTACACAGTACATTCTGTTTATTAGTTAGGATTATTATTCAGGCCATAATTGCTTTTACCAGATTATTTATCATTATTAAGATTACAATGATATGCAAGAAAATTACAGAATTAAGAAAAACATGATTTTTCAATCGCATCTGTCCCCCACTCTGTTCAAAACTTTTCTTAAATATCTGAACTAAAGAGTTTTTTTAAAAAGATCCACCTGTCTAAAAAGAAATCCATTTCATCAGCCAGACACACTTATTTTGGGACATGACCAGAGACTGTGGAAAGATGCCAGCAACGGTAAGTTTCCCAAAGCTGATTTTTGCATTGCTGCTCACCTGAGGTGCTGAGAGACTCTCCCAAGGTAGGAAGGATGCTCAACTATTCTAAAACTGCTTGGACCCCATAATTTTTTCAATAAACCCCCTTTGAAAAGGACACCTTGAAGTCCTACCTCTAAAAGAGTCATTCCTCCTGAACTCCAGGCAAATGAGAAAACACAGAATGGGCAGGTTTCACAGTGAATAATAACAGAGAAATTAACTGGAAGAGGCATCCTGAACCTCATTTTTTAACAGTGGCAGGTACACTGCTCTAGCAAAGACCAGAGTTTGGCAGGGAACTAATCAGTTGTTTATACCATGGGTACCAACATATCTGACTCCATCCTTCAACAGCTGAGATGGATTCCTCTGATGAGATTTCCTACAGAACTCCACTTCCACAATTTTTTTTTAATTAGTCAGTCATACAAACCACCATGTCGAGATAATGCTTCCAACCATGAGAGATCCACCACTCAGGAAAAGGCTCCTCCAAACTGCCTCCAGTGTTGCCAGTTTGGGATATTTGAGTCCTACAGCTCTGAACCATTAAAAGCATAAATCCAGATGCCAGCTGCTGGAGATCTGTGATATATTGGGACTGAGGAAAAAGGTAAGTATTCCTATCAGAGCTTGCCCTGGAGGGGAAGAGCACAGAGAAAACTCAACAATGTACAACAGCCTCATGTAAACAAAAGTCCTACTCCTCTGATGCTGGGAATATTAAGCTAAAGAAAAAAATCTGTGCAAAACAGGCCTCTTCCTCTGCCACAAAATTTAAGTTCATAACTGAAGTCAAGGAACAACAAGAATTCAAGTTGTGTGCACCCAACCTCTTAAGCCTCTAACTTAATATATACACAATATGTTATCTGAAGACTTATCTTTATATCCTACAGCCTTGGGGGGCAGTTAGGTCTAGCTGTCCACTGTACGCCCAAAATGCTGTCTGCCATACTGCAGCTGCACTTTAGCTTTGAAACACAGTCCCTTTGCTACAAAACCCAAGTGCTTTGACACACTGCAGCATTTGCACTTGGCCAAACTGTAGGTTTTTTCAAAAGCACCAATCTCCTCCCTCCTATTCATACAGACAAAACAGCATCTCATCCCGCTGAGCTGTGGTATTCTCAATGCTTTTGGTGGCTGCTAGACTGGGTTTTGAAAACTTCCCCCTAAAGGAAGAGGAAAAAAATGACACTTGTAATATGCAAAAAGCGTCCTCTAAAGTGGACAAATATGAGGCACCATTAAGAAAAAGGGCACCAGACAAGAAAAGCATCATCCTTGCTCACCCTGATCCTCACCATTAAGCTTTGGACAGAACAGTGAGGAATGGAGGGAAAGAGCAGACTGGCTAATCAACAAGTACATCATGCAGATACCCATTAAGGCCATATTACGTTTTCCAAAATCCATATACTTCCTATGTTACTTCATCTCCCCCCACACCTACCTCCTCATTGCCCTCAACTTCTAATAGCAGTAGTGACCTTGGCAGGTGGCATTTTCCTACAATTATTAGTTGGCTGGTGTTAATGGCCCTTGGCTACACCTTGGGCCATCAACTCCTCCCAGACAGTCATTAATCCCAAGGAAATACCCTGCTCCTCAATCGTTATTACTTAATTACCTCCACACATAATCTGCAGAGCTGTAACAAAGGATTGACTGCTGAGTTATGACTGAGAAAAAAACTTTCAAGTCAAAAGACTAAAGATACTGCAACAAAACCCAATTAAAGGCATTTTAACATGCTAATAAATAAAAGGTAATTATTCTGGGCCTGAATCAGCTACTCAAGTAAGCAAAGCAACTGCTTTTGACTAAGTTGAGAGTTCCGAGTGGCTCCCCATTTCACAGTGTAAAGCCAAACAAAGCTCAAACTCAATCTTGCCCTTCAGCAACAAAGTGCTGCCTTTTAATAGGCCATAAACTGCACCAAGTAACAGGTTTTGCTCATCTGGGGAAGACTTCAAAGAAGGTGCACACTCAAGGGCTGCACACAGCAACAGAATCTGTGACATTTGCAGCAACATCCTGTCAATTAGGGCTGCCCCAAGCAGTGCTGCATCCTCCTACACAAGTAGCCTCCACTGCTAGAGCTCCTCCTTCCATTTCCTTGCTCCTCTCACATATTCCTGCCATCTTCAGGGCAGGTGTTTTTCCCAGATTAGACACCCTCTGCAGAGCCAAATATGATTCACTGTGTTCTTACATTACCAGAGTCACCCAAAGTGAAGACAGACCTCATATTTCATGATGCTGCATTAATGCCTCCATCCCAAAGGACACCAAACTTCATCACTGGCTAATTCAAGCCCAAAGCCTCTTTCATCTCCTTTCCTGGTCCTCGAGGACAATGAGGAAACAGGTTTGGGTAGCAGCAGAGCAGAGGGAAGATGAATGGTCTCGTCAAAATAAAATACAATAAAAGCCTGATCCACAGAGGAAAATAAGCTTGAGGAAACAATTCAGATTAAGAGGAGACCTGATGATTTAAACACAAGACTCAAAGGGAAAATGAGATGTTGATAATTATGAGAGAAGTATCTTTTCATTGCCTGGACTGTTATTAGCTGGGATAAGAAACAAGATGACAATCAGAGACTTCATAAATCGGTCAGCACCACGTGCTGCTGCTCCTTGGCATTAAGCAAACATCTGCCCTCACCTGCACCAGCACGGGGAGACAGCAGGCTCCTGCAGGTTGCTCAGGGGCTGCCTTTCCTCCTGGCTTGTCTCCTTCAACCAGTGAACTCTGCTGAGCTAAAAATAAGCATACAGCCTGCAGACAGCATCTTCCAGACCTCACCTTTCCTCCCATGTGCTACAGCCACCTATGTGCCACAGTCTGCCAAACAAGCATTTCAGAGCTATTTATCAATGCTCACAGTAGCAGAAAAAAAGACTTGTGCATCATGCTGCCCTGTTGTGCACCTCCTCCTCTTTCCCATCATGTGGTTTTTCAGTTTGTGTTCGGTTTTATGGGGTTTTCCTAATAAGGATTTGCCCGTGCCACTGAGTTCTCTGCTACTTCCCCTAGGCTGGCTACCTACCTGCCCTAATAGGTGCATAATTAAAAGGAAAACCACTCCAGGTTACTGGCAAGCTCTCCTAATTGAAAACCAGGGAGGTAATCATTTGGCCCAGGGAAAAGCCCAACTCATATGCCATAATATGGACCACCATCTGTTTGCTAAATTAGCAGCAGTGAAATAGCAGCACAGAAATAACTGACACCAATTAGTTTTTAAGGAGTTTGCCTTTACACAGAGGACACTTCACCACATCACTGAAGCTCTCTCTGCGACGAGAGGCAATTTCTGTGGGAAAGGGATAAGACAAAGATGCAGCTAAACTTTCTTGAGCACAAAACCAGTAGCTTACTAGTGATGGTTTCCCCCAGCATGTTCGATTTAATGGAACCAGCACCCTCAGTTCTCACTGCCTCAAGAAAGCATTCATCCTTCTTGCAGGGGCACTCAGATCCTCCTCTCCAGGAAGATGTTCAGCCTCACATACGACAAAGGCAGCCCCATACCCAGGGTAGCTTCTTAATTCACTGTGATTAACCAAATTTTGGTGGAGGAAGGAACTGTCACAAGCTCTGCCTGGCTCAACCAGAACATGGGACAGAAATACCACCCCTGCTTTGTGTCAGATCAGAAGGCTGCATCAGGGCTGCATCACCTGCTTCCCATGGCAATTCCCACTCAAGCCAAATCCTCCCCACCTGGGGTAGAAACGTGGCCACTTCAGCAGCTACCTGTCAAGCCTCACCTTCTCATACTCCTGGAAGCAAACACACACAAGGAGCACCTGAAGTCAGAAGGACCACCTTGGACAGGCACATCACACTGCTCAGCAGAAAACTGCAGCAAACACTGCAGCAAACACAGAGATAACACAGCAGCTCAGCTCCATCTTCATGAGACTTAACCCGGTATAACCCATCATGGCAACTGTCTCCCTAATGCTCCCACCTCAAATTAAAATCCAGGTGCCACTGTGCACAGCCACACGGGGGGAAAAAACAGTCCTTGCATCCAAAAATCTTTCCAAAAGAAGAAAACAGAGAAAGGCATGGGAACCAAGGCAGAGAAGAAGTGGCTGGAACAAGGGTATGCCAGTAAACCCTAGGACCAGCTTAGAGCATCACTGCAAAGCCCTCTTCAGCTGCCCTGTCCAGAGCCACAGTGAGAAAATACAGCTGAGGAGTGGGGCCCTTCTTCCTCTCCAAGCTGCATGCACCAAGGAGAAGGCACATCACAGTAAATTAAACCAAGGATGCTACTCAAGCAAGGAATCTAATTTCACTAACTAAAATTGTTACAACGGCTGTAAAACAAAACAACATTAAAGCACGCAATATACTTGCCATTTACAACTTCCCATCATATAGAAAAGGCCTTCTTTCCCCAGCACTGCTTATTTACCTAGGGGTAGGAGAACCTACAAATACACTTGTATTTCTCCTAGATTTGTATTTTTCCAGTGCATCCACAGCTTCTGTAGCACACCCTGTGCAGATGGCTCCGGCTCAATACCATGAAACATCCAAAATGCAGACCCTATCACTTCCCCTGCCAATACACAGCACTGGGGTGTTGCATAGGTGCACACATATGCTGTACAGTGACTGTAGAGATGTCCTGCATACAGAGCAGGACACAGGAAATTGCAGACACACTGTGCTGTGCATTTTCTAAACCCAAGCAAAGCTGTGCCACTGAAGCAGCAGTCAGAGGGGCTCCTCTGCCTGCCCAAAGCTCCTATTTGCACTCACCAGTGAACTGCAGGGGGTCCCGATACTGTCTGTAACCCTGCTAGCCCACACATCTTCAACCTCACATGGCCTTTGAACTCACAGCAAGTGCACTTTTAGGAACTTAGAGTCACATTTTAATTCTTCACTTCGACACATGATAATATTAGCAATTAGTACTGTGAGCAAACTGCTTCCCTCTCTCTTTGATGTTTGTTATTTTTACACTGATTGTTTTGCTGAGACAGGAATTTCGATTTCATGTTATTCTTCAGGGACAATGGAGAAATACTTTGTGTAAAACAAAAAAATTTTTTCAAATCACCCACAAAGCCTAATATGACACTGAGAGTTATATCTGAAAGCCTTTGCATCACATATTACCATTACAATGGTCACTTAACCATCTCAAATATTCCCATCCCCAACCACCCCTTTTGCAAGAGATCTATTTTTATTTTTGCTTAAGCATCAGAACAAGTAATGGGGAAAAGTTTGAGGAGAGGCTGTACAAACTTCCTGAGGCGAGAGCTCATTAGTGACTCACCGTGGTAATTAACAGTTAAGCTGACCCTGTCAGGAGTCAAAACGCATTTTTGTCACAGAAATAGAGTGCATCTCCAGAAACCCCAGCGCGGCAGTTCAAAACACACACACACACACAGGTGGCACCCTCAAAAAACACAATTAACCATCAGGGAACTTCCTTTGTGTTAAGATGTAACTACACACCAGCAAATAACAAAAATAATATCTGTGTGATGCCTTGATATATTTCCCTCAGATATTTTTCAGGTGTCGGCTGTAATAAATGAAGCATTTACTGGGTGCAGACGACACTTTAAACAAATCAGCGCAAGTCCCTAAAGGAAACAAGCAGCAGCATATTCGGCAGTATTTCATCATTTCGGAGCTGGCAGAACGAAGCTGACAAGTACACAAGATAAATACTTTGTTCTGTCACGCTGTGTCATGTCGGAGAAAACATAAAGTGTTATATGACCTTTGGAGGCGCAGCCCATGGAAGCCTTCCTTCTCGCTTCCATGCCGCTGTTTGCAGCGGGGAAAAGAGAAGATAAAATAGAAACACCCCTCCGAGGGGCTGCCTCGCAGCACCTGCAACTCAAGGGATTTCACAGCCACCCTCCTGGCAGAGGTTATGTTGCCAAAGTGTTAAGAGTGAAGAACTGTTGGAGCAGGAAGCAGCACCGCTTCACCTCCTGCGGCTCTGCAAAAACAATAGTAAGGCGCTCCTCAGAGAGGGAAAAAAAAAGAAGATGGTGCAAGTTAATTATTATTGATCACCATTTTCCACCAACAGAAAAAGCATTCAGTTTGTTTCCTTCTGAACAGAAGAAAATACACCCTTCTGCTCTTGGTAGGATTTAAAAGCAGAAACTGGGCTGAGCAGAAACCAGCCCTGCTGCTCTCTGTGGAGGAGCACGGCTGCGACACAGCAGCTCAACCCAAGGGCAATGCCCTCTGCTCAAAACCAACTTTATTTAGCCAGACAAAACCATGCTGGGACATTACTCCTTCAGCAGGATGCAATGGACCACAGCATGCCCCAGCACCACCACCAGTTCAACTTAACCTGCACATCCACGCTGAGCTGTAGGCAGAGCGAAGCGTGAGATCCGTGATGACGTGGTGAAGCCTGAACCCTGCATGGACACCCACAAAGGCTCTCAGTAACTTTACACTCATTCTAGCCAGGCTGAGATTCCACTCTTTAGAAATTTTTCATTTTATTTTTCTTGCTGTTCCAGAAACATCCCCCAGGCTCCAAGTTCTAAGGCACGTAGGGCAAGTAGTGGTGGGAAACACACTATCTCCATCAAATTTTTACATGGCAAATTTTTACACACTTGCAGCCACACTGCAAGTATTTTGTGACCAGGGGAAGGATAACAGTGAAGCGTTTCAGGTAGGTGAGCAAGCATTAAGAAACACCTTTGAATCCTGAAGCATGCTGCAATGGGTGTTTTTAAGCAATAAAGCTGCCTGACAGACTACACAGTCCTCCTATCTCACCTTACAAAAATGTGCCTGCTATCCTCCTACCACAGTGATTTTTTTTTTTTTATTTCAAGAATTCCTATTCTGAAAGTGCAAGAAAACTAATGCAATAAAATAAATATGGCTGCAAAGCCATAAAATACAAGCAAGAAAACTCAGAGCTATGTTTAACACAGAAAACTGGTTTTAAGTATTTTGTGTTAAACCCAAGAATCAGATATATAATTTTATTTAAAATAAATCACTATGTGTTCTCAAGTAACAGTAACAACTAACCACAGAAATTGTATTAATCACAAGTGTGACAATGTTTGACATATTTCCCCTCCCCTTCCTCCCGTGACAGACAGCAAGCAACAGACCATCCTCATTATTTACATTGTCACTTTTATGTAACAACTCCCAGTTACAGAATCTCCAAAATAAATTACATTTATTTACATCAACTTCCTGGCTTTCATGCTGTATCCAATTACTGAGAAAGAGACAAATAGATCATTAAGCTATTTGCAGCTAAGGAAGACTGGAATTACCAGTGTAAAAAGATAAGTAGTAGAAAGCTGGCTCTCTGGTACACAGAGTAAAAAAGCAATAATACTAAAAGGTAAAATAAGGTAAGGTGAATAAGGTAAAAGAGTATCAGTAATTATTAACAATATGCCTAGAATTTTAGTGTCACATTATTATGAATTAATTTGACATTCATTAAGGTTGCTCTGATCATAATGAATCCGTATGGCAATTGCTTTGCTTTCAGATAAGACTCCCATGGTTCCATCATAACCCAGTCATTAAATGTTAATTAACAAAAGCTTTACAATGAGACACTGGAAGGAATAGTTAGATAACAAAACAAAGTGGTTTGACCTGCTAAAAACACTGTATAGAAAAAAAAAATAAACTGGGTAGATAAAGAATCTCTCCTATTCATTTTTCACCAAGTTCCTTCAGAAATTAGATTTTGGATGGCTGTAAAGCAGGTTATGTCTGTCTAAGTGCTCCAAATCCTGGCACTTCTGGGCCAAGTTCAACTTCCCAGCCTGATGCTGAAGTTACCACAGGTCTAACTAGACAGAAAAGAGCTACCCAGACAGGCTGCCTAGCCATGAAGTCAAGAACAGAGAAACAGCCATGTTCACATCCAGGGGAGTTCAGCACAACATGGGATACTTCTTCCCAGGCCCCCAGGTGAGACAGAGGGCAATGACCACCTCCTCATCCCAACCCAAACCTGGTCACAGAGAGGGGGCAGGCAGCATCATGCCAGCAGCACACGTGTATTTATCCTTCTCCCCCTGCAAATTACACTGCATGGTGTTTCACATGTCACTTTAACCACCAACTACAACTGCGTGGCACTCTATGTTAAAGAAGAAAAATACTCAGTAGAAAGAAATGAGAGGCAACCCAAGTAATAATTTATTGTAAGCATCCATTAACTAATGCTGAAATGTAACAAAATACTTTCAGGAGTACACAGGGTATCTGCAGGAATACTAAATGGCTTAATTATTTTTTACTGCTTATACACTGAATATCAAATGAATTTATAATAAAGAAACAGCTGCAAGAAAACTTCATCCCGCAAAGAAATAGAAGCAGCATGACAACTGCTTTTACTGCACATCTTCCCATTCCCTGGATCTTGGAACGTACAGAAGGAAAGGGTTAAGTGTCCCATTCTTTTCATATTGAGGCTTAAATAGAAAACAAGCTCTTTCCCTCCCTGCATTTCTGTCCCAAAACCTCTCTGGCAGTGCCACCAGCATATCTTCTATCCTGCACCCCCACTTTTCACCAGCCCACTCTATGTCCCTGCCACCCTCACTGAAGTTTGGGATGGTGCCAACTCCTTCCCAGGGAGCATCTCTGCTCCTTTCCAGTGGCAAAGGATGCGGCTGGTCAGCTTGTGCAAAATCCCAACTGGAGGTTTTGTGTGGTTTTGGGAATGTGGCACCACTACATGAATAGGCACTTCACCAAGGCATGCAGTACCAAAGGAATGGACATGTACTTCTTCTGACAAACTCACAGGGACCAGAACCCTTCCCAAAAGTGGGAAGTGAGTTTTTCCTGCTACAAGACCTTCATTTTCTTACCATGAGGAGCCTTGACCAGGCATACTGCCGGGGGAGATAACTGAGTGCAATTTCACCAACACCTCCCCTGTGCAGGAAGGGGCAAGGCCAATAACTGTATTTACTGCAGGAGGATCCCAGCAGACAATGATGTTGGGCAAGCAAAGCTTGCCTGAAAGGGCTCCTAAAAAAACACCAAACAAAATGAACAAAAAAAACACCATTAAAAAACCCTAACCATAACCAAACAAAAGTGGTTTGTGTATTCTATCTCCTCTGTTGCCTTCTCCCTGCTGCATCCTTTCACCTTCTCCACCTTGCCAGAGGAAACCACACCTCTACAGGCAAGAGCTCTTCTCCCATGTCTCCAATGCAGGTCTGTGCAGCCCCATAGAGACAGCAGCAGCCAACAGACAGACGGAGACACATACACACTAAAAGGAACGCCAGCACTGTGCTCAGCAGTAGCCTGATGCTAAGAGTGTCTCAGCTGCCATTCCCCTTTCCCAGGCAAAGCAAAGGAGGGGTTTAGCCATCCCAACCTGCCTGATGCCACAGCAAAGCCAGGTTAGTACAGCAGGATGACCAGCTCCCATGAAAAGCTACCAGGAGAGGGGATGGGGAGTGCTGGATACAGACCCATAGCACCCCAAAGCCAGTGGAGTTTGCGGTCCCCAATCTCTAGAAACTTTCTGGCTATCCCAGCACAAACAGATGGAGAGTCCACGCAGGGAAAGGGCAGGCATCTGCTGATAGAAAACCCCAGCACATAATAACCCTATAAAAGTGATTTTTTTTTTTTGGTAGATGTTTTACAAACTTCAAAAATCAAACCCCAATGAGAAAGCAATAAAGAAAACCATCCACAGATTTAACAGCAAGTGTTACAAACAGAAAGATGTACAAAAGTACATTTCCTTCAGCCTGCTTTCAACCAGTACTCTTAAAGACCTCTACATTTCCCCCCTTTTATTTAGCATATACTCTTACTTGCAAGAAAACCTCCAAATTAGCTTAACATCATAAATTCTGACAAATCCAGGAGATGAAAAAATAACCAGTTGCAGAGAAGTGGTCTGACTACACTGCACCTCATTATTGTGTAAGCACTTCTTCTTTCCCTCCCTACCCTCGGTAAAAATACTTCAGCTCTCCAAACCACTGTGTTTTGTGTGCTAAGAGCTTGGCTAACTACACTTGCAGGCAGCAGGAGGAAGACACAGGCTGTACTTCATGCACTCTGGGCTGCACAGTTTGCAGTACCACAGGCGATGCGACCACAAAACTTCAGTGTCACGCTGGCAGACTGCTTCCTGCTAGTACCAGAGAAACTGCAAGCCAAGGTCAATTCTTTTCTTTAATTCCCTTCTTTCTCACTTCTTTTTTTCTTTTTTTTCCCGTGGCATGGGAAGAGAGCTTAGTTGTTTCTGCATGGATGCAAAGTGAATGAGGCTGTCGCTTCTCATTGCAGTGCTATTTATTACAGGTCGCTGACATAATACAGCTTCCCCCAATGCAAAAAAAAAAAAAAAGAAAAATCAGGCAGGAGTTCTTGAGCATTGTCTCACCTGCTTCTTTGAAGGGAATATATGAAGAAGTTTTATTTATTTATATAGTGATCTTACAATGGAGATGGATCAGCTTGTTTTCAGAGGCTTCCAGCTGAAAAAGGCAAGTTTCCTTGTCAGTAGGAGGTTTAAAGAATCCACACACACAATAGAAGAAAAGAAGAACACGTCAGGAAAAGAAACTGCAAGATTAACAAGATACACTGATGAAGAAAGGAAAAATTATACTGAAACCAAGGGTGGGGAGAACAGGGGGAGTATTGCAGGCTTGCTCCTGCATAAGCCAGATTCACTGTAAGGAGAGAAATAGGGTAATAAGAATTAAGATCCACATGAAAATCTTGCTGCAGCAGAAGACCCATTCCCAAAAGAACGTCTAGTTTAAGAGTTGGTCCTGGCCTCTCATCATCAGCAGTTCCTCCCAATTTAATTCATAGTTTCAGATGAAAAGATTTTATAGATCTCTATTCTGTCTTGAGATGAGCTTGCCTAGAGCTCCATGCAATAAATTGATGATGAATCAATTTTCCTGCGCTGTGCTTTGTAGTCTGCTTTTTTTCATACAGCTCTGAGAGCTGTGTATAAAATACCTCATTCCTTACTTGTTTTTTAAAGATAGGCTAATGTCTCTAAAGATCAAGAATATCCACAGTCTATTTTTAGATTGCTCACAGTAAGCCAAAACTGCCCTAATAAAAACATCTTTTAATTTACCTGTAATATTTAATTACATGGCCAGATGAAGAGATAAACCAGCCTGTATCAGAGGCTGTGGAAGTTGCAGCGGTGGCTCAGGAGGAGGCAGAGTGGCCCAAAAAGGCTTTGCAAGCTCCCTCTGGGACTGGCTTTCACCCCCCTCTCCCACCCTGGGGTCGAGCCTGCCAACCCACCGACCCCACAGTGCTTTTAGTCACACAGCTCCAGTACAAGGCTGGGAAGAGAGCAGGTCTGGCATCCTCCTGGATAACACACTTTAACCCTTTCATCTGCCTTTTCTCACAGCACTACCTGTGACAAAGCACAGCAGTTGCTATGGAGCAAGGAGAGCTATTAGCTCCTCTGTACTAATGTAATATAATTAGTATTACAATTTCCACAGCGCATTTTTTATCCCTTCTCATCCCAGAATGCTTTATGGGTTTATACTTTTAGTCAGAAGGCTGTCCATCCTGTCAAGCTGAACTGACACCATGGACTAGAAATCCATGGCTTTGGAGAGCTTACAAGTCTTCAGGACCACGTTTCCCACAGCAGGAAAGAGAGCAGGTGGTCACCAATGGCCACAAAAACTTTTCCAGCAACATCTAAATGCTCTGGGAAGTCCAGCAAGGCCAACCTCACATTTAACATCCCAACGCCAGCAGCTCCTGCCCGCAAACCCTCTACTGAGCTCCCACCCTTCCCAAAGCCTGACGGGTCCTACACAGAAGAATAAAGAAAATGCAATCACCCACACTGAAATTTGAAAAGACTGTCTGTGCATCCCACAAGAAGTCAAAGGATTTTCAGTCTATCAAAGCTGCCAGGACAGAGCTCAAAGAGCCTCCTGTGCTCTGACACCACTCCCACTCCCGGCTGCCTCTTTCAAACACCCATACCGAGGCAATCCTCCACCTGTGTTTTTGGCTGCAGGTCAACTACAAACCGTGCTTTTCTGACACCATCTCCCTCACCCTCTGTGCGTGTGTAACCCTCATCAAAGCTACTGGGAAGGTGCAAGGAAGAGTTTTGCAACCTCTGTTTTATAAGCATATAAGACATATAATATCTTAGTTTTGCATACAGCAACCTGCAACTCTCTACTCTTTTTCCCCATAACCTCCCAGCCAAAATGAATTAAATGCCACACAGACACGAACTAAATTAAAATATAATGCTGGTAATTTTGGAGTTCTGGGCTTGGATCTTTCCACCGTTTTCACAGCATGCATGCTAATGCAGCATGGAAAGGAAAAGCAGCTTGTTAGCTTTTGCTCTCTCTTCCAGCTCAATAGCTGAGACTACCCAACGCACTCGCACTCTTATTTGCTCTCCTTTCTACCATATCTCAAGCTGTGAAATTAATATGCACAGAGGACATAAACCTCTAGCTCAGGAATAAAAAGTGACCTTAGTATGCTCCTGCTTAATCCTTCTCAGGCTCAGCGTACCATCGCTTTGGGAAGACAAGCCAGCATGCAGCCAAGGTGCCACCTCGCCCTTCAGCGAGAGCATCCTCCCCACATGCGCACTGGGTGGCTCCTTGCGGAAAATCCCTCGTTGGGAGGGAGCAGCACAGCAGCACAGGCACCAGGAGCAGCACACTGCATCCACACTTGCACCACAAGCAGTGGCAAGCACCGATCTGATGTGCAGATAACCACTCCAGCCCGCTAATTCTCAGGGAAAAGCTGCAGGACTCAGCTCCAAGGGCCAGCTGAGAAACTGCTTTTGCTTCTCAACTCACCTACAGAGCAGCAGTGGGCACTTTGCACAGCAGCACCCACACACGCAGCACCCCACAACACCCCTGCCATTGAAGCTGCAAGGAAAAACTCCATCCAGAGCATTTAAAGTAAGAGAGAGATTTAATTCATAATGCCCCCTTGCATTGCCCCAGGTCAGGCCTGAAGCCTTTTCCTAGCCTGTGGTTTCAGCTGTTCAGAGTATCAAAACTCTGAGGTCCCAGACAACAACAACTGAAGGTTTCTGCCAAATTTAATTTTTCAGGCATGAGAAAGTGCCACACTGAGCCCTAAAATGTGCACAGTCAGGTGATGCCGTTGGTGGCAGCAAGGCTCCCTGCTCTATGAGAAAACTTGAACAACAGTATTTTCTGCATCCCACTCCGGAGACAAGCACACACCACCTTTCTCTAAAGGCACAAACAAGTACTCCCTCCTCAGAAACAGCACCAAATGTTGATAAAAAAATCACCACCACCTCTCTCTGAAGGTTAAACCCTACACACATTGAGGCAGTTACACAATTATTCTGGATTTTCAGGGAAAGAAGAATTAATGCTCAAACACATGTAGTGGCAACAGAGAGACAAAAAGCCTTGCCCATGCCAGCATCCAGGGACCGTGCCAGAGGAAGAAGTGCTTGCACTAACTGTAAAGTGATGATTGTATTTCTACAGATTCCTCAGCTGTTGCTTTGAACTCTTTCATTGAAGTGTTTTGACAGCACACCAGATAAAAAAGGAAAAAGTAACTCTGAAGTGTATGTGAAAATAAACACATAAAAATATACAAATCAAACTATCTTCTTTTGCCACTGTGAAAGCATCACATTAAATGCCATCAAAACAGTAAATTCCAGAGCAATTTGTTTGTGCGCAGGTTTGCAGTTCATAAATTTAATACATGCATGGGTGTAGCACACGCATTCCCCTCACAATCTTTTCAACAGTTGTCACAGATCTGGAGCACATCAAAAGCAGAGCCCAAGGATGTTGGACTTACTCAGGAGCTTGTTTCTAACACCAAGGTGAAGACTAAACCACACCAGTCTCATAAAAGGAAGACACCAGTGGAAGGGTAAGGTGTGACAACATAGCCATCTCCAGAAAACCATGTTTTCTACCATGAATACTCCAAGCCCAATCTGCAAAACAGGTTAATTTTGCATGCAAATGGACAGTTACACATCTAACTGACCATTTGTGCAAGCAATTACACGTGCAATTACCTGACTGCATAATTGCGTGGGCCTAATTTTCAAATTAGGTCTTACATTTTCTGTTGAACACAAATGCTTTATTTAATAAATAGATATTGAGTAGTTTTGAAGCCCAGTGATCCAGACCTACTGACTCTAAACCAAATATTGAAAAAAGAGGCTGAAATGTATATCTACCCAAAAGAGAGCATCATGTAACCCTGGTGTAATGGAGTACATGGCCACCAAACTGAGCCACAAATTCCTCTGCTGAAACTTCTAGTCCTTTAAATTGCAACTGAAAGCCAAATATCTGTACAAACATGCCAGGTATATTCATCAGAAGCACTGGAAAGTTCCTTACTGTAATTCTTTCAGTCAAAGACTTGTGGGGCTTTCTTGCTACTCAGGATGTATTCTAGGGAGAAAAATCAAAGTACAAACACATTAAAAGAAACCTATTCTTAGCAAGCTGGTCAGCAGCTCATGAGTACAAATCCTGAAGATAAAGCAAAATCCAGCTTTGAATTACAAGGTGATGCAGGGTTTTCTGCACATGATCCAAGCAGTTGATGTCCCAGGCCTTTGCATTGCTGACCTCTAGGGAGAGGTTTTTATCTAAATTTAATCATCCTCAACTATTTTCAGCCAATCATAAGGACTATTTTTCTTTTATGGAATAATCCTAAATACTGTCAATTTTCCCGTGCATGTCAACCCCAAGTCTCTATTTTACATGTCAAGCAAAAGCTCTTTAAGATTAGCTGTCAGAGCCTGCGAGTTTCGGCCAAATATCAATCTTCTGTGTGGATGACGCATTAAATTTAAGATGCTTGTTGCTACTAGGGGCAAAGGAATATAGCAATTACCAAGCTATTTCTGACTTACAAATCCATAAGTAATCATATTGCTGGAAACCCAAACTTGGTGGGAAATTAAGCAAAGTGTTAAAAACAAAGACTACCACTGAAGCAGTCACTGCCACCTCCCTCAGGATGCACATCAGCAGGAAGACCTGACATCACAGTCCCTGAGCCACAGATATTTGCAGAGATCCAGGGAAAAGCAACTCCAATTCCCTCAGAGACCCAGGGAAAAGCAACTCCAATTCCCTCAGAGACCCAGGGAAAAGCAACTCCAATTCCCTCGGGCATTTCCATCATGCATTTCCTCCCCCACAACTATACCCAGACCACAGAGGATCCGAGGCAGTCTTTGCTCCTCTTTGTCCTTCCCTGATACTTTGGAGCCTGACACTGATAGTTTTCTTTATCACATCTCCACATGACACTAAAATCCTTTGTTGTGTGACACCCAAATACACCCTCCTTAATATTACTAAGCCAGGCTTGTGTGATCAAGAAATGATGTTGTAGCACCTCATACTGATGACTCCCAAGGAAAGCTTTATTTTGCCTGCCAGAATATGCATCACACTGTGCCACCAAGTAAACAGGGGGTTTATTCCAGATATTCCTAGAAAAACAGGCATGCTGCAGTTCATATGAGTTCTCGGGGAATTGAATCAACTGCTGGTTTAAGGAACACACACAAGATGAGCTTTGGTGATCTTCTGCAAGAGTCAGCTGTGACCCCAAGAAACCCTGGCACTTTGGCTCACATCAGCAGTACCCAAATCAAGGAGTAACAAGCCAGGTAGCAGTGCATCCCTCCTCTCCTCCTTGCTGGCTTTGCTCCAGTGCTCATCTTCCACCAGCCTGCAGCAGCACTGCCTCATAAAATACTGAAACATGCCCTATCTGTGCCCAAGGAAAACACCAGTATTAAAGCTCAGGACAAACAATGACAACCTGATACTAGCCCCAAAAGGCAGCACAAATAAATCTAAGCCTGACAGGGGCTACCAACACAAGGATCCAGTCACCAGTAAGCCAAAAGAGATGGACTCCTAAACACTGATGTCAGGAATGTACCAGGAGTTGGTGTGATTTTGTCACATCCATGAAAAACACAGTCAGACCCGATCCAAAAAAAACCAAAAGGAAACAAGTGTCACAGCAATTCTCACATAGCCTGGAACAATTTGGACACTTTAACATGGGAAAAGCCCAAGGTACAGAGTGTTGGAGCAGAAGGTTTACGCCCACAAGGACAGGATCCATCTGGGACAGACAGGACTTACAGAAATCACACACACTCTATAGTCTTTATTTGGAAAAAGCCACTATTTGCCATGTTTTGCCTCATTTCCATGGGCCTTCAGCAAGAGTGGGATTATTCAAATTGACAGCAACAGTCTGGCAAGATTGTTTTCCAGTATCAAAGGACACCTACCCAGTAATTGCTGTACTGTAGCATGAGGCATAGCCCACGTATTTTAATGCCTTAACCACATGTCGTGGCAGCAATTGGACCAAAGCTATTAAGTCTTAACGAACCCACGTTTCCATCACCAATTCCACCAGCAACATTTGCAAAACCACAATTCAATCAGCCCCTGTACAGAATATTTTAAAGGATATAAAAAATACGGCTTATAAAAACAATTGCTGGAATTTTTCCCCCATTTCTTCAGCTACATGAGTTTTGACTTTTCCCTGCATACAGAGAGGAGTTAAAGATGGTTTTTCTTCTTCTTTTTGTGAAGACTGAGATTCTCACAATCCAAGATCTTGGGATTTAAATTAACACAAAGAAATTTGCAGCAAATAACACTGTGTGAATCTGTTTGCTAATCTTCCAAAAACGTAAGACAAAAAAAAAAAAACCAAAAAAAAGCAATCTCCTCCTGTCCCCAATCTTTGGCTACCACAAGAAAGTAAAAGCTTCTTGAATAATATTTTATTAGCAATTTTATTAAAGGTTCAAGCTGAACACCAAAACCCTTGGAGAGCCAGAAACATTCAGCACAGACCTGATTTTGTTTCCTTTCTAAGAAGCTGGACCAAGGCAGGCAAAATGTGAAGCATCACTACAGTTGTTGGCTGCTCCAGAAAGAACCCCCCACCTGTGCTGCAGGCACCACATTACTCACACAGCAGCTGCTTGTTATATCGTGATATAATGAAGTTTCACAGTGCCACGTGAAGCAACACTAGAAACAAACCTAGCCCAGGACTTCAGTGTGTTATGCAGCACGAGGGCGACATAAATGCTGTACAAGTTATCACCACTATTTATAGGCTCTAATAATTCCACATTTTTCTAATATGATCCTCCCAACACACAGCACAGCCCCAGGTGACACCAGGGCTGCGCAGCTGCGTGAGCTGGCAGCAGTTTAAAACATGTTGCACGAGAGGATCCAAGAATGCATGATTTTGAGAGCAGTTCAAAACTCCAGGAGACAAAGAAATACTCTATGCTGAGAAATCCAGGGAGAAACTCACAGTGCTGGCACAGAAGTCCTCCGGTGGCTAAAGCAACAGACAAAGGAAGAGGGAAGAGTGGCAATGACTCTATACTTGCTTTGAAAATTTCCATTTTCTCTTAATGGGCTATTAATTCCCTTGTTCCCCTGAGCTAAGCTGGCTCTGGGAGGAACAACTCGCAGCTTCCAGCACCAAAGCCCCCCACAGAATGGGGTCCCCACACACTGCACCGGGTCTGAGTCAGCTCCTGGAAGAAGTGAAATAGCACGGATGGAACCTCAATTTTCTAAACAGAATCAGCTGCACACCATTCTGTTTGCATATCAGTTTCTCCTGTTCACAACGTGCTAATTCAGGCAGCAGCCGCTGCGGTACATGAGGATGGCTTTCAAATCAAACAACTACATGCATTATTTTTGCCTCCGTCCTACACAATTCCATGGCTTTTTCCATGCACTCCAATGCCTATGTCCTCTGAGCATTATTAATAGCTACTGAAGAATATTATCTGCCTACCAATCACTTCAGCTTCCTACTTAATGGCAAGTACATTTTTAGAGCATCAAATATATCAACAGGGACAATGGTTGCTAAATTTGAAGTCAACAACAACTGGAAAACGTTAGCTACTTCATTGGTATTTTTACATGCTTGCAGAAATAACTCTTGAAATAAATGAGCCTTTTTTATCCTTTCAAAGAAATAATAAAATAATACTGAATTCTAAATACTGTCACATATCCTCAGCAAACAGCAATTTAAATTTAGATAAATACATTTTTACTGCCAAAGATAATGAGCAAAAATAACTACAATTCAACTTTGCATAGTGGATTGGATGACAAAAAAGACCACCTTAAATTGACAGCTGGCTGGCAGGCACAGTAGAATACAGACAATCTTGGAAAAGGGGTTAAAGCAAAATAATTCTTAGGAACAAATGCTTATCATTGCATCTGGCTGCGACATTAACCTTAAAAGACTACTAAAATATTCCATTAGCATAGTAACCACGGTACATAAACTTTTATGTTTAAAATGTTCAATATTTCAACGTAATTTCAATTAATGGAAATTGAACATTGCGATATGTATCAAGTTAAGTGTAATGGTTTTTTCTCCTCGTGCATGCACCAAAGCAGCTCCAATGTGCCTGTACCAGCTCCCACCATGGGAGCCATGTCCACAGGAGAAGGTCCTCAGCAGCTCACAGGGCTTCAAATGAGCCAAATGCCTCCACAAATCTCTCCCCTGCACATTCAGCTCTGCACACCAAGGTTA
The DNA here is from genome assembly GCA_013397155.1 of Irena cyanogastra. Taxonomy (NCBI): domain Eukaryota; kingdom Metazoa; phylum Chordata; class Aves; order Passeriformes; family Irenidae; genus Irena; species Irena cyanogastra. Next base: position 1,001,267 of record VWZV01008007.1, on the reverse strand, counting down.
TTTAAGCATATGCTGAGATGCAAAAGTATGCAAGCACATCCGCAATATCTGCTCAGGGAGCTCAGCAAGAGGCAGCAACCGAGGGGCGCCTGCCCCATAGCAGAGGCTTTCTTGGGGAAACAGGAGACAAAGGGATGGAAGCACCATTTGGAGAGTCTCAGTGGAGCAGAAAGGGCCAAGCCACAGCTGAAGTCAGTAACACAGGCACAGGTTTCTGAGATTTATCCAGTGTATCATCACCAACCCAGGACACAAGAGTGTCCTGCACTCACAGCAACGCCACAGCCAAGGCTGTGTCACTGTTTCAGTTTTGGGTTTTTCCAACTTTTCCACAACCCAGTTTTGTTCAGAAGGTGTTTTTGTTTGTTTTCTTTTCTTACAGCATACAAGCTTTTTTATTCATCCTCCCTCTGGCACGATCCATTTCCTACATGAATCACGATTGGTAGGGGTGAGAAAAAGAGAGAGGTCAGGTATCACAACTCTATTTAATAGACATTTATTAGGCAGTTTAGTCAAGCAGCTGCAGGCGAAGGGTCACATCATGCCTTGCAGTGCCACAGTAGCCTCTGCACATGAATTTAAAGCCCATCAGCAGTACATCCCACAGCCCAGCTTCCTCCTCAGTTCCTCTGGGAGCACAGCGTAGGAGGGAGACCTGCCTGCCATGGGGCAGCTCAGACCCTGGTACCACAGCAGCACTGCTCTGAGCTTGGGGTGGTCTCCAGTGGGATTCTGGAAGATTTCTGCAAGCTCTTTATTTCTGTAAGCTCAACAGCAGCTGGTGATGAGACCCAGGAGCATGTCACCATGTGACAAGAGCCCACGTTGCACTGCTGACTTATTAGGAGATTAAGAAAGATCAAGTTATAAATGCCCGTTCAGCTATTGTAAGTGTAGCTGCACAGGCATTGGGAGAGAAAGGAGCTGAACATAACATGAGGATAATCTTAGAAGTCACTAAAAAGGACTTTACAGGAACACTTATACAATGACAGATTTTTTTTTTTTATAGTTCAAAAAGAACTGTATCTGCTAAAAGTCTGAGGCTTACTTTGCCTTTTACTTACTTGATTTTATACCTCCTCCTTTGTCAGGAGCTGGAGTTTATAGGCTCCAGGCATGGGAAAAAAAGCAATTACCACCAGAAAAGAAAAATATTTTTTGATACTCTTTGCAGTATGAATTTCTATTCCTCGTATATACTTATATTCTTGGTATTCAGCACAAGCTTATAGTGTGACCAGTATGTGCTCCTGCAGTTTGACTTATTGACTTTGCTGCCCAAACATGAGCCAACATCAGACCCTCACGAATCACTGATGCACAAGCAAATATTCATCTGCCCTGGACTTTGCACACCCTTTATACAAAGTGGGAAGAAGGACAAGTTTCCCTGGCAGGCTGGGGAAAAAAAAGAAAATAAGGAGATATATATAGCAGCAGCTGTTCAAAGACTTCAGGAGGCTTGGCATGTGCCCATATGCCCAGCAGAGGTAGCGGACAGCAGAAATGAGACCATTTATCACGTGGACACACAGCTCATCACAAGGGAACTGCCACTGAGCACGGCTTCAACTGCTCCTCCAAAACAAGAAGTCGCTAAACAAACATTAACTAAAGTTGCTGAAATGATGAATCTCTCTGGCAGATTGCGTACTCTCATGGGATAATTCAGCTTTGGCTACGTGGGCACACATAAAATCCACCAGCAGTCTGCACTTGTTTGCAAAAGCAAAACCTTTAAGTCAGTGAAAATCAGAGCCTGTTGCACACCCTGAGGACCTGTCAGCACACAAGTGATTCACGGGAAACAGCCCAGCTGCACTCATCTCATCCTGCCTTTGCTCCTGCCACAGTAAAAACCAAATCCCAGGAACAAGCCCCCTCTCCTTTCCCAGCAAAATTGCCTCAGTGCATTGAGAGTGTGTAGAGCCCACAAGGGCAGACCTGGCTTAGCTGTTTCCACGGAGCTCCCATCACCTGCCCGTGGTTTTAAGAGCATAAATGCCTGGTTGCACAGCACTAAACCCCAATGTGCACAGGCAGGACGCAAAATTCAGAAGCTTCCAGGGAACCATCCTATTGCCCCATACCAACCACCAGGTACTGGCTCACCCTTACTGTCCTCAGGAAACCCGGAGAGGAGTTGTTGTCATGCAAAAACAGAAAAAGGAAATTAAACCTATGGGCTACATCATCTTTTTGAGCAAGTATACATACTACAGAAAGACCATCTGATCTGAGCCCACGCTGCTGAGTGACCATGTATTTTCTATTTTCTTTCCAAGCTTATCACAACAGTTCCTATACTATTAGGACCAAGCACTTTATTCCCAGTTTGAACTGATTCACTTTCAGCACCCAGTCATCAGTCTGGTACTGACTTACTGTTTATATCTTAACAAGTCGTCCAGAACAAGTCACCCGAGCTCCTCTGGTTGCTCCTATTAAGCACTTCAGTGTTTGGGTCTCTCCCCCAGTGTGCTCTTACACCTCCCCTGTCACACATGCAGGGGCACAAGAGGTGGGGACGGCTGACTTCCCTCTAGCCACCTGAAAAGCTGCTCCTGGACCTGGGAAAGAAGTGTGCAGGAGAGCTGAGCAGGAGGACCAGAGCCTGGGAAATCACAGCCCCAGCTCCGGGCGGTCGGTTCTCACGCCGGGAGCTCCTGGGGGCTGCTGCCACCTAGAGATGCTCACAGAGGCAGGCTGCGGGCCGGCCACCCCGCACGCCCCACCACTACCGCCCAGGAAACGCTCAGCACTCACCCCAGCAGCTGCCCGGCTGTGGCCAGTGACCCAGGGAAAGGCGTTTCTCCAAAAAGCCTTTGGAAGATGTGCGCGCTCCGGATCACAAGGCTGTGCTTCCAGACACAGGGCGAGTCAATGAGCGGCGGTTTGCTTACATTTAATTGAAAAATAAAACAACAGAAAAAACCCAACCAAACTAAAACTCCCTGAAAACTAGAATAAAACATTTAATTCCATTAAGGTGAGTGGCTAACGCCCTGCTATAAAACTGAGGGCACATTTCAGAACAACTTGGCATGATGGTCAGGAGTGCAATGCAGCACTTGGGGCTCAGCCGGGAGCACCCACAGGGTGCTGGGCCCTTTGCTGTCATGGACCAAATGTGCCTTTCTCTGCTAGCCATCCCACTTCACCGCCGTGCAGGCTTAGAGAAAGGCTTTCCCCTTCATGAGCTGCTACTGCCAAGTCTCATTTGCTTTACTCATAAGGCATGTATTTCAGGTCCTTATTATTACTGTTTTCATGTTAATTACAAGCACAGCTCCTAGTGCCAAATTCCATACGCATAAACATCAATTACAGTCTCTTTTTTTAAAAGCGAAGTCACAACTCAGTCTCTGGGGCACTCAGCAGTGCCGGTGCAGGCACAGAGCCTGCATGGTGCAACCCCGGAGCTGCCCCAGGATCCCTGGGGATGCCCCCAAGAGCGGCACCAGAACCGGTCTCCTCTGCCCTGCAGCAGCGCCGGCTCACAGCGCGCTCAGGAGACACACAGGGACAGCAGCAGGCTGCCCTGGCTGCCACGCAGAGATTCCCCACAGACACCTCAAGGGCTGTATCACACCCAGGAGGGTGCCGAGCCCACAAAAGTGCCCACTCTCCTTTGGTGGAAAGGTCCAGCTGGATCAACTCCAGTGCAGGGGCCAGGCCCTCTGATGGCAGTGACAGGCTGAAACTCCCAGTCAATATTTATCATGCCTTTGCAAAGGCACTCAGAGCCCAGCCTAATTTTAACCATCAAATAGACATAGTGGCGGAATAAACGGGAGAGGTGCCAAGGAGGGCTGTAGCAAAGGAGAGGAGCTGCATCTCTCTGAAGGCGTGTGGCATGTCCCTATCCGACACGGCCCAGAGAGGAGTAAAGGCATGAAATTAAAGACTGCCCATACATCAGCCTGAACACGCTGCTCACTGGGAAATTTAAAAAAAAAAAAAAAAGGAAAGTAAAAAAAAAAGAAAAATATAAACTGCAAAAAATATTTGAAGTACAATTATTCTCAGAACAGCTGAATACTTCAAACAGGACTAAGTTAATTTGGCTGTAATTATTTAACAACTCAACAACCTCACATATCAGAAAATGGAGTTAATTTATCAGCTATTTTCCAGCAGAACAAAGACTCGCCAGCTTCCAGGTAACAGCCCAAGCTGTTTGGCTCACGTGACCCCGACTGAGCTGTGCACTGCAAACATTATATGCTCAAGCACGGAGACAGAAGAAATCAGAAAACCCCAACTTGTTTACATATTTACACATAGGATAATGAAATCAAAAGTTTGGCCAACGGCTTGCTTGCACGAGCAACGGCATCACCATCTCTCTCAATGCACCCAAAATGAGGGCAGCAGCCAGAGCCCCATCCTATTGCCCCCAAAAATCAAGAAAGCCCAAATTCTGGGGGTCCTAAATACTTGCAAATCATGACTCCCTGTCCAGCCTGCCTTGCTATTTCAGCAAGCACCAAGCAGCAAGGCTCAATCATTACTAGCTGCCAGTGCCCACAGCAGTGCCTAAACCCCTCCAAATAGGAAATGTCACTCCAATCCTTCTATTTTAATAAACGGATTTTCTGTTTTGCACAGTGCAGGGCACAGAGGCTTTTCAGCAGCACGGATCCAGGAGGCTTCCCCAGAGACAGCAGGAAGGCAGGCGAGCAACCCTGGACCGATGCTTTTTATTTTCACTGGGGTATAAATCCAGCAATGGAGAGTCTTTGTGATCGTCCACGCCAACAGCCCGGTCCGAGCGGTGGGAAGGGTTGCTGGAGAGCACGGGAGCATCCCAGTGGGGACGGCTGCCGCCCAGAACCGGGGCAGGCTACGGGAAAAGTATGAGACAGAAAAGTACCAAGTGAGGCGAACAGTCAGGCTGCGTGTAAACACGGAGGCAGGCAAAAAGGTACAGAGAAGCAGCGTCTGTGAAACGAGGAGTGCCATTCTTCTTCAGCGGGGATTTACCGATTCAAACCGCAGGAAGAGAATACATAAAACAAAGCAGCAGCCCAGCATTTCACCCCTCCCGATTTCGAGGGTTAGGAAACAATCACACAGCGAAAAAGTAAAGTGTGTCCCAAGATCAAAAACCGCCTTCAAAGCCCAATCAGGCAGGCAAAGCCAGGACACGCTCCTTTCGCTTCTCACCAAACGTATCCTTCCTTCTCTCTGTTACATAAAGCCCCAAAATACAAACTAAATTGTGAGAACGAGGAGCTGTTGCACCAATACCGCCCAAACAGCATAAATTTTGCATCACCGGGGAGGGAAGGGAAAAAAAAATAAAAAAGCGAAGTTACAAAGACGGAAGAAATTTCCTTTTAATGTTTTATTCACAGCAAAGGGGCGATGCAGCGGGGGGCGATCCCCGTGCCCTCCCCGGGCGACTGAGCCGGCACAGCTCGTACTACAGCGGCAAGAAAGCGCTGCTCGGATGCCAAGAGGAAAACAAAATCCAAGCCAACGCTGCAAGTTTCCCTCCAGAAAGTTAAAAATTCCGGGCAGACCCCGCCAGAGGAAAAAGCGCCTTTTCCAGCGTTAACTTCCAAGCCGCCTGCTCGCCCTCCCCCGTGCGCAAACACCTCGGCCCGGTGTTTACGCGGCGGGGTCGGGACACGCCGCGCACACAAACGCACAGGTGTACGGGGGACGAACGCTGCCGCGATGCGAAGTTCGGGAGCGCAGCCCCGTCGGGGCGGCAGCGGCACCTGCGGGGACACGTACGGAGCCCGCCCGGGGCTCCGGCGGCAAGGGCGGCCCCGGGCCCGGGCGGGGACAGCGAGCGAGGACACGGAGCGCTGCTGCGCGGGCGATCCGCGACCGCCGGCTCCGCTCCGCTTCCCGCGGGGGGTTGTCGCCCTCTGGCCGCCGCCGCTCCGCGGGACCCGCACGAACTCCCGCGCCCCGCGCTGGGCACCGGGACACGGAGAAGTTGTCGGGAAGGCGCCGCTCCGCCGGCT
>VWZV01008007.1:978436-995088 GCA_013397155.1 Irena cyanogastra | reverse complement strand
CACGGAGGCTCCGCACCTGCGGAGCCGCGCGCGCACGAGTTCGTGAGCCGCTCCCGCGCTTTCTCCCCGCCCCGCCCAGCCTGAGGGGCAGGTGCACGCCCCGGGCCCCCCGCCGGGCCCGGCCTCAGGGGCGGCCGTAGAAACACCGGCGGGAGCGGGCCCCCGAGGGAGCTCTGCTGTGCCGTGAGGTGGCACGGGGAGCGACCCTGCTCCGGAGGGCACAGGGACACCTCCCGACACAGCCTCCCGCAACAGCAGCGGCCCAAGTGCGGGCTGAGCCCGTCCCAGCGGCGGCCGCTGCCGAGGTGTGAAGAGCATCGTGGGCCGCGTGAAGCGCGCCCGGGCTCCTCTCCGCTGTGGGACCCCCCCATACACCTGATCCGGACAAGAACGTGGCTCGTCACCGTCCTCCCTGGGTTCTGTCCCAAAACACCCACTCCCGTGAATGCTCATAGCCTCTCATGCAGAGACGAGCATCCCGCGGCACTCCCAGCAGCAAGGTGAGTGTTGGGCTTCCCAACACTCATCCGAGGCAGTTGGGAAGCTTTAGGGTGGAAGGGCTGGGAAGGAGGGAAAGAGATTTTAAGGGCAACAGGGCAGGTGGGCAGCACATTGGAGATGAAGCTTCAGTGTGGTGGTGGGTGGGCTTGGCAGTGAAGCAGCTGATGAGAGCCACGTTTTCCAGCCCACCTGCAACTCTGGGGCACAGAGGTGTAATGGCATCTCCCACCAATGCACCCCTATCTTGATGTGCCCTGCCAGCCTGGTAGCCCCTCCTAGATGCTCTCAGGTGAGGACAGCTGCAGTGCCAGGGTCCTGCAAGCATCTGCCCAGCATGCCCCTCACTATGACCCACCCCAGCACAAGGGTAAAATGCTGATACAGATGTCCTCCCTAGAAGGTTCAGGGGACCGGTGTCTCATCGAGACCTGACAGCAACTGAAAATCTCAACATCTCATCACAAGTGGGAGACAGCAGCTGCCATTCATCACTCTTGATGAGTTGATTAGCATCTTCAGTTATAACTGAGCTCTGCAAGTGCACAAGAGAAGAACACCTTCAATTCTTCCCTCCATGTCCCCAGAATGAGTGCCCTAGGTTTTGAAACCTGCCCACCCTGATCAAGCCCTTCTGGACCTGATCAACATGAAGGAACCCTCCTTATTTATGCCTTTCCAACTGGTCTGCGCAGCACTTCTTGGAGTGACTTGCCAGTGATGCTAACAGCTTTCCCTGGCACCCCCAAGCAGATAAAGTGGAAGGCTGCAGCAGCAAGTGCCTTGCCTTCAACCAGCTCCAATGGAATGGTTTTCCCATAGGAATTAAGCTCAGAGGAATAACCTCAGTCCCTCCAGCCAAACTGCCTCCTTTTCAGGGAAGCCAGAGGCTTGCATGCCTTAAAAAAAAAAAAAGGAAAAAAAATCCCCAAATCAAGATAGTATTTCAAGTCGGATGATGGCTCTTTCGCCGAAGAGCTGGAAGTCTAGCTGGAAGGAGATAGCCAGGCTTTGCAGAAAGGAGGCTGTAAAGAAGGAGGTGTGGTTGCCCTCGGTGCTGCAGCCCACTGCCCACGTCAGCAGTGCCAAAGGGGCAGTGAAACTGGCAGGTGAAAGAAAAGGCAGCCAGGAAGCAGAGCCCTGACATGCAGGGTCTTCAGCCTCTTCCTTAAGGATTTTCCCTGAGAACACTACCTGGGTGAGGCCAGCAGGAGAGGCTGGGAGCCAGCCCGTGCCCTTGCTGAGCAGATTAGCAACAGTGCTGATCATCCCTTCTTGCCACCCCCAGGAAAGGAGCGTGATCCCTGCCTGGTGCAGAAGTGGATCCAGTGGGAGGTTGTGAGGCAAAACTCGCTCAAATATTGAACTAGAAAAATTTTGCTCGATCTGCCTCTCGGTAAACAGTGACTAATTGCTCTAGCTGGAGCTGCTGTACCTTCTAGATTGGAAGGTGCAGATGGAGCAACGATAGTGAAGGCTCCTTACCTGACACCGGCTGTACATTAATCACGAATGTTTGCTATGCAAATCTTGTCATACAAAGCAATTATTGCTGTTCCCATACTGACCTCATGTTTATTTATTACATGAGCTCTTTATTTGAACCTTGTCTGGTCTCTCTTCCCATATAAGCGTATTAGTATGTGGCTTCCAGAGTCACCCAGCTGGGAAATTGTAGATTTATTTGTGGCGTGGAGGGATGGCACACAACACACTGACTGCAATGCAGAGCTAAGAGCCTCAGCTCTTGCACCAGTGGCTCTTCAGGCAAAATTTCCTCACCCCGAGGTCTCTTGCTGGGATGAAGGACACTTTCTAACAGCACAGGGCTGCGACTCCGGGCTTGCTCTGACGCTGCAGTATTAACCGATGGTTAATGGAGACTGTCAGCCCGCGGAGCTGCGCAATAAAACTCTGCTTGGGCTTCTTTAGGGCCCGCTCAGTAAAAGTAAAATTTTACACAGTGCTTCGTCCTTGCCTTTGTCACCTTTGCCTACCTCCAGAATGATGAGTTGCAAATTGATTTAACGGTGCCACCAAGTAAATTGTAAGTGTGTTTTTCAATGTGGTGGCGTTTGGGTAGCTGAAGTGATGGGTGTCTTTAAGCACCAAATATTCTCTTGCCAGAGGAGTTTTCTCCGTGTGATTTAATGTTGGGCAACACTGGCATCCGGTGGGCAGAGTGTTTCCTCCTTAACCGCTTGCAGCAGCTGACTCCCTTGATTTTGTCCTATGGCTTCTCAAGATGGTCATTAAATCCAATTTCTACATTAATCTGGGTTTTGTTTTCCCCTTTCCTTCAGTTCGGCTGCACAGCACGCAGAGCAACGTATTACCTTTTTTATGGTTTTCTTTTAAACATGCTCTGCTATACAGTCCAGGGTCTTCTGAAGTCAGCTGCCCCTCCACGCCAATCAGTTCTGTTGTGCAGGGACTCTGCCTGCCTTACACCGCAGGCAAGTCTCTATTCCTCCCTTGAGGGTGACAGGAAGGGTCTCCATGGTTCTTGCTTCAAACCAAACCCTCCTCTCTGACCTCTGTGGGCCCCTTCCTTGCTCACAAACATCATTGGTGCTCTTTTACTGGGGGAAGCTGTAGAAAAGCCCCCAGAGCCTGAATGAAATCAAATCTCTCATACCCCTCAGCCCTCTCTGCCTCTTGCTGCTCTTTCCTCTGCTCTTACCTCTGCTTTCAGCTCTTCCCAATGTAGCATTATTTTCTGATGCAATTAATGCTTCTTATCGCTTCCAAATCATTAATAAAGCCAGTAATTAACAGCAGGCCTGACAATGAACTGAGCAATGCCACACTGTGTACTTTTGTCCTTCTCCATCCTCACCCCTTCCTTAGGATCTCGACTGGCTTTCCATCCATTCGACAACTTGCATGCCCCAGTCAATTTGAAATATTCCTCCCCCCCCCTAGTATTTCTCTTTTATGGTGCAGCTGTAGCTTTTGCTAATTGTTCATGAAATGACTTTCCTTTTTTATTTTTTCTAAAGCAATATTTTTCTTGAGAAGTTGAATTTAAAAAGGGCCATAAATGACTAATGGTAATTAATAAAAATGAAGAAATAATTGGGCAATGTCTTTAAATGTATATGCCTGGAGTCAAACTCCTAAATCCCTGTTTCTGTTAGATCAGCTTGGGGTTTTTATTCTCCCCTGAAGGAGCAGCAGTACCCAGGACTGTCAGGGAATACTCCAAGTGATGGAATAACTCTCCAACAACCCCAGAAAGCTGATGGCTGGGAGAGTGTGGTGGACCATGCTGGCAGCACGTAGCTTACTGCTGCCCTCCTCCCTTGCTGACAGGAGGACTGGCTGTGCCAGGGCAAGAGGGGCTTTGGGCACCTGGTGGACAACTTGATCCTCTTGAAAAACACTGCCTTTAACCCGTGGAGGGCCCTGCCACTTCCACAAGACTGTTAGAAAGGGATTAGACATTTAAAGGCAAGACAGTTACATTAAAAAAAAAAAGCAGCAATAAAAGGCTTTTGTGGTTCAGAGCATAAATCAGCCTTTTACTGCTTCCCCTTGCAGGGAGCACAGCCACAAGCGTCTAACTCAGGGATTTTTATATCTAGTTGTGAAATATCTGGGGGACAGCAGTGCCAGGGAGCAGGCACAGGACCCTGTGCCTGAGTCAGCACTGCCCAGCCAAGGATGCTGCAGCATCCTGGTGGCTTTGGGAGAGAGGCTGAGTGTGACTGCGTGGAGTCAGGGACATGATCCCGTCGTGCAAAGCAGGACTTGGAAGTGCACAGAGATGGTTTTGAGGGCCACTTCTCCCCTGTTTCCCCTCTCTGACGATGATTAACTACTGGTGGTTTTCCTTTGCCGGTGTAGACTCAGATCACCTCCCAGCTCATTAAAAGGTCATGTTTTACAAAGTAGCACAGCCACCCTAACCAAATGCCTGCTGGCTTGCCTTCAGCGTGAAATTAGGTTTGTGGTTTCTGTGGGATCAAGTGTGGCTTCCTCCTCTCCTTCCCAACCTCCTTGGTTGTGTTCCCAGTCGCTGATGAGCATTTGATACGCAGAAAATACCGCACTTTGCGGCCAGAAACACACATTCCAAACCCCTGGCTCTGCTTATGGCTGGGATGGTGCAGAGGCAGGAGGGATGGAGAAGCTGCCATGTAGCAGAGCAGGAAATGCCACATGGGGCTGCACCTCGGCAGGCAGTTTGTGGGCTGTTAGGCAGCATAGGCTGAAATGCCCTACATGTAGGGCAACACCACTTTGTTTCCACTGTTCCTTGCAACGTCGAGGGGGACAGAGCTGGCCGAGCTGGGACGCATATAACCAGCTCCGGGCCCTCCTGCTCGCTGGACCAGAGAAGGATATATGCAGCACAGTAGTAAATTGTTTAGCTGAAAGCATGGGAGAACTTGTGCCTTGCACTGCAGCATCTTATGTCACTTAACAAAGCAAGCATGTGTCAGCTGTGGTGACAGAGATGCTCCTTGTCAGCTGAACAGGAAGCTGAAGGAGAAGCCTTGGTCCATTAGGCAATACGTGCCAGAGTGCACAAAGCTGGAAGCAGGCATCTCTGCATCGAGTAGGCAACCTTGAAACAAATACAAGCATTGGGTGTGAGAGAAATATTCACTTGGGTATCCTCTTGCCTACCAGCACAGCCTCACTCACACGTGACAAGCAGCCAAAAGCCCACACAAGAAAAAAACTTGTGCAAGAAGATGACTGCTCACCTGCAGACGGCTGAGACCCGTGGACATACCTACTAGCCCACCTCAAACTGATGTCAAGACAATTATGGGAGTTTCTTTATACAGGCTCTATATGTGCCCAGCCAGGTGAGCAGCTCTTTGGGAGTCCATGGCCTTCGCAGATACCTGTGGAAAACATCTGTGGGGAGAAAGAGTTGCATGGAGGTATCCCCACCTGCTCCATCTCTGCAGAGATTCTCTGCTGATGCCTGGCCGAGATCCCCAGCTCCACGTTTCGAGAAGTGGGACCTACAATGGGAGCAGTGTGGAGCTCAGCTGTGTTTGCAGGACTTCAGAGATGATATCATAACCCCAGAAGCAGAGCAGAATGGAGCTCCAGGCAGGCAGAGAGATGTGAGCTCAGCTATTCACCAGGGACAGTTAATCCAGCATCAACACTGGGCCCATTGTGGGGTGCTGTAATGCACTACTTTGTCTTTTTTTTTCTTGTATGTGTTGGGGGTTTTTTCAGAATTGTTGTTTGAGGAGTAACAAAATTCCCCTGAAGCTCAAAGCAGAGTGCTCTGGGAACCTGAAAGAAGCCACCCAATTAGATAAAAGAAAAAATATCTTATAAAGACAAAGTTTCAGCAGCAGCCAATACAACACAGGCTTCGTAATTGTATTTTCTGGAACTAAAGGCTGATCTCAAGAAGACATTTTAGACCGTACTTGGGTTTTAGTGGTGTTTATATGTCATTCATAGCAAAAAGATTTAAGTACACTCTCAGTTATTACAAGAATCCTAACACAGGTTGATGTTGTCCATTCTGAATTAGGGTATCGTATTGTTTCTTTTTTTTTTTTTGGTCCTCCTGTACATATCAAACTCCTTGGCAACCTGCTTTTCCAAGGGCCTCACTTACATTTCACAGAGTCATAGAATGGTTTAGGTTGGTTTTAAAGTCCTTTCAAACCCCCTGCAATGAGCAGGGACACTTTCAACTAGATTGGGTTGCTCAGAAGCCATCCAACATGACCCTGAATGTTTCCAGGGCTGGGGCATCCACCACCTTTATGGGAAACCTGTGCCAGTGCCTCACCACCCTCATTCAGCCCAGCAGAAGATGCAGCATGCTTCCCATCACCCATGTGCAAAAACATGGGCGTTTTTGTTTTCTTCCCAACTCATATATGACATCCAAATACAGCATTCTCTTGCCTAGTCCTCTCTCACTCATCCTTCTTTCCCACTTCTCCCCTACCTTCTCTGTGATCCTAGTGGTGTGTCTCACATCTGAAGCCAAACTCCTCTCAGCTCAATGATTTCCTGCCGTATTTCATGTCTTCTTCTTTTTTAAAAATAGAGGAACATCCTCCCAAGTGGCATTGAGCAAAACGCAGTAAAGAAAGTGTAGAGGTTATCCACTTGATACCAAGGAGTTTTTTCTTGTTTCCTCTTCTTGTTGGATCATATTTCAGTCTGGTGCTAACTTCTCAAGCCATACAGTAAAAGTACATCAACATACCAATAATATTTGCATTTGCTTATGGGTGACTCAGTTTTGTGAGCTGACAGAAAGAAATACCAGCCATAGTTCAGCATAATCATGCTAAAGGCTGTCAGTAATGGGGCTGGGGTATCTTTCACATGTTCACAGCACCCCATTCTCTACAACATGGTCAAGGTTGCATCTGGAAAATTTTAAGGGGGACTAAAGGACAACCTCCCATTCTTCAAACCACATTTGAACCTCCCAGTCATAATTTTTTACTAAGCAGTTTCTCAAGCCTTTTCTTTCTAAAAAGTCTTCCTATGCAAAATTCATTTATACAGCACAAACTGTGTCTATAAATAATAGACACTCCAGCTCACCTGCCTCTTTACATTTCTATAGGCAATGCAAACTCTACTTATAACAAAGTAGAGCAAATTAATGCTGCTACGTTATCAGCACACATCCCCCGTCTGGCACAATTTGCTGGATGGTCCTGTTTGCCTGATAATTCATTGTTTCTATAGCAATCCTGACAAGAAGAGTTTCCCATTGTGCTCAAGGAAAAGGGCACTCCCAAGACCACAGTATCTTTATTAGCTCTAAATACCTTACAAATAGAGACTGATTATCAAAATTGGCTTCCAGAAGTCACCGTTATTTCAAGCTTTGCTGTTAACACACCCAGGACGAGATGTTCGGTCGCTCACAGGGGACCAGCCCATTTGCTTAGAAGCTCATACTGGATTGATTTGTAGGACCTGCATCAGTCAGATCCTTCCAGGCCCTTGTTGCCATGTGAAATAGTTCTGTTATTCTAAATTTTCCATGTAGCTGTAGAAGTCGTGAAGCTGCCGAGGTGAGCAGAAGCACTCAGTAACTTAGCAAACTGCACCAAAGAGGATTTAGAACCCAAATGGTTATAAACTTAGGGATTGAACTCACTTGTCCTCATCCAAGTGGCAAAAGCAGACACGATGAGGCTGAGGTGGCATCTGGGGATGTGGGCACTGCTTGGCAGGCGGCTCACATGGGGGTGCTTTTCCATGCAGGACAGCTCCTCCTTGCCTTCCCCAGGGCCGGAGCCCACCGGGAGCTGCGGCACGAAGCCGAGCAGCGTTTCAGGGTGCTGCTGCCAAGGCAAGGGCAAAACTTCCGCTGGGAGCACAGGAGCAGGCAGCAGGCCAGTGGGCCGCCTTGTCTCTGCCCAAATTTTCCCTTTCTTGCCTTTTTTTTTTCCTTCTTCTTCTTTCCTGGAATCCAGCCATTTGCAAGGTGAATGCGCTCTTCTTGCACTACTTGTTCTTTTTTTTTCTTTTGAAAGCATGCACTAGAAAAAGAAACTTCCAGCAAGTACTAGGTACTATATAAATCTTGTTATTAAGGTTTAAAATCAATTTTCATATTTATGTATAACCTCTGTTGCTACTTTTCTGAATATTTGGTGATCAGGAAAAAAAAAAGTTACCTATTTCAAATTATGACAAAGGTCCCACCCCGCTGACAGCACTGAATAACAGAACAGATTTGCCATGAACAGTCACAGGAATTAATTCTGCTGCTTTTTGGACTTTATTCAATGTGCAGAAGGTCTGGCATGTTCCTCACAAAGATGTTATTTGATAGCTCTTATCACTGAAAAAAGGCAAAGGAAGGTGTAGGAGAAATCACAGCACCTTCACCTTTCTCCAAGATTTCCCAGCTCATAAAAGTGCTTGCAGAAGGGAATAAAATGATTCATTTTATTTAATTTTTCTCCCTCCAGTTTTTTTTTTTTGTCCCTATCACGCCGAGTGTAGAAATTTTTCTCAGTAAATTGAGATAAAAATAAAAGATACGAGCAGCTTATTTTATCTTGATAGACTAAAGCTGATTCAAATTCAGAAATTGTCCCTTTTTCAAGTGAAAATAACAATGCTATTGGAAGATCACCCATGGGAAAAAAAAACCCATCCCCAAACACCCCATTCTGATTTGGAGTAACTCTCATACGAAGGGAAAGCTCTCATTTTTTCACCCCACAAGCCTTCCAGTTCTCCCACACCACCTTCTTAAATTCCTAGCCACAGAATGGTTTGGGTTGGAAGGGAGCTGAAAGCCCATCTGATCCCAATCCCACAAACACCTTCCAGCAGATCAGGTTGCCCAGAGCCCCACCCACCATGTCCTGCTTTGACACACAAGAGGTGACTTGAATCCAGATCGTGTCCCATTATCCATGACACGGCCACTTGAGCACTTACTGGCTTCAGCACAGTTTTCTGAGCCTTCCCCATTTGAGTGGTTTCCCTCTTCTGCCATAAAAACCTGCCATAAATTCCATCTATCCTTGTGAACGGGAATGGTTGCAAGCTTCCCTCCTAAGGTTTTCAAGTTAAGCCTTAATGAGGACTCAGAATTTAAGATGAAATGTTCAGCCCCTGGCTAATTATGTTTGTACAGTTCAATTTCCTTGGCAAGCATTTGAGATAAAAAACAAAACAAAACAAAACAAGCCCCAAACAATATTTACACATTCTAGAACACAGCAAATCCTTCCTTGAAAAGGCACAAGAAATCCCTGCAGAGCTCTGGTACACTTTCAGCCAGCCTCCTGTCCAATTTCCTGGGGAAAAAGAAACAAAAACAAAATGCAAGTTCATGACCTTGTGATTTTTAAAAAGTGAAATATCTTAAATATTTGTATTTGTCTGTTCTGGCTGCTCAGTGTGCATTATAGCTACATATGCAATTAGCTTCTATTCCACACCTCTGCATGGGTGAAGATCTGAAGTACAGATCCCCTTTGCAGCTATTATACATCACTTTTCAATAAGTGATGTATAATTTGCCTTTAAAGTACTACATTAGGCTGCTGTTTACCTTCCACTTAGGTCTTTCATTACAAATCCAGCCATTGGTCAGATAATTTTCACAGTTTTCATTTCTATAATATTTTTTCTCCCTGTAGCAATGCCTTGTAAACAGCCTCCTTACGTATGACTATGAGCTAGATGGAAAAGCCAGAAAATATCTTGTGGTATGAGGAAAAAATTGCTGTGGTTACTGCTTTATAAAATGCACTTGATAAATTTGAATAATCAGAATTTTTATTGCAACAGTCTTTAAAATAAAGAGGTACCATTTCCTTTTTTTCTTCTTTTTTTAATTTTAAATAATGCACCAAAATCTTAATAAACAATTTTGTCTGAACCACAGGGAGAAATAAAAGGAACTTCTATGTAGTGACTCACTGGATTATTGAAAAGAACTATGTGGCTGCAACTGCTTTGCCTCCCTGAGATATCTTTTCCCTCTGTTTTTAATAACGAGATCACTGTAGAGCTTTGATGAAAAATGAAATTTCCTTCTTTTCCAATGGGCAGAAATATTTATGTGGGTTGGAGAAATGCATCTAAAATGACACAGCTCAAGTCTACCAGGAAGAGATTTTTACATACACGAGTTGTAGAAATCTGCCTGCCCATCTTAATTCTCATAATTTATCCCCTTGTGAGTTTTTTCCTTCTGTGGATCAGACAATCAATTTTCCCTCCCTTTTTATGAATAAGCCTCTCCCAGGAATGAGACACATGGCTCTAACTTCTGGGGGAGGCGTTGCCACCGCTGCCAATGAAAGGGATGTGAACTGACTGACGGGCTGTTCTGCTCTGGAACATTAAGCAGATTACACTCCCACTGCAAAGTGCCATTGTCAACACTAAACAGACTTGTTAATAGCTCACTGGTTTGGGTTGTTTTTTGGTTTTGTTTTGGGGTTTTGTTGTTGTTGTTGTTTTTTGTTGCTGTTGGTTTTGGTTTTTTGTTTATTGTTTTGCTTTCCTTTTCAAGTGTATCTACAGTTAACTGCAAGGAAAAACCCAAACAACAAAACAATGCTGAGAAGGCTCTCCTTCCTAAAAGCTGGCACCTCTCAGATGGATGCTCTAAGCTCTCCTCTCTCCAAAGGTATGAAGCAGAAGCTTGGCTGTGTTAACCCATCTCCAGCACCGTTACTGACAGTAGATGATTTTTAAGAAAAGGAATTATTTGCTGTGGGATTCAGGAGGAGATTGTGTGTTTTGGTAGTGCTTGACGTGCTGATAAGCAGGGGGAAAATGTTGTCCTGTAAACACAGTTGTCTCTATTGATTGAGAGATGTCTTATGGAAAGGTGTTAGGCAGAGTAAACCCCAGGATACCCAACAAAGAGAGATTTCAATAAAAAGAGAGCCATTAAACCAGCTCATCCTCTCTTCACAGGCTCAGATGTAAAGAGAGATGTTACCTTTGCACTTCTGTTGATCTCCATGCTTAACAAAGCTGCGAGCACATGAAATTTCAGATATCACCATGCTCCTTTCAATTAACCTGGAAAACCTGTCCAAGGCTGAGCCCCCTCTCACTGAAACTCCAGTTTAGCATCACTGACAGAGAGACAGATTTTCCCTCCATTGTGCAATTTGGGGTGGATTTTTTTTTTGTTTTTTTACTGTGCAGAACAGGTGAACTACTTTTTTTCTTTCTAAGTATTTACTAGACTTCTTAAAGATCAAAGCAACCTGTCCCTTACACTGATAGGCAAATTTTCACAGAAGAAAGATAGTAATCTGCAAGTGGTCTGCTGTAGTGTGGATTCATCTGTCCAACAGCAGCAGATAAAGGTGAGGCAGCTCACTACCACACTCAGGTGCAATAGTTTGCATCTAGAGAAAGTTTTAGGGGTTGGGAGAGAAAAGAAGATAATTTGCAAGCACGAAAAATGAGATAAAAAAGCAGTGTAGGGAAAGGTGCAGCTTTGCACTGTGCAAAGCAAAATAACCTGGCACATTTTAACCTGTTTAGGTTGCTGTCACCAATGGGGCTTTTTATTCTCTTCAAGCCAGGGAAAACTTGGGGTGTAACCTCCTCTCCAGGGCTTGGTATCGAGAGGGTCACCTCAGGGAGCACGTGGCAGAGGTGGCCGTGATGCTGAGGTTTGCCTCAAGTTTGGTGGGACATCACGGAGATCTTGGCTGCACTAGCTGTCCACCTGTGATTGCAGGGATGTTCAGCCGGCAGAGAGTCACCCTCCGGCGCTGGGATGCTTCGTAAACTGCTGGAAGGTCTGGGAAAGACCTCGAAAGAAAAGGAGAAACGGAGAGGGGAGGGAAAAAAAAAAAAAAAGAGAGAGAGAAAGGGGGAAAGGAGATTTTGTTTCAACGAATCGCTGTTGCAAAGTGCCAACGCCTTGAACGCCCCAAAACGCAGCGAAGCCGCTCCGGAGCCGGCCGGGGCCGGGCGCAGCCGCGGTCCAACACCGCCCCCTCACGGCTCCGCTGCCGCCAAAATCCAGCGCTCGCGGGGCCGCACAGGCAGCTCTGCCAAAAATCACGGGGTTCCCCCCCGCTACGGCTCTGACATCGCTGGGGTGCACCCCGCGTCCCGCGGGGCAGAGCGCTGCGGGGACCCGGCCAGCCGTACCCCTCAGTGGCTCCCCGGCTGGCACTGGGGTAGGTGGGGTGGGTTCCTGCCCGGCAGCCGCTCACCACTGGCACAGGTGGACACGGAATCAGAGGGGGAGCTGATTACCCAGCCCTGGCTACACGCTGAGCTGAGTGATGCCACCTTCACACCAGGTTTACACCCACGTGAAAATCTCAGCAGAGCACATCACCACATCGACTGCTGATGACACCTTGCGTTCCCCTTGTTTCAACTTTGGCACACAAACTGGAACGAGGTGGTATTCCTTCTCAACACAGAAAAATTTCCATCGAGCTGGCTTCAAGCCCAGGTAAAGCAGATAGTTGCCCAGAGAAGGTGTCCTCAGTAGATGACAAGGCAGCAGGTTTGCTGCTGCTGCAGGCACTTGGGAAAGCTGAGCTGGGTGCTGCCCCAAGACACTTGAAGATGGCTCAGGGTGTGTAGGCAGCAGACACAGCTGGGATGGAAGGAAATAAAGAAGAATGGTCTCCCTGTCCCTTCAGTCTGGCACTAAGAAGGGATAAGAGGTCCCCAGGGCATTTCTCATCCCTCTTCCCCAGAAGCTCATATGTTCTCTGGCCCAGGCATATCACCTGTGCCTGTACCAAACGAGGCATTTTCAGTTTAATATAAGCAGTTCCTGGATTCACACACTCTGGGCACCTCAAGAATTTTTATTTGTCCTCCTTACCCCATCACCCCACAAAAAAAGCAAGCTGCTACTAAAAATGGACAATGCATCCACTTCTGTTGCAGAACTCGTGCTCCTGAGCTGGAAACACAAGTGGCTAGTTACAAATGTGAGCTACACTTGCATTCTGACAGCCTAACAGTAACCCAGAAAGTTTCAATCTATCCACTCCACTTTTCTCCTGATGTGCATCTCAGTGAACAACTTTGACCCTCAACATTTACCTTCCTGCTGCAGACTTGTGGCCTCCAGCCCTGTTCCTTTCCCCCTCAGCTCCTCATTGTCCTGCTTCTCAGTGGTTCCGACTGGATGGAGCTTAAACCGTGTCTTAACTGAGCATCACCACTGAGCTGAGGACCAAGGCCCAGCACAGCAGGAAAAATTACCAGCACGGTTTTGCTAAGAGATCAAGGTCTGCAGGACTTATCCCTGGTAAGAAAAATACATGGTAAGTGAAGAAATCAAAAGGCGATACTGCACTGCTCAGGGTTTTGTTCAACATTAGCTGCAATGCCACTGTGTGATGTGCTGGCAGTGGCAAATAAATAGATTATGGCCTAAACTTTGTACAGTAAATAGTCCATTACTGAATATATACTTCTCAAATTAATCACTGACACAAACTAATCACATAGTCTCAAGCCAAGAGGCTTGAAATGGTTTTGCAGAGGCAACCAGTCTTGATCTCTGCTGGCTGCAGAGTCCTCCCTCTCCTGTTTCTTCCAATGCAACCTATATTGCAGGTGCAATTATTCAGTGTCTGGGGTTAACTCAATGCTCAGAAGGATGAAGGTAAGGTAATCGACCATATTCATCTTGATATTTCTTTTGCATGCTCTGCGATTATAATTACAAGATAAAATATTATTGCAGGAGGCTGGTATTTAACAAGGTATCAGCCAAGGGGACTTTAAATGCATGGGGATACTATGCTGAGAGTGGGACTGTTGGGGAGCCTCAGATAAGATGCCAGGTTTAAAGTAGTTGGTTTCATAATCTCTGCCAAAATGTGCCACATCCCTGGCTGTCAATGTCATACCCAGCACCACAGGGTTTTCCCCTCTCCCACAGGCTGGAAAGAAACTGGCCCTTATCTTCTTCCTCACTCTACCCTCCCCACCAGGGTCTGATCCAAAGTCCCCAGGTCCTGCTAATGAGAGTGCTCACGGTGGGAACATGGACACTTACCTGCAGCCTGGGATGAGCCTGTGCATCCTTACTGCAGAGGACTTGTTTTCAGGTACCAAAATCCCTTTTGCCATCAAGGAAGGAGGTTTGAAGAGCAGCACCCCAGAGTATTGTTTATCTCTTTGGTGTGACACATAGGTACTGCAGACCCCTGAAATGAGGCCCCCTTCATCAGCCACACTGCCCAAAATCACTCCCCAGCCTGAATTCGCCCGCCTGCCCCCCTGCTTACCTTCTGAGCTTGGCATTGCCCTTGGCCCCCTGCACAAACATGGCCAGGAAAGGTTCCTGTCTCTAATTACACAGAGATGAGAGGTGGGTGACCAGGATACAGTGCCAGGTTCCACAGGGACTGGCTGAACAAAGTCAGCACAGAGCCGTAAGGCCAGCATGGAAATCAGGAGCAGTCACAGGGGCAGGAGAAAGTCTACAGATGCAATGTCTGCACTCATTGTGGGCATCATCTGGCCCTCTATGTAGTATTGAAGCAGACCTAAAGAAAAAAAAAATAAAATTACTGGTTTTGGTGAAAACTGCTGATCTCCAAAATAGCTTTGGGTCAGGAAAGGGGGAATTTGCAAAGTGAGCATTTTCAGCAAAGGCCTTGCCCCAGTCCTACCTGGCAGCAGGAAAGCAGCCTGGGGGAGAAGGCAATGCTGGACTGTCCCACTAGCAGGGAAATTTCACTGCTCCCCTGGGAGATTTCCCACGGGGAAAGAAAGGGTTAGAAATGCTTTAGAAGTACAAAAAGAGATTATAGCATCCAATCCCTGCATTTAATGTTAAGTGGCTCTTCAGTTTACATTCATCACCTGCTCTTTGTAAAGTTCTTGGCATTCCCAACGTTTTCTTTTTTTTCTACAGCTCCAGTTAAAGCCCGTAAAAAGTTCAGAGGCATTTCTAATCCCAGAGATACCAGACCTCGCTGCCTCAGTGACACCAATCAAGTGCTGCGCTCCAAGGTTTGCTCAGCAGTTCCCTCCTGGCAGACAGATCTCAGTCTTTAGTTAACCCAGAGAAAGGTCAGCCAAGCCATCAAACGTTTCAAAGCACAATTAAGACCCCAAATGAGCCAAGTTAAAGTTTAATGCTGAAACTTCACTGCCAGTTGATGCTCAGTGATTACAAGGGTCACTTGAAATACCATCAGCAGAACCACCACCTCTGTTAGGAACCTGTCCCTGCTGATGGGCATTAGTGAAACTTTTGGCAAGGCAAACAACCTTGCTGTAATATGATTGAAAAAATTCATTAAAATTAAATAAAAAATTAAAAAAAAATTAAAATTTTAATTGAAAAATTTAAAAAAGCAATTCAGGCCATAGCTGACAGAGAGAGAAGCTGCTTTGAGTCTGAAAATCTGAAGAATTTAAAGGTGATGTGTTTGAAGTCCCTTAAAAGAATTCAGCTCCCATACAAGTGTGGTTGACCAGAAAAAGTCAGAAATTGACTCTCCATCCCAAGAATATAGCATTCAAAGATAAATCAAAGGCCCAAAGGGACAAAAAAGGTCACAACCTATCCTTGTTCAAAAATACCAAATAATTTCTTTCATTAGAAAGTTGAAATTTTATACATAAAATCCTGTTTCCCTATGTTATGAAATTTTTGCAACATCCTATATTTAAGGTTAAAACAAAAGGAAGCACAAAGTCAAAACTAAATTACAGAAAGTTCGAGCCAAGCTTTTCAACATTAGAGTGAACAAGTAACAAATAAAAATTCACATCTGATCTGTAGATTACATCCACATTCCTTCATTGTGTTGGATTTGAGCAAAGCCCATCTTTTCCAACAGCAGAACATTTCCTGGGGACCTTTTCCCTGCCATCCTACTCATGCCTGGCTAGGCTTTATGGAATGACACTGAACACTGTAGTATGAGAAGGGGGGGAAAAGCAAAGGATGGAGGGAGGCTTTAAACTAGGGACTATCAGCTTGAAAAAGGAAGGGCAAAATGAACTTCAGGCTTCTCCTGTCCTGTCCATAAAAATGGCATAAGGAAAACCACCAGCAGCCATATAAAAAAATTCACTAAAGGGCTAACAGTGAAGGCAAAAGGAAATTAGAGCTTTGCTAACACTGTTCCTATTGATGGGAAATGGGTAAAATGCCTAGGCAGACAATTGAGTTTTGCCCTTTTTAGGCGAGGCAAAAATCTGGCTAATTTATTTCATGTTCTCACATATGTATTTAAAAAATTATAACTCTCAGTTTAAATGACATATTAGCTATACCTTGATATATTAGCTACCTACTTTCATTTTATTCATCTTCATATTTGGTGCAGGATATGAATGTGTAATCTAAGTCATAACAAAGGTTTCTCTGTGGTAGTAAGAGGTGTCATTATCAGACATTACATGGCAGTTTATAATGCCAGTGGAATAATTTTGCATCAATGTTACCACGAAATTCTTGATAGAAAAAGACGTTATGGCAAGTAATTACTTCTCTCCCCCCACTAGCTATTAAACTTTAATAGCTCAGACATGATTTCAGGTTTCCTAAAAGACAGGTTGGCATAGAACTTCATTCTGTAATTCCTATATTTTAGTAGCCAGAATAAAGCAAAAGTATCTAGAAAAACTCACTCACTCTTTCATTTTAGACAACAAGAGATGAAAAAAAAAAACCAACAAAAACAAAAACAACAAAAAAA